>CM062295.1:346215591-346575161 GCA_031216915.1 Pictodentalium vernedei
TGTAATGTCACACCACAAACTGTGAATGGGCATTTTTCCCTAAAAATCTACAAAATGTTTTCAGAGAAATCCAGGGAGAACATGAATTTTAAGCTTTTGATGAGTATGATTGTTTATCCAGTCCAAAACTGGTTAAGGGTTGTTTTTGAATACCCTTATTACTTACAGAAATAATTCTCAGTGAATTCTACTTCCACTTATGTTGATCTCTCCTCTTAACTTTGGGTGCTATGGGTATGCAAACACAACCCATTTTATCAAAATTTTGATGTTTCAGAACCTGCATTGGGTTAACAAATGCTTACTGGAATATTTTGTACATGCAACTTGTAATGTCACACTCAGATCTAAGAATGGCCATTTTTTCTTGCAAATCTACGCGATGTTTTTATAGAAATCTTCGGATAACATGAATGTTTAACCTTTTGAGGGGTATCACTCTGTAACCAGCCCTAAACGGGTCAATGCTTGATTTTGTGAATACCTTCATTACTTACAAAAATGATCCTCGGTGAATTCCACTTCCAATGAAGGGGGTTATGTTTATCTCGCAGGTACACATTGGATGTTATGGGTGCCCAAGGACAGCCCATTTTCTAAAAATGTCTGTGCTTGGCATTCTCTGGAGGGTTAACAAATGCTTACCGCAATATTTTGTGCATGCAACTTGTAATGTCACTCCAAGACCTTCAAATGGTCAATTTTTCTTGAAAACTTACTAGATCTTTTGGAGAAATCCACAGAAAACGGGAATTTTAAGCTTTTAAGGGGTATATCTCCTTGGCCAGTCAAAAATGGGTTAAGACCTCGATTTTTGAACACCCTTACTACTTACAAAAAAATTCCCTATCAGTTTTGCGTCCAGTAATGGAAGTTACGTTTCTCTGTGGCATTCCCATTTGATGTTGTTGGTGTCCAAAAACAGACTATTTTTTCAAAATTTTGACATTTAGTAGCTGGTAATGTGACACCAAGGCCTATCAATGGCCATTTTCTCTTGGAAACCTGCAAGACGTTTGTAATGAAATCCAGGGAAAACATGAATTTTTTAAGCTTTAGATGGGTATCACTATTAACCACCCCAAAAGAGGTTAACGCTTGGTTTTTTGAATAGCGTTATTACTCACAAAAATGGTCCTCGGTGAATTCCACTTTCAACAAAGGAGATTATGTTTATCTCTCAGGTGTACATTGGGTGCTGTGCTTGTCCGTAAACAGCCCGTTTCAACAATATTACGATGCTTGGCAGCCTGTCGAGGGTTAATAAACTCTCACCGAAATATTTTGTCCATTCAGCTTGTAATGTCACACAAAGACCTGCGAATAGTAAATTTTTCTTGAAAACCTACAAGATGTTTTTAGAGAATTCCACAGAAAATGGGAATTTTAAGCTTTTAAGGGGTATCTCTCTTTAGCCTGCCCAAAATGGTTTAAAACTTCGACTTTTCAATACCCTTACTGTTAACAAAAATGTTTCCGTATAAATTGTGCGCTCGATAAATGAAAGCACCTTTCTTTGTGGCGTACCCATTAGGTGCTGTTGGTGTCCGAAAACAGCCCATTTTATCACAATTTTGACTTTTAGCAGTAATAGGGTTAATATCGAATATCATTGTCCGATAAGTTCATGACCGACAAAAGGAAAGCTGTTATTTTTGTTTGACACATATCCACTGAGTGCTGTGGCTATTTAAAAATGGTCCATTTTATCTCAAATGTATCCAAAATATTGATGTTTGGCAGTTCGTAGAGGGTTAACAAGTGCTAACAGGAATATTTTTCCATGCAACTTGTAATGTCACACCAAGAACTGTGAATGGCCATTTTTTCTTAAAAATCTACATGATGTTTTCAGATAAATCCAGGGAGAACATGAATTTTAAGCTTTTAATGGGTAGACCTATCATTATTTATCCAGCCCAAAACGGGTTAAGGGTTGTTTTTTGAATACCCTTATTATACAAAAATAATTCTCAGTGAATTCAACTTCTAGTTATGTTGATCTCTACTCTTAACTTTGGGAGCTGTGGATACCCTAACGCAGCCCATTTTATCAAAAATTTTGCGCTCGACAAAAGACGGTACTTTTGTTTGTGGCGTACCCTTTGGTGGTGTTGGTGTCTAAAACCATTCCATTTTATCACAATCTTGACTTTTAGTAGCCCGTGGAGGGTTAACAAATGCTGACGAAGGTATTTTGTCCATGCAGTTTGTATTGTCACACAAAGACCTGCGCGTGACCAATTTTTCTTGAAAATCTACAAAACTTGTTTAGAGAAATCCACAGAAAACACGAATTTTTGAGGAGTATTGCAGTCAACTTAACGCTTGTTTTGTTTTTGTTTTGTTTTTTAATACGCCTATTATTATTGTTTTTAAGAGTCTCACTGAAGTTCCTTTTTGATGTTTTGAGAAAGATGGGTATAGTAGACTCAAATGACTCAGTTTGATAAAAACTGTTTAGGTTAAAACCATCATTCATGGTGGAGAGGGTTAATATCAATATCGTCGTCCGACAAGTTAATGACCGACAAAAGGAGTTATGTTTGTTTGACACATACCCGCTGAGTGCAGTGGATATTTGAAAATGGTCCATTTTATCTCAAATGTATCCAAAATATTGATGTCTGGCAGTTTGTAGAGGGTTAACAAGTGCTAACAGGAATATTTTTCCATGCAACGTGTAATGTCACACCACAAACTGTGAATGGGCATTTTCCCCTAAAAATCTACAAAATGTTTTCAGAGAAATCCAGGGAGAACATGAATTTTAAGCTTTTGATGGGTATGATTGTTTATCCAGTCCAAAACTGGTTAAGGGTTGTTTTTGAACACCCTTATTACTTACAGAAATAATTCTCAGTGAATTCTACTTCCACTTATGTTGATCTCTCCTCTTAACTTTGGGTGCTGTGGGTATGCAAACACAACCCATTTTATCAAAATTTTGATGTTTCAGAACCTGCATTGGGTTAACAAATGCTTACTGGAATATTTTGTACATGCAACTTGTAATGTCACACTCAGATCTAAGAATGGCCATTTTTTCTTGCAAATCTACGCGATGTTTTTATAGAAATCTTCGGATAACATGAATTTTTAACCTTTTGAGGGGTATCACTCTGTAACCAGCCCTAAACGGGTCAATGCTTGATTTTGTGAATACCTTCATTACTTACAAAAATGATCCTCGGTGAATTCCACTTCCAATGAAGGGGGTAATGTTTATCTCGCAGGTACACATTGGATGTTATGGGTGCCCAAGGACAGCCCATTTTCTAAAAATGTCTGTGCTTGGCATTCTCTGGAGGGTTAACAAATGCTTACCGCAATATTTTGTGCATGCAACTTGTAATGTCACTCCAAGACCTTCGAATGGTCAATTTTTCTTGAAAACTTACTAGATCTTTTGGAGAAATCCACAGAAAACGGGAATTTTAAGCTTTTAAGGGGTATATCTCCTTGGCCAGTCAAAAATGGGTTAAGACCTCGATTTTTGAACACCCTTACTACTTACAAAAAAAATCCCTATCAGTTTTGCGTCCAGTAATGGAAGTTACGTTTCTCTGTGGCATTCCCATTTGATGTTGTTGGTGTCCAAAAACAGACTATTTTTTCAAAATTTTGACATTTAGTAGCTGGTAATGTGACACCAAGGCCTATCAATGGCCATTTTCTCTTGGAAACCTGCAAGACGTTTGTAATGAAATCCAGGGAAAACATGAATTTTTTAAGCTTTAGATGGGTATCACTATTAACAACCCCAAAAGAGGTTAACGCTTGGTTTTTTGACTAGCGTTATTACTCACAAAAATGGTCCTCGGTGAATTCCACTTCCAACAAAGGAGATTATGTTTATCTCTCAGGTGTACATTGGGTGCTGTGCTTGTCCGTAAACAGCCCGTTTCAACAATATTACGATGCTTGGCAGCCTGTCGAGGGTTAATAAACTCTCACCGAAATATTTTGTCCATTCAGCTTGTAATGTCACACAAAGACCTGCGAATAGTAAATTTTTCTTGAAAACCTACAAGATGTTTTTAGAGAATTCCACAGAAAATGGGAATTTTAAGCTTTTAAGGGGTATCTCTCTTTAGCCTGCCCAAAATGGGTTAAAACTTCGACTTTTCAATACCCTTACTGTTAACAAAAATGTTCCCGTATAAATTGTGCGCTCGATAAATGAAAGCACCTTTCTTTGTGGCGTACCCATTAGGTGCTGTTGGTGTCCGAAAACAGCCCATTTTATCACAATTTTGACTTTTAGCAGCCTGTGGAGGGTTAACAAATGCTCACTGGATTATTTTGTCCGTGCAGTTTCTATTGTCACACCAATACCTGCGCGTGGCCTATTTCTCTTGAAAATCTACAAGACTCGTTTAGAGAAATACACAGAAAACATGAATTTTTTAGCTTTTGAGGAGTATCGCAGTTTAACCAGCCCAAAACCGGTTAATGCTTGGTTTTTTTAATACCCTTATTACTTACAAAAATGATCCACGGTGAATCCCACTTCCAATAAATGAAGTTATGTTTATCTCTCGTGTATTGTTTGGGTGCTTTAGGGGCCCGAAAACAGCCCACTTCATCAAAATTTCGATGTTTAGCAGCCCGTGGAGAGTTAACATATGCATCGCCTAATATCTCTTGAAAATGAATGGTCGTCACAGACAGGCCTATAAACCTTAATTTTGACTGTTTTTTGCCAATTCTGGCGAAATAAGGGTTAAATCGAAAATTCCGCTTCAGTACATTTTTAGAGTTTGTGCCTCTCTATGCGCGTGCAAAATTGTGTGAAAAATCGGTTCGAAAATGGCTTCTGAATCGTACGGACAAAATGTGTGCCCCCCTCCCTCCCTCCCCCCCCCAATAATAATCCGTAGAAAAACAATAGTCTTTTCCAGAGGGGAAAGCCTAAAAATAATAATCCGTAGAAAAACAATAGTCTTTTCCAGAGGGAAAAGCCTTACAATTGGTCATCGAGCCGTCGTTATTAGGAAAGGACGGGGAAAAAATAATTGTAACATCTCCCATAACAAACGAGAGGAAATCGTCGTCTGATAGTCCGTCTAGAAATAGCACAGAACCGGGCCATATGCATCCGTGATGTACGTCCAAAAGTCCTTTCTTTTATTTTACTATCATCATGTATTTTGTCTGTATTAACTCCGCAGCTGTCGTGTATCCTCCCCCCCCCCCCCCCGATAGTATGGACCACCATGCATTGACAATAGACCTAGGCTTACTTAGGGATGCAGACCGAACCGTTTGGACTAGTCCGATTTGCGGTCCAGGGTGGACCGGACCACCACCGCTTTGGGCTGGTACAACCTTTTTTTGGTCCGGTATTTTCCGACACGGCCCTCTGTGCCATTGAGGAAGGCTTTTTTTTTATCTAGGCAGGAATTAGCCTAACCCAGCACCTGTAGTTACAACTTGCACGTTCGCCATTCCGCGGCTGAATTTGGATAATTTATTTTTTTAGGCCGACCTTATTTTCCGTTTGTGGCTGAATAATCACCTGGGAGCTCTAGATCTGGTGTATTAGAGGTAGGCCTAGGCTATGATGCACACTCATTTCATTGTTTATTACAAGACTCTTATTTCAAATTATTAAATTTAGCGTAAGACTCATTAAATCAATGAATTAGTTTGTTTATTCAATTAACTTATTTGAATGTTCAGATTATTACAAGACTGTATTTTACAAATTATTTCTCAGTTGAAGCTGGTTGAAGTAGTATATCATTATGGTGCATGTACTCCATTAACACGATCAGAATGACCCCGAAAGTGAAGTCGGACCGTGTGTGATACTATTACTGTGGTCAGATAGCGCTTCAGTTGCCATGTTGCAAAGTGATTTGCACATGTTCTCTGAATTGTAGTATAAGTTACACGGTTGCACATGTCTTCAGTCCTTGAGTCTGAGATGTTGTAACTGATATTAAAGAAAGATATTAGACAGCCAGCATTTCTTCTGTACACAGTTTGAATCATGTGGAAAGTAAAGTGACATTTATTCACAAAAAGGGTGAAAAAGACGTCTTGGATAACTATCGACGGATCTCTGTCAGCAGCAACATTGGAAAAGTCTTTTGTAAAGTCCTGTATGGGAGATTAGAGGAGGTGATTGAAGAGAAGGGTTTTTTGGGAGAAATCCAGAATGGCTTCAGGAAGGGAAGGAGAGTCACTGACCATCTTTTCACGCTATCCCAAATGATAGAATCCGCGAAAGCAAAAAAGAAAAATATGTTTATGGCCTTTTTGGATGTTAAAAAGGCATACGATAGAGTATGGAGGGAGGGTATGTGGCGCAAGCTGGAGGCTCTGGGCTTGGGAGGCGAGTTTGTTGGGATTATGAGAGCATTATATAAAGATGTACAGAGTGAACTTAACCTGGGAAACATTACAACAAAACGTGTGCCTATGGAGATAGGCCTAAAACAGGGGTGTATCCTTTCGCCAATTGTTTTTGCATTGTACATCAAAGGTTTAGGAGATGAACTTCTGCATAGCGACGAGGGGGTTGCAGTTGGTGGCTTGAAGATCCCAGGGCTATTTTTTGCAGACGATATGGTGTTAGTGTCAGAAAGCGAAGAGGAGCTAGCGAAGATGCTGGGAATTGTTGGGAAATATGGGAGCAAATGGAGACTCGAACTTGATGAAAGCAAGAGCAAAGTTATACCTGTGGGCCGCAAGGTGGACCCCACTCGAAGGTGGAGAGTGGGGGAGTTCTGCATTCCGGAAGGTAACAGCAGACTTCTTAGTGTAGGAGAGAATAGTGACTATGAGTACCTGGGGTAAATATAAACATCACAGGAAGAGGCATCTACCGAAACCACACAAATAAATTGATTTTGAAGGGGAAGCGAATCCTTAACCAAATGAAACTTATAGGGCGAAACAGTTTCAGTAAGGTTTTCTTGGGGAAAACCATTTGGGAAATGGTGTGCCTGCCAAGTATAACATGCGGTACGGAAATTGTACCCCTAAACCAGACGGCTGTTAAGAGCTTGGAAATCCTGCAGAACGACGCAGGCCGATGGATAACAGGGTCGAGTAATGCCGCAGATCTAGAAGCAATCAGGGGTGAGCTTGGGTGGATGAGGATCAAGGACAAGATAGACCTATTGAAACTCAGTTATCTTAATTATTTGGTAAATCTCCCCGATAGCCGATGGTGTAAAGGAATGTTCCTGAGAACTTTCAACTCAAATATCAAGACGGGGTGGATGGTCCAAGTGAGGGAGCTAGTAGCAAACTACTCATTGGAGATCTCGGACCTTGACGTTGGGGCAAACCAGGGTAAAAAGATCGTCAGTGAAAAGGTCATGGAGGATTGTAACCGTAATTGGCGAGAGGGGGTCAAATCAAAGAGATCTTTGGGTCGCCTGCGTGATAAAGAGAAGCCTGATTTTGAAGAGTACCTTGATGGCACCTTTGGGGGGTCACTGTTGTTCAAGCTGAGGTCGCGGTCCCTGGAGCTGAGGGGAAAATTGGGAAAAACAGTGAAAAGGAGTTCCAGATGTGTAATTTAGGCGTGGTGGAGACCCTGGAACACTTTCTTCTAGAATGCCCAAAATACCAGTCTAAAAGAACAAGATTCACGGGGAGTATAATGGGGAAGTGGGATGGGAGAATGAAGGACATGTGGTTAGGGGAGGGGGGGGGGGGCGACTCAAAGGAGAAGGTTAATATGCTAATCGGAGGGATTGGGAAGAATGGGGCAAGGGATGTCATCAAGCAGTTCGTCTCCGAGTGTTGGGAGGAGAGAAGAAGCGTGGGAATAGGGAGGCAGTTGGTAGAACAGGGGTAACCAAGGCCTTCTCATACGAGAACCGCGACAAATCAGCGGCCGGCCAAACTGTTATTATTATTATGGTCGTTATAAACACACATGGACTGGAGTTCTGTCTTTCTTAACCTGTTGCCCAACACAGTTATTGTCACAAGATAATAACACGACATGGTGTCAGAAGTGGACCACAGCTAAGAGCTTGGACGGCTCTGTCGTGGGACTGTATTATTAACCCCATCATTAGTGTTGCATACAAAAACAGTAGGTATGGGTAATGCTTACCAGATTGCACCTCCAGAACTGTTCAGTTCCCACAGGCCAAAGGAGGGGCCCAAGTGGATACGTCGATTTGAGAGATTCAGGGAAGCCTCGGACTTGGCAAAGGAGTTTGAGAAACGTAAAATTTGTACTTTAGTGTACACAATGGGCGACTGTGCGAATGATATCCTATCTACTTTCGTGATCGGTGAGGATGAGGATAAAACTCGGTATAAGACTGTCAAAGTTAAATTTGAAAATCACTTCATAATTCTGAGGAATGTCATTTTTGAGCGAGCAAAATTTAATACTCGTAAACAAGAGGAGGGTGAATCTGTTGACTCGTTTATAACGGCACTGTTGCGCGATAGAAAAGTGGTTGGCTTGCGAGGTGTCAGACTATCCGAAAAATTACAGGCTAATTCTAATTTATTACTTTCCAAAGTTGATTTACTGGAATTTCCGGGTTTGGTTATAAACGATAACTTCACAAGTGAATTATGCAATCAACAACTGTGTCATGTATCCGTGCGCGCAAACGAAGACGCTTTGCCGTGGGGGTAATGGGGACTTCATTGTTTTTAGCTCACCTGACTTTCAGTCAGGAGAGCTATAGTGATCACTCACCGTCGTCCGTCGTCCGTGAACATGGTGTTTGCGTCTTCTCCTCCCAAACCGCTGAACCAATTTAATTGAAATTTGAGATAATAGTTTGTCATGACATCGCAATTTGATTTTTTTCAAATCAAGTTGCCTCGCCCCTCAGTAGGGCCACGCCCAAAAAGTGTGCTTAAATCTTAAAAAAATCTTTTCATGAACCAGCAGTAGCAGAGACTTGATATTTGGTGTGCAGCTTCCTTTTGAGGTGTAGACTCAGATTTGTTCAAGAGAAGTTCGAGGAGCTATATTTGCCTTCGTTATGGGAGGGGCAAACATTTTCGCCCCGCCCAAATTTTCTATTTTCCAAGCCGAGAGGCAGATTTCATCCAAATTTGATATGAGGGCTTATTGGGTCATAAGTACTTAATTTATGCCCCAATTTTTCCCCGTCGCCCCATGGGAACCACAGGAGCTAAAACTAGAAAAAAATTAAAACGCCCATATCTCCAAAACTACACGGCACTGAGAATTCTTATTTGGTGTGAAGCTTCCTTAGGACCAAAAGAATGGAATGGTAAAAAAAAATTGCTATCGGTTTTATCATGGGGTACTTTTTGGGGACTTTGAAAAAGTGCTGAGTCAGCATTTTTTAACACTGTGGGTAATGGGAAAAACATTTAAGACTACTTTTCTCCCAAACCACTGCCCCAAAAGCTTTCAAAGTTCACATATAACATCTTTGAAAGATTGTTGCACATGTTTATTGAAATCAAATCCCTGGGTCCATATTTGGGATCCCCCCCCTTTCCCTTCACTGGACAACATTGGATTTTCCTTTATTGGTCAAGTCCGTTAATGGAGCTGCTATCTCTGAAAAGTTGGAATAAATTTCTGGTAGTATCCGGCTAGTCCTAAAATGACCTTACTTGTCTCTTTGTCCTCGGTGGGTTAGCTTCTTGAATTTTCAGTATTTTGTCCTCTTCTACCGCGACACTTCCTTTGCGGACTCTGTGTCCAAGACATTCCAGCGTCTGGTATCCTATGTAGCATTTTGCTTGTCAGCCCAGCCTACCGTATTCTCAATAACAAGTTTCTGAGAACTTGCACGTGGGAAGACCATGTTTCGGTGCGCTCCAACATGTCATCGATGTAGTATTCCACATTATTCAAATCACGTAATAGTATTCGCATCATGCGGTTGAATGAGGCGCCCGAGTTGATGAGCCCGAAAGGTATCTTCCTGAATTGATAATTAACAGCCATCAGGTGTCGTGAAGGCTGTCGGTGGCCGACATTTGCCAATACCCTTTACTCAGGTCTATCTTTGTTAGATATTTAGCTCGATGCAGCTTCCCAATTATATTTTCAATATCACCCATTGGTTCGGTATCGAACTTGGTCACTGCGTTCAATCGACAAAAATCAATACAAAACCGCACTGTGTTGTCCTTCTTTCTAACCAAGACGACGGGAGAATTGTAGGGCGAGTTAGCTTTTTCAATAACTCCCGCATCCAACATCTTGCGTACTTCATCTGCAATGTCTGCCCTCTTTGCATAGTGTACCGTGTGTGGTCTCACTCTGATAGGTTCGGAGGTATTCAGTTCAATTTTATGCTCCACCAGATCTGTAGTGCCGGGCGTGTCCAAAAACACATCTCTGAACTCATGGAGCAATCACTCCACTTCCTTCCGTTGTACTGTTGTGAGTTCTTCGTTAATGTTGACATCATGGTACGTCTGCATACCGGCTACCTCTCCAAGATGAAGGAGGTCATCGTCGTCGACTATTCCCACATCATCATGCTGCTCCATTTCGATTACAGCTATGCCCGCCGACACCGCATTATCTCCTTCAGGTACCCCAGTCTGCCTTTCTTCGTAGCTGCGCAATAAGTTCGCATGATATATTTTGGTTTTTCCATCCACATTTACTTTGTAATCCATTTTGTTAATGCACTCAACAATTTCATAAGGGCCTTTCCACTGTAATAAAAATTAGTTGTGCCTAGTGGGCAGCAGAACAGTGACTCTCTGTCCCACCTTGAACTTTCTTTCTTTAGTGCGTCGGTCATAACAGTGCATCTGATGCCCCTGCGATTTCTCCAAGCTGACTCGGGCAATAAGGCAAGTTTCTTCTAACTTATTTCGTAGCGCTAACACATATTGGTATGTGTTTCGTACTTCTGTGGTATCACTCTCTGTCCACAGCTCCTTTAATACTTCCATTGGCCCTCTCACAGTACGCCCATAGAGCATTTCAAAGGGGGAAAACCCCGTACTAGACTGAGGTACTTCTCTATAAGCAAACAGTACTACTGGGAGGTACCTGTCCCAGTCAGCTGGTCGCCCCTGGCACATCTTCTTTAGCATATTTTTTAAAACACCATTTATGCGCTCGCACAATCCATTGCATTTTGGGTTGCAGGGTGTGGTGAATAGTTGCTTGATTGACACCAATCTGCAAACTTCTCGCATAAGATATGAGGTGAACTGGCTGCCACGGTCACTTAGAATTTCCTTTGGGAAACCAACACGGCAAGAAACTGTTAAAAGCGCTTCTGCAACTCTTTCGGTTTCTATGCTTGGCAAAGCCACAGCTTCCGGGTATCTCGTCGCATAGTCCACCACGGTTAGAATAAACCGATTCTTGCTTCCTGAGATAGGGTTAATAGGACCTATCAAATCGACTGCGACCCTTTGGAAGGGGTCCTCCATCAATGACATCTCCACTAAAGGAACAGGGCGTATTCGCCCCTTTGGAACCGTCTTTCGCCAAGCATCACACGATCTACAGAACCTTGTGACGTCACCTGTTATACCTGGCCAGTGGAAACTACTAGTGATCCTATCCACGGTCTTCTTCGCTCCCATGTGTCCGCACATGATTGCCTCGTGTGCGAGAGTCATTATTTGACCCCTGTATTTGGCGGCAACGACTATCTGCTTCACATGAGTTGTTGAGTTTCTCTGCTTCCGCTCAAAAATTCGATATAGGACACCTTTATGGATTTCCATTCTGTAAACCCCGTCGCCCCTTGTCGCTACTTCATCTCCTGTGTCAACCAATTTCCAAAGCTTCTCCAAACTGCCATCTTCTTTCTGTGCCTTTATCAACCCTTTCAGGTCTACCTGCCCAATCATCTCAGTCGACACTTTCAGTGGTTTTATTGGACGCTTCTCTGTTTCTGCTTGTACTCTAGTTGTCACTGCTGCAACTGCCAATGGCGTCTCCTTCCGCCAGCATTTGTCTGGCTCCAGCTTCGCACCTGGTACATTGCCGACCACTAGATTGAAAATTGGGTCTCTTATGCACATCGCCGTGAATACATCCTTGTAGTACGGCGAGTCAACCGTTATTTCTGCTAATGGGAATACTCTGATTGTTTCATCTATCAGGATACATGAATAATTCTTCCCTGTTAACTGGACAGGGCTACCAAATCTTTCCTTACAGCAGCGCCCGTGCAGCCAGTGTCCCTCAGTACTTGTACCTTTCTCTCTCCAATATAGCCTTGGCTTACACAATTGCCATAATCTGTCTTCCTCTCCGGCCCAACGCAGACACTGCCACTTATTATTGGTAAAGATCTACCGTCTGCAAGGGTTAATTTTCCATCCTTGATGCAATCCTCTATGGGAGTTTGCTCAACATTAACAGCCTCGCACATAGCTGCTGCTTTACTCAGCTGGCCGCCTTCTGCATTGCCTCGGCGGCGCCAGTTACCTGGTGTTTCATCCCACCTTTTCCTTGACTGGAATGAAGCTCTTCTCCAGTCGGTAGCTCCAGCTTCGACCCTGGTCCTACAAACCCTCGAGATGTGGCCTCTTTTCCCACAAATAAAGCATTTCGTGCCTTCCCCTCGGTTCTGCGTTTCCTCTGGCTTCGGTCGTGGCGCCATCCTGTTAACGTTCTGCGCCACACCTTTATGGGACCTCAGTTCACTGCTATCACAACTGTGTGCTTCTTTGTAATACTGCGCCAGCTGCGTCATTTCCTTGACACTTTTCGGTGGTTTTTCTTTCAGGAAAACGGCCATATCTGAAGAACATGTCGACATAAATTGTTCTCTTATCAGTAAATCATTGCGCGCTTCGAACGTTTTATCAATTTCGGCTAGGTCTTGCTACCTGGCGAAGTATCTCGTCAGAAAGCCACAAACTCGAATACGGTCTCGCCCTTCTCGAATTTTGTCTTCCGAAATGTCTTTCGGAAACCGTCTTCCGTCAACTCATATCTCTGCAGTAGTTCCTTTTTGAGTGCTGTGTATTTTTTAACCTCGCTCGGCGGCATACTAGTATAGACAGACAATCCCATTCCCGTCAACAAGGGACTCAAATTAACAGTCCAGCTGTCCTCTGGCCAACCTGCGCTTTTTGCGAAAACCTCAAACCTCTGCAGAAATTGGTCCATATCATCTTGCTGTTCATCAAATTTGGGCAGCTTGGGTCTTAAGCCTCTGTTCTGCGGGACGGATTCACTCCGGGCTCCTTCCCGTGTAGCTACTTCTAACCTCAGCGATTCAAGCTCCGCTCATCAGCCTCTCATTTGCGCTCACCATCCCCTCGCTTGCCCTCATCAGCCTCTCACTTGCATTCATCAGCCTCTCGCTTAAAACCCGACTCTTCTCGCCTTCGCTCAACTTGTGATCTCAACTTACGCTCTTCCTTTTCTACGTACTCCCTTTCTTTCCTATCAACAAAATCACGCAAGTCCTGCCCTTTATACCCCAACTCCTTACTAGCGGAAAGCCACACATTTATATCCATGGTCGAGCGATTAGTATTGTTTGTGTTTTTTTATTTCTCGTGAGATCACTGCTCTGTCGTCAGCCCACAACAACCAGTGCTGAAAAACTATAACTTTTCAAACAAACAACGATATATTTTTTGCGTTCGCTCTCTTGAGTTACTCAGCTCAACCCGACCCCGAGCTATAGCCTGGTTACAACAACTTAGGCACTTAATTATAACTCTTACTATTTAAGCAACTTCAAAATATCCCCGTATTAGAACGTTTTACAAACCCTCATGCATATTAAAGTAGAGAAACACCGATCCACCCCAGGTATTTTGAGCTACACTTCGACGACTCCACCTTGGATACGACCACACTGTACGTCAAACAACCCCACAGCTTCCCGAGAGTCTTCTCTATTACTGCCCTTTACCGTTCGAGACAATCCCGGACGAGCCCCCAGAATTGTCAGGTGAAAGACAGTGTTAACCCTTCGAGTTGACCAGGCCTGCCCCCGTAGACTTGCATTGCGTATCACAGGGAAGAGCGTGGACGACTAAAAGGGGTGGTTGGGTCTTGGCCTCTGCGGTTTCTATGAATTTATTCTGGCAAATCAAGAAAAGACTCGTTTTACATATATAAACGATATAATGAGTATATTGCTACAGAGTAAACTATACATACAAAATATGGAATAATACGTTGTGTTACCCGCTCCGCAGAAGTCATTTGTTTTCTATGCAGCGCTGAATACTCCTCCCGATTAAAGGATTGTCACGGTATTTCCACTCGGTTTGTCGATGGTTTGAAGAATTGTTTTTCGTCATATGCTGGTCCTGAAGCCATGGTTCTATGACGGCATTTTGACATCGATCAAGAAAACGTTCTCACTGTTTACTTAACACATCATAGACCGCGTCCCTTGCACCTCCGGAGATTTATTAACTGGTACCTTTGAGCGAAGTCTATATCACTATTCATGATTCGGATCAAACACTACTGAGTCTGAGTTGTACTTCACTCTTGGGTAGCGTGTACCATCGAGTCTGATTCGTAGATCACATTATCCTGTCACAAAACGTATAGCCCACAGAGTCATCGGTTCTGACTTAACTAGCTTGCAGGCGAAGGGTTCTGAGACGTAAGTGCTGGTCGTGATTCACTCGTACTTCAGTTATTTCCATCACACTTAACACATCATTCCAGCTGAATGTCCTCTACAAACTACACGCCGTGGGTCTAGACGATAACAGGGCTGGTTCAATCTTATTTGGGTGCCTTCGTGGCGTTCCTCTCCCTTCCAACCCTTCAATAGCACATATCTTCGCAATTCGCCGACACTTTCCCACGGCCAGGAGAGCTGAACTACTCAATAGCTTACATTACTGAACACTGACCAGGATTATTTCAGAATCACAGTTAAATCTAAAACGGTGTCATGTTCGCATTTCAACACTGGCCTTCGATAAGGTACCACAACAGTGCAGTTACCTGAATTGTATTAAAATTCCTAGTTAGAGTTAATTTATGTTTCCGATACCCTCATGTATTTTAGCTTGCTACTCACACCATCCACCTGCCAACTACACAAAATATACCGCAAGTCCAGTTACACATTTTCAAACAAAAGTGGCAAATTTCTAACAGCGGTTAAGATTCAAGTTTGTTCAAGCCAAGTCCCTGGGTTGATATTGTGACGGGCAGAAAGGTGCATGGCGACATAGCTATGTAAAAATACAGTGTATATTAAAAGGTCGGTAGTTTTGGCACACTTATAAGATAAGACGGGAAACGCTACGATCATACTGAAGCTCGGGAATATTAGTACCTGTAGTATTTAGCCGGGCCAATCAGAAATTGAGCGCGAACAGCGACGCGGGAACGCCGTCCAGTCACTTGTGGAGGAGCGTATTCTTTAACTTCCGATTGGTTGGAGAGGCGGAGAGTGTGGTAATCACGTGGTCGGACAACAGTATATAAGTGTGGAAATCTGCCAGAAAGGGGAAAGAGGAGAAGAAGGAAAGAAAGTACTGAGAATTAGAAATCGCCTATTGTTTAGAGTTTGGTAAGTTTTGAATAGTGATATATAGATCGGAATACTGAAGAAGTTTCCCGTTCAATAACAGCTATATCAAAGACATAGCCACGACTAGCTTGGTCAGAACTGGGGTATCGTTACACCCAAGTTAAAGGAGCCTAGTAGTCACGACTAGGTTGTCACGACTACATTATAGCGGCAAGTTATAGAGACCCGGTTGCAGTCGCGATCAAAGTTATTGCGACTTGGTATACTGTTAGAAATACCGGCGTTGTTCACGACTCAGTGGTAGTGGCGAACCTTATAGGCCGTCGCAACTCACAATCACGAGTGATAGGCACGACCATCTCATAGGTTAGGTCGTAGTCGCGGCGTATAGCCACGACTCATTGTAACAGCGCTCAGAGGTTCAGGTGGTCACAGATTGTACACAAAATAACACGGGTACATCTCGGCCAGGGTTTGTTGATATCATATCGGAGAGAGACTTTCCATCAACGAACCGAGGTGTTAGTTTACGATACAGTGCCCACAGAAATTATTTCAGAGTCATGCAAAGGCTTCTTTGACTGGTTGGGAATAGTCGGGTTTCTTTTCTTTACCCTAGTCACGACCTATCGCAGATTGAAGGGATGACACATTGTTCTCTTATTATTATTATTATTCTGCCATGTAAAATGTCTTAATTGCTTCACTGCATGTGTTTTCTTTAAGTTAGAATTTTAGTTTAGTCACTTTATCCTCAGCAAGTTATCTGAGGGAATCCACTTAGTTTTCATTGACCGCTCGGGTGTAGTGTGTCCGTCAGTGCCGAGGTACGGCAGTGTTCACGGCGTTTAAGGCCAGATAAAAGTTCGAACACACTGCACGCTACAATATTTGGGTTCCCTGTGGGAGCCCGAATTATAACTTAGTTCAATATGAGGAATTTTCTTTAAAAATCTTCTTCTTCACCACCAGTCAGAATCTTCTGATATTTGGTATACAGCATCCCACTGGAGGTGAGATTCAAGTTTGTTCAAGCCAAGTCCCTGGGTTCATATTTGGGCTCCCTGTGGGAGCCCGAATTATTACTTCGTTCAATATGAGGGATATTCTTTAAAAATCTTTTTTTTTTAGATCCACTGGCCAGAATCTTTGGATATTTGGTATAAACTTTTCTTAGGAGGGGCAGATGTAACTTGATGAAATCAATTCCCTGGGTTGTCATTTAGGCTACCATGTCAGGTGAGCGCACTCAGGCCCCCTGGGTCCTCTTGTTTGTTTTTTTTAACCCTTTACCTAACATGAAAAGCAGACGACACATGCAAAAAACATTCTTGAATAACTATTATTTTCATGTTTTGTCTCAAAAACATAGGTTATGACTCCTCATTGGAACGGCTCGACGAGCTCGTTCCAATGAGGGGTCATAACCCATGTTTTAGAGACAAAAAATGAAAAAAATAATGAAAATCAATTGGCGATCTTTTGAGAATAGCGCTGGTCGGTTTTGGCCGTTACGTTAGGTAAAGGGTTAAATATTATAATTATCGTTAATAATGAAAAGTAATAAACAAAGTAATCGCTTGACTGGACTGGTTGCGCGAAATTCTAATTTAACCCTTTACAAAGCTATGGAATCTGTTCGCCATCAGGAAGCTGTTAAAAAGGAAGCGGCTCAAATGCAACAGAATTTTGAGACTGTTGGTTCGATAGTAAGTTCAGTGAGGAATAAGATGACAAAAATGTTAAATAGTTCCTATAATTCAGGAAATCAATTGTATAAGTGCAAATGGTGTGGAAAGGCTACACAACATACGAAAGCCAACTGTCCTGCTAAGGGTGCAGATTGTTATAATTGTGGATTGCGTGGCCGTTTTTCGTCCATGCGTCATAAGTCGCGAAAGCAAGTTAAGGAGAATAACACCATCAGCTTCAATACAAAGAAGCAACATAGACATAGAGATACAAGAAACGTGCGAGAAGTCACACAAGAGGTGTGTAAACATCGAGAGCTCGAGTCTAAAAAATTGGATTTTATGTTGGGTGAAATTACAAAAGACAAGTTTGGTAATGGCTGGACAACTGATGTGCAGATAAATACCAAAAATGTTACGTTCAAGTTGGATACTGGAGCAGATGTCACCTATATTCCGAAGAGTATTGCAGATAAATGTAACATTGCAATTAGTATCTGTCGGCACAATTTGTTTGATCCGTGTAAAAGCAGTTTTAATTGTTGTGGGTAAATGAAATTGTAGACGATGTGTATGTTATTGAAGGTTTACATACACCACTTTTATGTGGACGGGCTATTGAAAAATCTAAAATACTTGGTTGTAGTTTCATTAATACATAATTGCGAATGCCGCAAACACTGGAGAGAATCTGATACTTTCAGAGGATTATCCCCATTTGTTTGAAGGTTTGGGGTTAATGAAAATTCAACCATATTGTGTAACTTTGCAGCAAAATGGACAACCTTTTTTTGTAAGTTCTCCAAGAAGAAATCCACTACCACTAATGAAGACAGTGAAAGAGGAACTCGAGAGAATGGAAAAGTTTGGCTTGATATCAAAAGTTGATATCCCAACAGAGTGGTGTTCACCGATTGTTGTGGTACCAACAATTACAGGCAGCAGTAGCCAAACTTACAAAGTGCGCATTTGCGTGGATTATACCAATCTGAATGAAAATATTTGTAGGGAAAGGTTCGTTTTATCGTCAGTAGACAAACCCCCCGGTAAGTTCGCAGTATTCAAATATTTTATGAAATTAGATGCAAATTCTGGTTTTTATCAAATGCCACGTGCTGGTCAGTCAAAGCATTTGACAACATTTTTATAACACCGTTTGGGTGATGGTGTTTTAACAGTCCTGTTCGGAATTTCATCTGGTCCGGAATTGTTTCAGAAGCATATTTCTGATATTTTGAAAGATGAAAAGGGTGTTGCAGCCCATATGGGTGATATTTTAGTATTTGGATCCACAGTTGAGCAACACAATAACCATTTAAATGCCGTGATATCTAAATTATATGGAAAGGAATTACGCTAAATGTGAATTTCTGCAGAGAAAAGTCAATTTTTTGGTTTTGGGACACATCCCGGACCAAAGTGGAATACACCCTATCCAGAACGAGTTCAAGCTATTCGACAATTTCAAACTTACAAGTCTATCAAAGATATTAGATCTTTCCTTGGAATGGTTAATCAAGTTGGGAAATTTATTCCAAATTTCTCCGAAAAATCAAAACCATTAAGAGACTTATTAAGTCATAAAAATGAATGGGTGTGGTCGAGTTCTCAAATTGAAGCATTTGAACACGAGTTGTGTTCAGGACCATCTCTTGGAATTTAAACCCAGAGGCTGAAACGATAGTGTCTGCAGACGCCTTGAGATATGGAATTGGTGACTTGCTTAAGCAAAAGCAGAGAAATGGCAAATGGCTATCGATTGCTTATTGCTGACGGCCTCTGTCCTCAACTGAACAACGATACGCTCAGTTGGAGAAGGAAGCATTGGCAGTAACATGGACTTGTGAGAGAGATGGAGATTATCAGGCAGGAAATTTCATATTGAAACAGATCATAAGCCAAATGTTTCTCTCCTGAAAGCTAAAAACCTGGATGAACTGCCACCACGAACACAAAGGTTCAGAATGAGGCTCATGAGGTTTAATTACACGATAGCACATGTACCAGGTAAAGAATTACTTGCAGCTGATGCACTGTCGAGAAACTCTTTGTCTGGAACTGGGTATCAGGGATTACCCAGAGTTTGAACAAGTGCACCGCCAGGCGGTGGATCAATATACGACCGCCTATGAAGAAACTGCGCTTGTGAAGAAATTTTTAGTGGAACAAAAGGTCAATAATTCCTTCAGAAATAATTGTACATTCATGGCTTACGACCATTAAAGTTGAATATATTGTTTTCAAGTTATTGCGTGGAGAATCAAAAGTCACCAAAACTCCCAGATGGTTGCCATGGTGGCCATATTGGACATGCCACAATACTGGTTATCGAAAGGAACCACCCTCTAGTCATGACTAATCAACCATAAAAATACAGTATCTGTTGGATGTATTTTTTCAAGGTGTAGCATGGACAAATAAAAGTTAATGGACGGTCGGACGGACACTGGTGCTGTTTATTGAAAGGAACCATCCTCTAGTCATGACTAATCAACCATAAAAAACAGTATCTGTTGGATGTATTGTTTTCAAGTTATTACGTGGGCAAACAAAAGTTAATGGACGAATGGACAGACAGACAGACAGACAGACAGACAGACAGACAGACATATGGATGGACGGACGGACAATGATGCTGGTTATCGAAAGGAATCATCCTCTAGTCATGACTAATCAAACATAAAAAACAGTATCTGTTGGATTATCAAATCGACAATCAAAAGTCCCTAAAAATCCAAGATGGCTGCCTTGACGGCCATCTTGGATATGCCAGAATGCTGGTTATCGAAAGGAACCATCCTTTAGTCATGATTAATCAACCATAAAAAGCAGCATCTGTTGGATCTATAGTTTTCAAGTTATCGCGTGGACAATCAAAAGTCCCTGAAAATCCAAGATGGCTGCCGTGGTGGCCATATTGGATATGCCAGAATGCTGGTTATCGAAAGGAACCATCCTCTAGTCATGACTAATCAACTATAAAAAGTAATATCTGTTGTATGTATTGTTTTCAAGTTTTCGCGTGGACAAACAAAAGCTAACGGACGGACGGACAGACAGACAGACAGACAGACAGACAGACAGACAGACAGATGGACAGACGAACATTGCCATACCATAATACGGCCCGCTCATATGAGCGGCCGAATATAAAGAGGTACAAGTCTATGTAGATCATGTGTTTAATACTCTGCCAGGTTCAGAGCAGAAGCTAATTGAAATTAAAGACAAGCAAAATAATAATGAGTTAATTACCAAGGTAAAACAAATAACAGATCAGAACCACTGATCTCACAGGGGTTGCCCAATTTTCCGTGGGAGAAATTAGGCACAGATTTATTTTATTTGAATGGGCAGACATATCTAAAAGTAACTGACTATTTTTCAAGGTTTATAGAAGTTTTTAATTTATACACTACAACTCCACAAGCAGTAATTGGTAAATTAAAAATTCCATTTGCCCGCCATGGCATACCAAGTATCGTTGTATCTGACAATGGACCTCAGTACAGTTGTTTTGAATTCAAAAAGTTTGTCACCGAATATGGATTCAGCCATATGACCTCCAGTCCCTTATTTCCCCAGAGTAATGGAATGGTTGAAAGGCAGTATGTACAATGAAGAGAATGCTAAGAAAATGTCATGACCCTTGACAAGGTCTTTTAGACTATAATAGCACCCCTTTGCACCATGGTCATAGCCCAGCTGAAATGCTGTTCAGCAGAAAATTAAGAACCACATTGCCTAGTATGCCTCATACAGAGGTCCCCAAAAGGGAAAGTATAAAGAATTTCAAAAAGAGGGATGGTACTCTTAAAACTACACAAAAAAACGAAATTTTGAAAGAAGACATGCTGCTAGAGGGTGAAAGGATCTAAACATGGAAAATATAGTCTATGTTAACCCTTTATTCAACGTAACGGCCAAAACCGACCAGCACTATTCACAAAAATTACTACCCAAGTTTCATTATTTTATGTTCATTTTTTGTTCAAAAACATAGCTTTTTACCCCTCATTGGAGGGAGCTGGTTCCAATGAGGGTTCATAAGCTATCTTTTTGACGCAAAAAATGAAAAAAAAAAATTAGTTATTCAATCATTTTGTTGCAACTGTCGACTGCTTTTCGTGTTAGGTAAAGTGTTATAGACCAGAAGAAATTTGACAGAATTGTAAGATCACATGTCGCACCACGCTCATACCAAGTGCAGGCTGGTGATAATGATACCATTCGAAGGAACAGAAAAATGTTGGTTCCCTCGAGTGATATCATTACACAAGAGGAAGTAGAAATTCCAGAGGAATTAGCAGACACTTGTCATCAAACTGAAAGTAATAAAATAACACCTACATCCAACAGCGCAGTGATCTTATCAGAACAGGAGACAGGGGTTAGAACCAGATGCGGGAGACTAAGTAAACTACCTGGTTGTTTTGGATATTAAAATATTTGTTTATCTGGAAGGAGAGATGTAGTGTAAGTTACACTTAGTTACATATGTCTTCAATCCTTGAGTCTGAGATGTTATAACTAATAAGAAATATTTTAGACAGCCAGCATTTCCTTTGTAGACAGTTTGAGTCACATAGTCGTAATAGACACACATGGACTGGAGTTTTGTCTTTCTTAACCTGTTAACACAGTTATTGTTACAAAATAATAATACGACAAGAATGACGATCTTGGAAAAGTGTATTTTGACGATAGATCTAAGTGAATACTGTGTATCACGAACGCATCTAGAGCACATGTAATGCACCACAGCAGAGTGATTTTGAGGATTCTGGCTCACTAAATCCCGAGGTAATTTCTACCGACTTTCGAGCTTATTTTCTAGATAAATCACCTTTGTCCGATACTAGCTCACTTTTGACTTATCGCAAAATGAGCTAGTATACACCGGGACGACACGCGACATTTTCGAGTCAGAAATCGGATTGGAGATCGAATCGCCGATAGAATCAATCTATCAAAAGGAAACAGCTTCATTATCGGAGGTGATTTCAATCGTCCAGACATTACCTCGGAAAAGGTATCTGTAAACTGCGCAGCCCAAGACAGAGATGTACAACAAGCCCTGCTGGACGTCTGTATATCAAATATCTCGATCAGATGCACGAAGAACCAACAAGGGAAAACAGATATGATTCTGACCAACAATGCATCGCTGATAAAAACATCAACAAATGTACCAGGGATATCCGACCACGATATGATATGATCGTTACTGTATGACTGCGCACCTAAACTGCGATACTGGTCAGACGAAGAATGAAAAGAAGGGATACTTATTTAAGCTACGGTCCCACCAACGTGCCGTCAACCCTACGTCTGAAAATGGAAAAAAAAAAACTTGTCAAAACGTTGAGAAACGGTAGGGGAGCGTCAGTTGTACTTTAACAAGCGAGATGAGACGTGGAGATGATTGCGAGCGTAGGGTCAAAATTCCAAATTTTTCAAGAGTTTAAAATTACGCCCCAAACGTGGCGTTTGTACCCGGTGACCTTAAAAACTTGACAAAACGTAGTGAAAGCGTAGCCTGTACTTTACATGCGTACGTTGTACTTTGTGAGCGTAGCCTGTACTTTTCAAACTTGACATAAACGTAGTGGATCAGTTATGACAAAAAATAATTTTCCCAACACCTACTCGGCGTTTCTGAAAGTAAACACCACGTTTCACAAAGTAAGCATGAAGTTTAATCTACGCTTGTAAAGTAAGGGCTACGTTAAGTAAAAGTACAGGTGAAGTTTCATTCCAAAAATCTATTTTCTCCACGTTTCTCTATGCTTGGTACACGTTTGTGAAATTTAAGTAAAGTACAGGTGGCGTTAGCATCACGTTTGTGAAAGCACCTGTCAGGTTCTCATAAAAGCCATACTCTGGTCTACGCAACAACCAGGGTCGCACCCAATGTAGCCTCTCTGCCTGCCCTAGGCCTTGGTTCTTCCCTCTGTAACACATTCACCATCTGGATGGCATTTCTACGCCCCTCTTGCTGTACATGCATAACAGCTTGTAACACACGTCCAACTTGTATCACATCATTTGCCATTTTTCACCAAAAAATGTAGAAATCTCAAAAATATTTTTGGGTATTCTGATGTATTCTCTTCAGCATCACATTCACAAATGAAATGCCATCGAGAGTTGGCGAAATATATATACTCAGGGACCAAGCGTCATCAAACTTGGTGCAAACGTGAGGGAAAAAGAAAAAAAAATTTTTTTTTAAAAATAAACGTAGGATTGACGTAGTATGTACTTTGGAAACGTACCCCAAACGGGTTAAATGTCAGCTAAACGTACATTGTACTTTGCAAACGTCTTAAAACTTGGGTAAAACGTAGAAAACGTAGGGTAAACGTAAGATGAACGCCACAAACTTACACCTAACGTACATCGTGTGTCAATCGAACGTGTGAAAACGTATGAAAAGTCTGAAGAAACGTAACACTTACTTTGCAAACTTCACCCTAACGTGACCCAAACTTCATGAAACGCACATGAAACGTACAATCTGAACGTTGAGAAACTTCAAGCGAACTTACATCTTACTTTTTAGAAGTAGACATGCGTAGGCTAAACCTACATCTAGCGTTTGCTTAACGTAGATACCTACGTTTCATCAAGTTTGAAATGAAACTTGGAGAAACGCCGGACTTAAAAAAAAAGATAATTCATGAAACGCCGACTAACGGCCAGCAGCGTCGTCGGTGGGATCGTAGCTTTAGAAAATCTGATTGGACAATAATCACAGTCGACCTGGAGAAACTAATGACATCACTTCAACACCATCAAAGGCAGACATCAATATACTATGGGATCACTTCAAACGTGGGATTAAACAGATCATCGAAGATAAAATACCAACTCAGTCCGGACGGGAAAGAAAACAATTACCATGGACAAAGCACAGACTCAAACATTTGCTTAAAAAGAAAATGCGGTTGCACAAGAGAGCAAAAACCTCCGGCCAATGGACAGAATACAGAGCACGCCAAAAAGTCTGTAGAAGTGAGTTGAAGAATGCAGAGTGTGATCATGTCAACCAGATAATAAGAAGAGGAGAATACCAAACCATTTCGGAGATACATGAAGTAAAAAAAACATGACAACCTGGAAGTCCCACCAATGCAGAAAGGAAGGGTGGGGAGTGGGGGGGGGGGGGGGGGGGGCGAAGGTACAAATGGAAATTTTTTAAAAATTTCACCATATATATTTCCCTAATTCCACACTTTTCCAGGCAAAATAAGGTAGAAGTTAGGTCGGAATGATGCAAAGTGCCTTGATGTGCTGATTTGACTTCTAATACAGAGTAGTGGGGTACAATAACGTGTGCTGAGACGTACCGCTCGCCGAGGCGCACATGTGTTCAACCAATCTAACCCCGTCTGTGCTGTATAGTGTGTAGTACTGCTATGTGGTGCATAGTACGGTCTGGGTTGTGACGTTGGAGAGTTGGCGCGTGCTCGTCGATGCTCGGTGGTTCTCTTCGGGTACTCCGACTTCCTCCACCAATGAAAAAAAATTGTGCCCGACATTACCCTGGCTGTTGAAAGCATCGTTAAACACGAATAAATAAATAAATTATAGTTACTGACATTCTTTTTTTCCTCCAATCTCATGTCGTTGAGTGGAAAGTCCGCCATGACGTTTTTAAAATTTTATTTCCATACGAATTGGACACCCGGTTTATCATTGGCCTATAGTAGGTTTCTGACGGGCCATTATTGTGGGTATGGGCCTAAGACGAAGGGCTGGGGGTCAACGCAATACTGTTTTCAATAGTCATTAACATCTAAATGTTAAACAACGTAGGCATATAGATTTTTGCTTCCCATGGTGTTACGTGGGCGATACGGTGCCCCAAGCCACGTTTTGGGTCATTTCCGGGGAAAATGGGACAGAAACTCCAGAAAACAATGATTGAGCAAAAACAAAGTGTGTTTGTGGGTGTGTATGTGTAGGTGTTGTTGCTGTTGTGTGTGTGTGGGGGGGGGGGGGGGGCTTCCAGATGCGGGGATATTGCATCTATTTGGGTTTTAAAATCAAAATGTTTTATCACCGGTTCAGACCATGGCCTCTCTCTCACAATATTTCATTTCCTGGCAGATGTAAGCTACAAATCTGCCCCCTCCAAACCCGACAGAAACGTTCTACCAAGGCGTTCCAAGTGTGGAAGTATAATTTCCAGAGATAAAAAAGTCTTTCATAAACAACCAACAGAGCGACTTACCCCCGTGGGGATCCCGGGAAGTAAAGCAGTGCTTGTTCACTGTGCTAAACATGCCCTGCTTTGCTGGTAGAATAGAACCAAGTAACCAATACCTTGGGTAAAAGTCCTCTACAATGGGCAACATGATTATAAACGATTTGCTAAACTTGAGTTTATATCTATGTTGCGGTCATGATTAGCCTTTTTTGTGTAGGCATATATGACCTTTACTGATTGGCTAATCTTGAGTTTATATTTGTTTATATCTTTTTGTACATGAATATATGACCTTGAAAACCAACAAACAAATAAATAGATAACAGTGTGACCTAAAAATTTGTGCCCCCTCCACACACACACACACACTTTTAGGGAGCTTCTGCCACCCTGTATCTCACACCACATATATATATTAATAACGCCTAAGCCATCTATAATTTGTACCACTTGACTATTAGGTTACGGCTGCACGTCCTTTTGAACTTACATTAATAAATACACTTCGCACATACACCGAAAAACGCAATCGACAGCCAAGCTGATATAAACTGACAAATAATTCTGATAAATATTCTGCGATAAATCACCCAGTGTCTGCTGCTTTTGCTCTTATCACTTATCATGAATGTCACTAGTCTCCGCTTCCACAGACCATCTCAGGTTCACAGACGATAATTTCATGACTGTTGGATAAAGAGTTACAAGTGAGGAGGCTCTTTACACAACCCTTCCCCCTAAAAAACGATTTTATTCCATCTCTGCTCGAAATTCTGAATATTTGAATGTCACACTTCAATAAAACCATACAAACTTTTATACCATTAGAAATGGCTTGGTGAGCTGATTCTGATAATATCCATGTTTGTGTAGTTTTAGTGGGCAGAGAACAGCTACTTTGGACCTCGGGTCGGGGTGGGAGTTATTTCTAGTCACTTTGTTTGCTTTGCAGGGTAAAGGGTTAAAAGTAAGGAGGCTGACTACTCCGCAAAACCCATGGAATTAACGATATCATTCTATTTCACCTTTGGTCGTTTGGTACCTAGTGATTTGGACGTTCCGTGTGTCGTGTTCTCAACGTTTCGCTCTCCCCGCCCCAAGATAATGATGCGAAACGTCCACTCGCGTACACAAAATAACAGTGGCGGTGGATTGGGAGCGAACACGACTTCGGGTAAAAAACGCCAACCGTGGGTGCGAAATGTCTTGGCACAAAACGCCCTGTGCACAAAACGTCTAGAACACCTAATCACCCATGACATCACATTCCGAATTGCGAACATCAAACAAACTTCTTTGCGACTTTACGTTATTGAACTGCTAACTGCTTGCTGACTTCATATTTCGAACTGCTAATTGCTAACTCTAAACGCCTTGACGACTTCGCAGCTCGATTGCTAACTACTTGCTGACTCCACATTTTGAATTGCAAACTGCTAGCTGCCTCCACATTCTGAATTGCTTACTGCTCACTGACTTTTTTCTGAGTATCGACAGAAGTGAGTGAGGTGGGCAGTGAGTCACTCCACCCAACAATGCCTTTTGGGTTCACAAAAAGCAACAACTCAGCGGGGTTCACGTTCCCATTCTACTTCTTTTGAAATTTTACGAAAAAAAAATGTTTCGAACCCCACCGGACACAATACCTGACACATCTTTAACAAAAAATTGAATTTTTCTGTTCTATTTCTCCAACTTATGAATGTTTAAACGACATATTTCAATAAAACCATACAAACATGGATAGCATTACTGCCGAGTGCGAACGTGACAACCGTTACTTATTCCCGGTTCCTTATTCGACATTCGCCACCAACCGATTTTCGCCAAATAAACTGATTTGTGGGTTGGCACAAATAGATTCACGAAGATTGCCAACAAAATTAGGTCACTCACCCTCCCAAAATTGGGCACTCTAGGAGCCCAAAAGTGCTGAGTTGCTCAAAATCGCATTTATCAACCGATTTTCGCCAAATAAACTGCACTGTGGGGTGGCACAAATAAATTCATTAAGATTGCCACCAAAATTAGGTTCCTCACCCTCCCAAAATTGGCCACCCTAGGAGCCCAAAAGTACTGACTTACTCCAAATCGTATTTATCAACCGATTTCCGCCAAATAAACTGCTTTGTGGGGTGGCACGAATAGATTCATGAAGACTGCCACCAAAATTAGGTACCTCGCCCTCCAAAAATTGGGCACCCCAGGAGCCCAAAAGTGCTGAGTTGTCCCAAATCGCATTTATCAACCGATTTTCGCAAAATAAACTGCTTTGTGGGGTGTCACAAATAGATTCAAGAAGCTTGCCACCAAAATTAGGCACCTCACCATCCCAAAATTGGGCACCCTAGAAGCCCAAAAGTGCTGAGTTGCTCAAATTCGCATTTATCAACCGATTTTCGCAAAATAAACTGCATTGTGGGTTGGCACAAATAGATCCATAAAAAATGCCACCAAAATTAGGTACCTCACCCTCCCAAAATTGGGCACCCTAAGACCCCAAAAGTGCTGAATTGCTCCAAATCGTATTTATCAACCGATTTTCGCCAAATAAACTGCATTGTGGGGTGGCACAAATAGATTCATGAAGATTTCCACCCAAATTAGGTACCTCATCCTCCCAAAATTGGGCAACTTAGGAGCCCAAAAGTGCAGAGTTGCTCCAAATCGTATTTATCAACCAATTTTCGCCAAATAAACTGCTTTGTGGGGTGACACAAATAGATTCATGAAGATTCCCACCCAAATTAGGTACCTCACCCTCCCAAAATTGGGCACTCTAGGAGCTCAAAAGTGCCGAGTTGCTCAAAATCGAATTTATCAACCGATATTCGCCAAATAAACTGCATTGTGGGGTGGCACAAATAAATTCAGGAAGATTACCACCAAAATTAGGTACCCCACCCTCCCAAAATTGGGCGCCCTAGGAGCCCAAAAGTGCTAAGTGGCTCCAAATCGCATTTATCAACCGATTTTCCTCCAAATAAATTGCATTGTGGGGTGGCACAAATAGATTCATTAAGATTACCGCCAATATTACATTCCTCACCCTCCCAAAATTGGGCACCTTAGGAGCCCAAAATTGCTGAGCTGCTCCAAATCGTATTTATCAACCGATTTTCTCCAAATAAACTGCATTGTGGGGTGGCACAAATAGATTCATTAAGATTACCAGCAATATTAGGTACCTCACTCTCCCAAAATTGATCATCCTAGGAGCCCAAAAGTGCTGAGTTGCTCCAAATCGCATTTATCAACCGATTTTCTCCAAACAAACTGCATTGTGGGATGGCACAAATAGATTCATTAAGATTACCACCAATATTAGGTTCCTCACCCTCCCAAAATTGGGCACCCTAGGAGCCCAAAATTGCTGAGCTGCTCCAAATCGTATTTATCAACCGATTTTCGCCAAATAACCTGCATTGTGGAGTGGCACAAATAGATTCATGAAGATTGCCACCAAAATTAGGTACCTGACCTTCCCAAAATTGGGCACCCTAGGAGCCCAAAAGTGCTAAGTTGCTCCAAATCGCATTTATCAACCAATTTTCGTCAAATAAACTGCTTTGTGTGGTGGCACAAATAAATTCATGAAGATTGCCACCAAAATTAGGTACCTGACCATCCCAGAATTGGGCACCCTAGGAGCCCAAAAGTGCTGAGGTGCTCCAAATCGCATTTATCAACCGATTTTCGCCAAATAAACTGCATTGTGAGGCGGACAAATAAATTTATGAAGATTGCCACAAAAATTAGGTACCTAACCCTCCCAAAATTGGGCACCCTGGGAGGCCAAAAGTGCTGAGTTGCTCGAAATCGCATTTATCAACCATTTTTCGCCAAATAAACTGCATTGTGGGGTGGCACAAATAGATTCATGAAAATTGACACCAAAATTAGGTACCTCACCCTCCTACAATTGGGCACTCTAGGAGCCCAAAAGTGCTGAGTCGCTCCAAATCGCATTTATCAACCGATTTTCTCCAAAAAACTGCATTGTGGGGTGGCACAAATAGATTCATTAAGATTACCACCAATATTAGGTTCCTCACCCTCCCAAAATTGGGCACCCTAGGAGCACAAGAGTGCTGAGCTGCTCCAAATCGTATTTATCAACCGATTTTCGCCAAATAAACTGCTTTGTGGAGTGGCACAAATAGATTCATGAAGATTGCCACCAAAATTAGGTACCTGACCTTCCCAAAATTGGGCACCCTAGGAGCCCAAAACTGCTAAGTTGCTCCAAATCGCATTTATCAACCAATTTTCGTCAAATAAACTGCTTTGTGTGGTGGCACAAATAAATTCATGAAGATTGCCACCAAAATTAGGTACCTGACCATCCCAGAATTGGGCACCCTAGGAGCCCAAAAGTGCTGAGTTGCTCAAAATCGCATTTATCAACCAATTTTCGTCAAATAAACTGCCTTGTGTGGTGGCACAAATAGATTCATGAAGATTGCCACCAAAATTAAGTACCCTAGGAGCCCAAAAGTGCTAAGTTGCTCCAAATCGCATTTATCAACCAATTTTCGTCAAATAAACTGCTTTGTGTGGTGGCACAAATAGATTCATGAAGATTGCCACCAAAATTAGGTACCTGACCCTCCCCAAATTGGGCACCCTAGGAGTCCAAAAGTGCAGAGTTGCTCAAAATCGCATTTTTCAACCGATTTTCGCCAAATAAACTGCTTTGTGGGGTGGCACAATTAGATTCATGAAGATTGCCACCAAAATTAGGTACCTCACCCTCCTTCCAAAATTGGGCACCCAAGGAGCCCAAAAGTGCTGAGTTGCTCAAAATCGCATTTTTAAACCGATTTTCGCCAAATAAACTGCATTGTGGGGTGGTACAAATAGATTCATGAAGATTGCCACCAAAATTAGGTACCTGACCATCCCAAAATTGGGCACCCTAGGAGCCCAAAAGTGCTGAGTTGCTCCAAATCGCATTTATCAACCGATTTTCGCCAAATAAACTGCATTGTGAGGCGGACAAATAAATTCATGAAGATTGCCACAAAAATTAGGTACCTAACCCTCCCAAAATTGGGCACCCTGGGAGGCCAAAAGTGCTGAGTTGCTCGAAATCGCATTTATCAACCATTTTTCGCCAAATAAACTGCATTGTGGGGTGGCACAAATAGATTCATGAAAATTGACACCAAAATTAGGTACCTCACCCTCCTACAATTGGGCACTCTAGGAGCCCAAAAGTGCTGAGTCGCTCCAAATCGCAATTATCAACCGATTTTCTCCAAAAAAACTGCATTGTGGGGTGGCACAAATAGATTCATTAAGATTACCACCAATATTAGGTTCCTCACCCTCCCAAAATTGGGCACCCTAGGAGCACAAGAGTGCTGAGCTGCTCCAAATCGTATTTATCAACCGATTTTCGCCAAATAAACTGCTTTGTGGAGTGGCACAAATAGATTCATGAAGATTGCCACCAAAATTAGGTACCTGACCTTCCCAAAATTGGGTACCCTAGGAGCCCAAAAGTGCTAAGTTGCTCAAAATCGCATTTATCAACCAATTTTCGTCAAATAAACTGCCTTGTGTGGTGGCACAAATAGATTCATGAAGATTGCCACCAAAATTAGGTACCCTAGGAGCCCAAAAGTGCTAAGTTGCTCCAAATCGCATTTATCAACCAATTTCCGTCAAATAAACTGCTTTGTGTGGTGGCACAAATAGATTCATGAAGATTGCCACCAAAATTATGTACCTGACCCTCCCCAAATTGGGCACCCTAGGAGTCCAAAAGTGCAGAGTTGCTCAAAATCGCATTTTTCAACCGATTTTCGCCAAATAAACTGCTTTGTGGGGTGGCACAATTAGATTCATGAAGATTGCCACCAAAATTAGGTACCTCACCCTCCTCCCAAAATTGGGCACCCAAGGAGCCCAAAAGTGCTGAGTTGCTCAAAATCGCATTTTTAAACCGATTTTCGCCAAATAAACTGCATTGTGGGGTGGTACAAATAGATTCATGAAGATTGCCACCAAAATTAGGTACCTGACCATCCCAAAATTGGGCACCCTAGGAGCCCAAAAGTGCTGAGCTGCTCCAAATCGCATTTATCAACCCATTTTCGCCAAATAAACTGCATTGTGAGGAGGACAAATAGATTCATGAAGATTGCCACCAAAAATTAGGTACCTAACCCTCCCAAAATTGGGCACCCTAGGAGGCCAAAAGTGCTGAGTTGCTCGAAATCGCATTTATCAACCGTTTTTCGCCAAATAAACTGCATTGTGGGGTGGCACAAATAGATTCATGAAAATTGACACCAAAATTAGGTACCTCACCCTCCCAAAATAGGGCAGCTTAGGAACCCAAAAGTGCAGAGTTGCTCCAAATCGTATTTATCAATCGATTTTCGCCAAATAAACTGCTTTGTGTGGTGGCACAAATAGATTCATGAAGATTGCCACCCAAATTAGGTACCCTAGGAGCCCAAAAGTGCTGAGTTGCACAAAATCGCATTTTTCAACCGATTTTCGCCAAATAAACTGCATTGTGGGGTGGCACAAATAGATTCACGAAGATTGACACCAAAATTAGATACCTCACCCTCCCAGAATTGGGAACCCTAGGAGCTCAAAAGTGCCGAGTTGCTCCAAATCGTATTCATCAACTGATTTTCGTGAAATAAATTGCTTTGTGGGGTGGCACAAATAGATTCATGAAGATTGCCTCCAAAATTAGGTACCTGACCCTCCCAAAATTGGGCACCCTAGGAGCCCAAAAGTGAAGAGTTGCTCCAAATCGCACTTGTCAACCGATTTTCGCCAAATAAACTCCTTTGTGTGGTGGCACGTATAGATTCATCAAGATTGCCACCAAAATTAGGTACCTCACCCTCCCAAAATTGGGCACCCTAGCCCAAAAGTGCTGAGTTGCTCAAAATCGCATTTATCAACCGATTTTCGCCAAATAAACTACATTGTGGTGTGGCACAAATGGATTCACGAGGAATGCCACCAAAATTAGGTACCTCAGACTACCAAAATTTGGCACCCTAGGACCTAAAAGGCGCTGAGTTGCTCCAAATCGCATATATCAACCTATTTTCGCCAAATAAACTGCATTGTGGGGTGGCACAAATAGATTCATAAGTTTGCCACCAAAATTAGGTACCTCACCCCCCCCAAAACTGGCCACCCTAGGAGCACAAACGTGTTGAGTTGCTCAAAATCGCATTTATCAACCGACTTTCGCCAACTAAACTGCATTTTGGGGGGGGGGGGCACATATAGATTTATGAAGATTGCCACCAAAGGAAGGTACCTCATCCTCCCAAAATTGGGCTCCCTAGGAGCCCAAAAGTGATGAGTTCCTCCAAATCGCATTTATCAACCAATTTTCGCCAAGTAAACTGCATTGTGGGGTGGCACATATAGACTTATGAAGATTGCCACCAAAGGAAGGTACCTCATCCTCCCAAAATTGGGCACCCTAGGAGCCCAAAAGTGCTGAGTTCCTCCAAATCGTATTTATCAACCGATTTTCTCCAAATGCACTGCATTGTGGGTGGCACAAATAGATTCATTAAGATTGCCACCAAAATTAGGTTCCCGACCCTCCCAAAATTGGGGACCTTAGGAGCCCAAAAGTGCAGAGTTGCTCCAAATCGTATTTATCAATCGACTTTCGCCAAATAAACTGCATTGTGGGGTGGCACAAATAGATTAATGAAGATTGCCACCCAAATTAGGCACCTACTCTCCCAAAATTGGGCACTCTAGGAACTCAAAAGTGCCGAGTTGCTCAAACTCGCATTTATCAACCGATTTTCGCCAAATAGACTGCATTGTGGGATGGCACAAATAAATTCAGGAAGAATGCCATAAAAATTAGGAACCTCACCCTCCCAAAATTGGGCACCCTAGGAGCCCAAAAGTGCTAAGTTGCTCCAAATCAGCATTTATCAACCGATTTTCTCCATACAAACTGCATTGCGGGGTAGCACAAATAGATTCATGAAGATTACCACCAATATTAGGTTCCTCGCCCTCCCAAAATTGGGTACCCTAGGAGCCCAAAATGCTGAGCTGCTCCAAATCGTATTTATCAACCTATTTTCGCCAAATAAACTGCATTGTGGGGTGGGAAAAATAGATTCATGAAGATTGCCACCAAATTTAGGGACTCACCCTCCCAAAATTGGGCACACTAGGAGCCCAAAAGTGTGGAGTTGCTGCAAATCGTGTTTATCAACCGATTTTCTCCAAATAAACTGCATTGTGGGGTGGCACAGATAGATTCATTAAGAGTGCCACCAAAATTAGGTTCCTCACCCTCCCAAAACTGGGCACCCCAGGAGCCCAAAAGTGCTGAGTTGCTCCAAATCGCATTTATCAACCGATTTTTGCCAAAAAATGCTTTGTGGGGTGGCACAAAGAGATTCATGAAGATTGCCATCAAAATTAGGTACCTCACCCTCCCAAAATTGGGCATCCTAGGAGCCCAGAAGTGCTGAGTTGCTCAAAATCCCATGCATCAACCGATTTTCGCTAAATAAACTGCATTGTGGAGTGGCACAAATAGATTCATGAAGATTGGCACCAAAATTAGGTACCTCACCCTCCCAGAATTGGGCACCCTGGGAGCCCAAAAGTGCTGAGTTGCTCAAAATCGCTTTTATCAACCGATTTTCGCCAAATAAACTACATTGTAGGGTGGCACAAATGGATTCGTGAAGATTGCCACCAAAATTAGGTAGCTCACCCTCCCAAAATTTGGCACACTAGGACCTCAAAGGTGCTGAGTTGCTCCAAATCGCATTTATCAACCTATTTTCACCAAATAAACTGCATTGTAGGGTGGCACAAATAGATTCATGAAGATTGCCACCAAAAACAAGGTACCTCATCCTCCCAAAATTGGGCACCCTAGGAGCCCAAAAGTGCTGAGTTCCTCAAATCGTATTTATCAACCGATTTTCTCCAAATGCACTGCATTGTGGGTGGCACAAATAGATTCATTAAGATTGCCACCAAAATTAGGTTCCTGATCCTCCCAAAATTGGGCATCCTAGGAGCCCAAAAGTGCTGAGTTGCTCCAAATCGTATTTATTAACCGATTTTCGTCAAATAAACTGCATTGTGGGGTGGCACAAATAGATTCATGAAGATTGCCACCCAAATTAGGTACCTCACCCTCCCTCAATTGGGCACTCTAGGAGCCCAAACGTGCTGAGTTGCTCCAAATCGCATTTATCAACCGATTTTCTCCAAATAAACTGCATTGTGGGGTGGCACAAATAGATTCATTAAGATTACCAGCAATATTAGGTACCTCACCCTCCCAAAATTGATCATCCTAGGAGCCCAAAGTGCTGAGTTGCCCCAAATCGCATTTATCAACCGATTTTCTCCAAATAAACTGCATCGTGGGGTGGCACAAATAGATTAATTAAGATTACCACCAATATATGTTCCTTACCCTCCAAAAATTTGGCACCGTAGGAGCCCAAAAGTGCAGAGTTGCTCAAAATCCCTTTTATCAACCGAGTTTCGCCAAATAAACTACATTGTGGGGTGGCACAAATGGATTCATGAAGACTGCTACCAAAATTAGGTACCTCACCCTCCCCAAATTTGGCACCCTAGGGCCCCAAAGGTGATGAGTTGCTCCAAATCGCATTTATCAACCTATTTTCGCCAAATAAACTGCATTGTGGGGTGGCACAAATAGATTCATGAAGATGTCCGCCAAAATTAGGCACCTCACCCTCCCAAAATTTGGCACCCTAGGAGCCTAAACGTGTTGAGTTGCTCCAAATCGCATTTATCAACCCATTTTCGCCAAAATAAACTGCATTGTCGGGTGGCACAACTAGATTCATGAAGATTGCCACCAAAATAAGGTACCTCATTCTCCAAAATTGGACACCCTAGGAGCCAAAAGTGCTGAATTCCTCAAATCGTATTTATCAACCGATTTTCTCCAAATGGACTACATTGTAGGGTGGCACAAATAGATTCATTAAGATTGCCACCAAAATTAGGTTCCTGACCCTCTCAAAATTGGGCACCCTCGGAGCCCAAAAGTGCGGAGTTGCTCAAAGCATATTTATCAACCGATTTTCGCCAAATAAACTGCTTTGTGGGGTGGCACAAATAGATTCATGAAGATTGCCAACAAAATTGGGTACCCCACCCTCCCAAAATTGGGCACTGTAGGATCCCAAAAGTGCGGGGCTTCACAAAATCGCTTTTATCAACTGATTTTCGCCAACAAAACTTCATTGTGGGGTGGCACAAATAGATTCATTAAGATTACCACCAATATTAGGTTCCTCACCTTCCCAGAATTGGGCACCGTATGAGCCCAAAAGTGCTGAGTTGCTCCAAATCGTATTTATCAACCGATTTTCGCCAAATAAACTGCTTTTGTTGCGGTTGGCAAAAATAAATTCATGAAGATTGTCAACAGAATTGGGTAACCTCACCCTCCCAAAATTGGGCTCTTCTAGGAATCCAAAAGTGCTGAGGCTGCACAAAATCGCTTTTATCAACTGATTTCGCCAAAAAACTGTATTGTGGGGTGGCACAAATAGATTCCTGAAAATTGCCACCAAAATTAGGTACCTCACCCTCCCAAAATTAGGTATCCTGCATTGTAGGGTGGCACAAATAGATTCATGAAGATTGCCACCAAAAACAAGGTTCCTCATCCTCCCTCAATTGGGCACTCTAGGAGCCCAAAAGTGCTGAGTTGCCTCCAAAATCGCATTTATCAGCCGATTTTCCCCAAATAAACTGCATTGTGGGATGGCACAAATAGATTCAATAAGATTACCACCCAATATTAGGTTCCTCATCTTCCCAAAATTGGGTACCCTAGGAGCCCAAAAGTGCCGAGTTGCTCCAAATCGAATTTATCAACGAATTTTAGCCAAATAAACTGCTTTGTGGGGTGGCACAAATAGATTCATGACAAATTGTCACCAAAATTAGGTACCTCACCCTCCCAAAATTGGGCACTCTAGGAGCCCAAAAATGGTGAGTCTGCTCAAAATCGCTTTTATCAACCGAGTTTCGCCAAATAAACTACGTTGTGGGGTGGCACAAATGGATTCATGAAGAATTGCCACCAAAATTAGGTACCTCACTCTCCCAAAATATTGGCACCCTAGGACCCCAAGGTGCCGAGTTGCTCCAAATCGCATTTATCACCGATTTTTCGCCAAATAAACTGCATTGTGGGGTGGCACAAATAGATTCATGAAGATTGCCACCAAAAACTGGGTACCTCACCCTCCCCAAGATTGGGCACTCTAGGAGCCCCAAAAGTGATGAGTTGCTGAAAATCGCTTTTATCAACCGATTTTCGCCAAATAAACTACATTGTGCGCAAATAGATTTATTAAAATTGCCACCAAAATTAGGTACCCTCATCCTCCTCCAAAATTGGGTACCCTAGCAGCCAAAAGTGCTGTGTTACTCCAAATCGTATTTATCTACTGATTTTCGCCGAGTAAACTGCCTTTGTGGGGGGGGGGTGGCACAAATAGATTCATGAAGATTGCCACCAAAATTAAGTTCCTCACCCTCCCAAAATTGGACACTCTAGGAGCCCAAAAGTGCTAAGTTGCGCCAAATCTTATTTATCAACCGAGTTTTCGTCAAATAAACTGCATTGTGGGGTGGCACAAATAGATTCATGAAGATTGCCACCAAAAAAATTAGGTGCCTGACCTTCCCAAAATTGGGTTCTCTAGGAGCCCAAATGTGTTGAGTTGCTAAAAATCGCATTTATCAACTGATTTTCGCCCAAATAAATTGCATTGTGGGGTGGCACAAATAGATTCATGAAGATTGCCACCAAATTAGGTACCTCACCCTCCCAGAATTGGGCACTCTAGGAGCCCAAATGTGCTAAGTTGCTCCAAATCGCATTTATCAACCGATTTTCTCCAAATAAACTGCATTGTGGGGTGGCACGAAGGAGATTCATTAAGATTACCACCAATATTAGGTTCCCCACCCTCTCTCCCAGAATTGGGCACACTAGGAGGCCCAAAGTGCTGAGTTGCTCCAAATCGTATTTATCAACCGATTTTCGCCAAGTAAACTGCTTTGTTGGGTAGCACAAATAGATTCATGAAAATTGACACCGAAATTAGGTACCCTCACCCTCCCAAAATTGGGCACCCTAGAAGCCCAAAAGTGCTGAGTTGCTCCAAATCGATATTTATGACCGATTTTCGTCAGATAAACTGCATTGTGGGGTGGCACAAATAGATTCATGAAGATTGACACCAAAATTAGGTACCTGACCTTCCCAAAATTGGGCTCCTCTAGGAGCCCAAAAGTGCTGAGTTGCTCAAAATTGCATTTATTAACCGATTTTCGCCAAATAAGTTGCATTGTGGGGTGGCACAAATAGATTCATGAAGATTACCACCAAAATTAGGTACTCTGCCCCTCCCAGCATTGGGCACCCAAGGAGCCCAAAAGTGCTGAGTTGATCCAATCGCATTTATCAACCGATTTTCTCCAAATAAACTGCATTGTGGGTTGGCACAAATAGATTCATTAAGATTACCACCAATATTCGGTTCCTCACCTTCCCAGAATTGGGCACCATATGAGCCCAAAGATGCTGAGTTGCTCCAAATCGTATTTATCAACCGATTTTTCGCCAAATAAACTGCTTTGTGCGGATGGCAAAAATAGATTCATGAAGATTGTCAACAGAATTGGGTACCCTCACCCTCCCAAAATTGGGCATTCTAGGGAGCCCAAAAGTGCTGAGCTGCACAAAATCGCTTTTATCAACTGATTTTCGCCAACAAACTGCATTGTGGGGTGGCACAAATAGATTCCGTGAAAATTGCCACCAAAATTAGGTACCTCACCCTCCCAAAATTAGGTATCCTAGGAGAATAAAAGTGCGTGAGTTGCTCCAAATCGTATTTATCAACCGATTTTCGCCAAATAAACTGCATGTGTGGGGTGGCACAAACAGATTCATGAAGATTGCCACCCAAATTAGGTACCTCACACCCATCAGTTGGGCACTCTAGGAGCCCAAAAATGCTGAGTTGCCCCCAAATCGCATTTATCAGCCGATTTTCCCAAATAAACTGCATTGTGGGATGGCACAAATAGATTCGTTAAGATTACCACCAATATTAGGTTCCTCCCCTTCCCAAAATTGGGCACCCTAGGAGCCCAAAAGTGCCGAGTTGCTCCAAATCGAATTTATCAACGAATTTTAGCCAAATAAACTGCTTTGTGGGGTGGCACAAATAGATTCATGAAAATTGTCACCAAAATTAGGTACCTCACCCTCCCAAAATTGGGCACTCTGGGAGCCCAAAAATGCTGAGTTGCTCAAAATCGCTTTTATCAACCGGGTTTCGCCAAATAAACTACATTGTGGGGGTGGCAACAAATGGATTCATGAAGATTGCCACCAGAATTAGATACCTCACCCTCCCATAATTTGGCACCCTAGGACCCCAAAGGTGCCGAGTTGCTCCAAAATCGCAGTTATCACCGATTTTCGCCAAATAAACTGCATTGTGGGGTGGCACAAATAGATTCATGAAGATTGCCACCAAAATTGGGTGCCTCACTCTCCCAAGATTGGGCACTCTAGGAGCCCAAAAGTGATGAGTTGCTGAAAATCGCTTTTATCAACCGATTTTCGCCAAATAAACTACATTGTGGGATGGCGCAAATAGATTCATTAAGATTGCCACCAAAATTAGGTACCTCATCCTCCCAAAATTGTGTATTGGGTACCCTAGCAGCCAAAAGTGCTGTGTTGCTCTAAATCGTATTTATCTACTGATTTTCGCCAAGTAAACTGCTTTGTGGGTTGGCACAAATAGATTCATGAAGATTGCCACCAAAATTAAGTTCCTCACCCTCCCAAAATTGGACACTCTAGGAGCCCAAAAGTGCTAAGTTGCTCCAAATCTTATTTATCAACCGATTTTCGTCGAATAAACTGCATTGTGGGGTGGCACAAATAGATTCATGAAGATTGCCACCAAAATTAGGTGCCTGGCCCTCCCAAAATTGGGTTCTCTAGGAGCCCAAAAGTGTTGAGTTGCTAAAAATCGCATTTATCAACTGATTTTCGCCAAATAAATTGCATTGTGGGGTGGCACAAATAGATTCATGAAGATTGCCACCAAAATTAGGTACCTCACCCTCCCAGAATTGGGCACTCTAGGAGCCCAAATGTGCTAAGTTGCTTCAAATCGCATTTATCAACCGATTTTCTCCAAATAAACTGCACTGTGGGGTGGCACGAACAGATTCATTAAGATTACCACCAATATTATCTTCCCAACCCTCCCTCCCAGAATTGGGCACACTAGGAGCCCAAAAGTGCTGAGTTGCTCCAAATCGTATTTATCAACCGATTTTCGCCAAGTAAACTGGTCTGTGGATGGCTCAAAGAGATTCATGAAGATTACCACGAAAATTAGGTACCTGTCCCTTCCAAAATTGGGCACCTAAGGAGCCCAAATGTGCTGAGTGGCTCAAAATCACATTTATCAACCGATTTTCACCAAATAAACTGCATTGTGGGGTGGCACAAATAGATTCCTGAAAATTGACACCGAAATTAGGTACCTCACCCTCCCAAAATTGCGCACCCTAGAAGCCCAAAAGTGCTGAGTTGCTCCAAATCGTATTTATGAACCGATTTTCGTCAAATAAACTGCATTGTGAGGTGGCACAAATAGATTCATGAAGATTGACACCAAAATTAGGTACCTGACCTTCCCAAAATTGGGCTCTCTAGGAGCCCAAAGTGCTGAGTTGCTCAAAATCGCATTTATTAACCGATTTTCGCCAAATAAGTTGCATTGTGGGGTGGCACAAATAGATTCATGAAGATTACCACCAAAATTAGGTACTTGCCCCTCCCAGAATTGGGCACCCAAGGAGCCCAAAAGTGCTGAGTTGCTCCAAATCGCATTTATCAACCGATTTTCTCCAAATAACCTGCATTGTGGGGTTGCACAAATAGATTCATTAAGATTACCACCAATATTAGGTTCCTCACCCTCACAAAATTGGGCACCCTAGGAGCCCGAAAGTGCTGAGTTGCTCAAAATCGATTTTATCAACCGATTTTCGCCAAACAATCTGCATTGTGGGGTGGCACAAATAGATTCATGAAGATTGCTACCAAAATTTGGCACCGAGCTCACGCCAAAATTGGCGCTAGGGGTGCCAATGGTTCTGAATTGCTCAAATTCACATTTATTAGCTAACGTTCCCCATTTCAACGCTCCTTTTAAAGCAGTGACTATTCCAGTGTCATTTGTATACAGTTTATCCCAGAATAAATTCACTTTGAGTGGTTTATGTCACCCTCGATGCATGAGCCAGAGAGAACTGTGGGTTCGGAATAGAGAACACGAGAAAGTTTCTAGCTTGTCCAGAGTTGCTCACATCATCAAAAGCAGTTTTATTCCCCCCAGTGGAAGGAGCAGGGAATCGCTAGAGGGAGAGAAATAATCGAGAGATTTAAAAAATTAACACTGGAATCTTGTGATCTCTATTTGAACTATTTTCTGAATGAACAATATACAACACCCTGTGTATGACGTTCGAACGGAATCACAAGTCCTTAAATTAAGCATACGCTTAAATAATAAGGCATGATGCTAAATAATATAGCATGATGCTAAAATAATATAGCATGTTGTCTGAATAATACAGCATGATGCTTAGTAAATTAAGCACCATGCTTAATTATTTAGGTATTACGCTTAATTATTTATCCAGCATTCATGAAATCATACCAAACAATACATCATTCAAAAAGAGGTGAAAATAATATAGCATGATGCCTAAATAATTAAGGATCATGCTGAATTGAAATGCATGATCCTCTCGTAATTCAGCATGATGCTTAATTATTTCGGCATCATGCTAAATTAATTTAGCATCATGCTCAAATAATTAAGCATCATGTTAAATTAATTCAGCATCATACTAAAATAATTAAGCATCATGCGATATTAATTCAGCATCCTGCTAATCAGCACATTCTGCTAACCAATCAGTGGCGCCGATACACACACGCTGGTTGTCAAGTCGGATAGGAACAATGGAGCATGGCCCAGAAGCAAGAAAATGTTGATGCAAACATCAAGCTGCAGAGTTAGAATCTTACACAAGAAATCTTTTGTATACATATCATGAAATCGGTCATTGGATTCTCTTTTCATGATACATAATAAATTAAAAATTAAACACTGAAAATTTGAACAGTGCTTGTTTATGTTTGTAAACAAGTTATGTTTCATTGTTGAATTATGACTCGTTAATTATAGTCTGCATTGCGTGCTCTAAAGTGAGCATGAAAGGTAAGAATGGTTTGATAATCTTGACATTGCACTTGTGTGGTGACCATGATATAGCCACAGACTGAAAGCAGCTTTAAAAACCAATGAATAATTGTAAATCTGAAAATGTACAGGTATCAGAAAGCATGCAGTCCCCCGAGTCCCCGGTATCAATGACTGACCTCTTTCCATAGCCTCTCACTCACTATTTTAACCAGTTGAGAGTTTTGGTCTCCCGAAAAGGTGAAGGACTATCTTACACAACCGTAGTACAGCACGTATGAATCGGGTCCGGTTACCCGAAACTTTGACAGAGCAACTACAGTTTTGTAGGCCTACTCGGTTGTTTGTGGAATTCAATTTCCAAGTTCGACCACAGATTCGTGGTCTCGACACGCTACCTCTCCAGATCTCATCAACATTTAATGCAAATGGTCTAAGATTTTTAGAGCGTTATTTTTCCACCTCATACTTGTGTTGAGGATGAGAATGTTCAGAAAGTATTCTCGTATAATTTGTAATTTCACTTTAAATCGAAAATACCGCGACACACAGCAGAGGTTTGACTTGTAGGCCCGCCTGGGCCTGATGTTCCAAATCATTGACGCAAGTCAAAGCTATGATCGTAATATATCTTCCTTTCATTCATAAAAAGCTGTATGCTCTGTTTATGCCCTTTGTGATTGATGTACAATTAGAAAAAAAGTTTAACCCTCCCGCGTCACTTATCCAAAGTACTCCAATATGTTCGCTTTGACAGGAGTTTCAGTTGAAAGTAAACATGAGATCCTGCTAGATGCTGAGAAAGATATGGCCTGTGGGAAGTTCGCATTTAAGAAGATTCGTTCACACTATTTGGTTTACATCTTCCATATGTAACAGGGGTGGGGTGACGACTCCACAGGGGCTAGAACCCTGTCCGAAATCTCCCTGTTGTTCTTCAGTTCGTGAGGATCTGGGTCAACTAGCAAACCATGGATAAATATAACTCAACTCCAGAGGTCGAATAACCATTAAGTTATGTGTTGTGGTCTGGATGAAATCACAATAAAATAGAAAAAACAGTTTATACGTGGTTTATTAATAAGCCAAAAATAGTATGATATGAAATGGACATGAATATGAATGAGGAATCAAACACCACGGGCCCACTACACTTTCAACCAAAAGGGGTTTAACTTCCACCCAACATGTGTTCAGTAAATGTGGATGGTTCCCATGGAACTCGGACCTGGAGAGAACACTCTCAGAAACAGTGATTCTCACCAGGGCCGAGCGGAACGGGTCCCAAAATGACGGTACCCACTACGGTTAACCTTTTTACAGGTTACAAAGTGTCCCCATAACTAACCTCAACAGGCAGTTGTGCTGGCGCAGCTGAATTAGAGCTTTAATGCCAAGACGTGGGCGGCGAATTATGAGCGAGACTGCTCTAAAAAAGGATAATTTCGCGGGGAAAGATTTCGAATACTGGAATCTGATTGATCCCTCGCTTTCACATCGACGAATGAAACAACAGCACAATGCACTACGGTGTGAACCAATAAGGTACATCGATTCATTTTAAACATGGAAATGACTTGAAGCCAACAAAAATAGAATTACACCTCTGTTGTGAGCAGACGAATTATAACAGAGTAATTTAGAACTCCTATTGCATATTATACTTCAACTGCTGTTGGTTGGTGAACATATACACCTTCAGCCCCCCCCCCCCCCCCCCCCCCCACACACACGCACACACATCGCCGATCAAATGTAATTATCTTTCCATTTCAGTCCTAAAGAAATATGGGCTGTCACTGCTTACTGTAACAAGCTATAGTTCCAAATAATAAATACGGCACATAAGCTATATGTTTTCGGTGTCCAAAAATGATTTTTGGGGGACGAGAAATATGATCCGAAGACCCCTCCCCCACCACCCGAAGACCCCCCCCCCACCACCACCCATAAAGTTCTGTCAGTGATTAGTAAAAATGTTTGGTGCTGATCAAGAAGTAATCAATCGAGACTTACGGAAAAAATAAATATACTACTCAGTTTGCTAAGCACCAAGTATATCCAACTACCTGTTTTACGTTTTAGTTGAAATATTGTAATGAAAAGTTATATATTTTTTATTTAATTATACCTTTAATGATTTAAGTACAGAAATTAAGATTTTAGTTGTGTTTAACATTATTTTTTAGCTTTTGAATACGATAACCATGGAAAATAAATATTATTGGCAAAAGAGGAAATTTTTCAATTTGCCCAAAAGTTGACGGAGCGAACTGGTATGGGTTCAATATCGAGAGTAGTATGTCAGGGGCTTTTGAGGTCTAGGTTGCAGGAAGTGACGTCATGTCACGTGACCTAGTGCCGCCATGTTGTGTTGAGCGGCCATGTTGTGACGTCATCCCATAGTGATGCGTGGTGTTAGGGTGATACGTGTTTCCGTCGTCCATTTTGTATACTGGAGGCCGCCATCTTGGTTTCTATGGTAGCACGTGATTCCTATGTTACCAATGGCTTCTAACAAGACAGGGGTATGTTCGGGGGATGTGTTCCTTTGTAGAACGGTAAATCGTATTACCACAAACAACCCGACAATCCATCCAAATCACCAAAATCCACCCAAAATCACCGAAATTGACTTTATTTGATACGGGTTTCCCATGTTATTGGTTTTATTGACTTAGCACGTAGTGCTATAGTACTAAGGGGGTATAAGCGGTGCGTTCGATTAAACAGGAGTAATGTTCTGGCTTTGAATTCTCCCAGAATCCCTTTTGGATCCCTATCCCATGACGTTTTTCCCATTAAAAGACACGTTCCTTTGGTCATTACCCAGAATTCTCTGCTTCTATCTATATATGCAATAGTTTTCGTCTATCTGGCCATGCTCCTTTGTTCTAGAGTATACTCCAGTAGCGTAGAAGAGCCTATTAGTTGGAACAGTTTACCTTATTACTACTATATTTAGCAGTTTCTGGGCTATTCTTGTTAGTTCTGACCCTATTCCGAGTACTCTTGTTGTTTCATTTATCTAGATCATTTATATAAATTATAACGAACCAATCAGATTGCTTGATTTCCCATAACCTGTATGCAGAGTTATCTCCCTTCTATACAACAAAAGCCAATATCATTCCCGAAGCCAATACCATTCCCAAAGCCAATAAGCTATCGAGCAGTTACTGATAAGTCATTGCTCGAACGGCTCGAAGCTCATCGAGCAAATGAACCTTAGAGCAATTGCTCGATCGAGTGACTCGGCATATTGCTCGAATGACCCGAAGTCCATTGAGCAAATGAGCTATCGAGTAATTGCTTGTTCGAGTGACTCCTCGAACGACTCTTCGACTCATTTCAGAAAAAAGGGGTGCCGAAGGCCATGTTTTCCAAAAAGGGGTGCCGAAAATGGGGTGCCTTCTGGAGAATCCCTTTTTTGACAAATGAGCTATGGAGTAATTGCTCGATCGAGTGACTCGACATACTGCTCGAACGACTCGAATCCCATTGAGCAAATGAGCTAACGAGCAATTGCTCGTTCGAGTGATTCCTCGAACGACTCTTAGACTCATTTCAGAAAAAGGGATTCCATAGCCACAGCCATTTTCAAAAAAGGGATTCTTAAAAAGGGATTATGTAAAATGGGATTCCTATTCGAGTCCGTAAAATTTGGATTCCGTGTTTTAACATCGTCCACTCGAGGGTATGGAAAGGGATTGATAACAACCAATTCAACAATGACTACAAGACTCTGAACAGATACAACCAGTCACTACAAAACAACGAAGTAAACAAAAAAAAATAAATAAATAAAAAATAAAAAAAAATTAGAAAATAATAAATCTTCAAATAATTAGTTTTGAAAAAATAAAAATAAAATTAAATATAATGTTCGAACAAGGAGAATTGTTAGAATGGATAGCTGAGAAAACAGCTGCAAAACAATCCATTCAAATCGTGGTGAGTGGCGATTCGACTCGATTTGTGATGAAATTCGAACCTTCCATCGAATTGAATAGAGAGAAAGATACGAGATGGCGTTGGTGAATCTGGAGACTTATTATTCCTTTCCCAACGTCACCAAAATGAATAACTCGTTCAAGTATTCCGACGGAGTGGATTGGTTTGAGATTCGAATTCCCAAAGGAAGTTACGACATAGACGATTTGAACAATTACATTCAGACACGAATGAAGACGGATGGAAAGGGAAGCAACAAGATCAGACTCGCTCCCAATCCTAATACCTTACAGACGATGTTGGATTTGGAAGATAATTTTCGAGTGGATTTCAATACGGATGATTCTATAGGCAAGATGCTGGGATTCGATCGAAAGATGTATCGAGGCCACGCGGCATCTGAAAATAGGTTGACATTCTCGCAGTCAATAGCATTCTGGTGAACGTGGATGTGATTGCTGGAAGCTACGTGAATGGTAGTGCTCAACCGACGATTTATTCCTTCTTTCCAAACGTGTCGCCGGGTTATAAGATCGTGGAGCGACCTCGAAATTTAGTTTATCTACCAGTGATTTTAGACACATTGTATAGTCTCAAAACCACGTTGACGGATCAAAATGGTGAACTGTTAGATCTTCGCGGAGAGAGGGTGACGATACGATTTCACATAAGAGAAATATAAAAGCAAAAAAAGAATAAAAATATTGTGTATATATAAATAACAAAATAAAATAATGCAATATTAATTTACAAAAATTATTTAATATATATAATTATCATTAAAACAAAAAAAACAATTGAACAAAATATATTTTAAAAAAAGAATTATGACAGAATATGTGGTTAAAAACGTGAACATATGCGCAGGACAGAGGAAGAAACTTAAGAGAGCGTTAGCAACTCGAGGCGACGCGGTGAGATTCAAATTCACTCACGAAGATCTGACGAGTGGCGGTCAGGATTCGATCGCCTGGACCAGAAGTCAAATCAAAAGGATGGAGAAAGCGATTCATGATGGAAGAGGGTTGACGGTGAGATTGAGTCCCGCTCAATTGAGATACAATTTGAGAATGAAAGGTGGTTTCCTAGCGCTATTGGCAGGAATCGCTGCAAAAGCATTACCCTTCGCCGCAAAGGCATTACCCTTTCTCGGAAAGACTCTCGGCATGGGAGCTCTCACGGGACTCGCGAGTTCAGCAGTTGAGAAATTAATGGGTGGCAGCGGACTGTTTTTGAAGAAGGGAGGAGCCGTGTGTCGCGTCCATGTAGACGACAACGGTAAAGGATTGTATCTAGAACCCGTTAGAGGTGGTAACTCTTTGAGTGGAAATGGTCTCTATCTGAAGAGTGGATGGAACGTTGAGCGACTCGGCAAGGGTTTGTTGTTTGGTGAGAATTCGCCATTTAAGAATATACCGATTTTGAGTATGTTATTATAATGTAAAAAAAATTATATAATTATATATAAAATATAAATCATAGAAAGTATAAAATAATATAAAATGGATAAAAAGGTGGAAAAACAATTAGACGATAATGATGAATATCGCGAGATAGAATGCGAAAAAGATGTGGAAAAACGGTTAGATGCTAATGATGGATATCTAAGGAAAGAACTGATAAAAGAGTTAAATAAAGATCAGGATATGCGGTTGAAATTTAAAAGAATGAGACGTTTTCCACCGTCACCACTACCTTCTGAAGAGAATGGTAATGATGTGAGTGTTACCAAGAGATGTACAACATTCGTTCATAATTATGATTCGGATAAACAAATGTGTTCTTATAAAAAAACGTAACATATCACAAAAGAAAAGAAGAATCGACGCTGAAATTTGAGAAAAAAGGAAACGTTATTATAATATATGGGCAATAGTGAAGCAGGAAAACAAAAAAAACAAAAAAAAAACAAAACAAAAAAAAGTAATGAGATCTAGAGATGATCAACCTCTCTAGATCTCATTACTTTTTTTTTCCTTCTTCTTCGCTAAAAATCAGTCTCTCTATTGTTTATATTTCCAAGTCCGTTATTAGCATGTTGACACTCGTGTCTTCTCCTTTTTCGAAAATGTGTTGAATGTTTATCTTTACTTTTTTAAGTTTTTTTACATCGGTGAACGCACTCTCACCACCCAATTTGTTCACGAGTTCGAGAGAGATTTTTGGATATATGTAACTTCCATAGGGCAACGACAGATCGTCCTTGTCGAATTCTCTATCTTTGGTGATGACGATTTTCAGCAGATCGCTTTGATAGTCATAAAACAAATCGAGCATGGCTTCGTCCAATTTCAAAGGCATGTTATATTTGTCATAATATATATATATAATATATATTCGTCTCAACCTCATTCAATTCGATGGAATCATGTTGTTGTAATCTACAGATTTTAAAACCGAATTTCTTACATATTTCAACTCGTTTCAATTTCAATTCGCATCTTTTAGGTGTTGTTGTCATGATCGATTATTTGGTTTTTCTTGTTTTATGAATTCTTGCAAATAATATATATTTTAAATTTTGTATTTAAATAATAATTTATTAAAAAAGTTTGTTTTTTTTTTTACTCTTTATATATATAGAAAAAAGAAAGTTTTTTAATTTTAATTTTCTTTAATGTGAAAAAAATGTTTTTTGTAAAAGTGTTTTTCTCTTTATATAAATAAAAGTTTAAATTTAACGTCCTTTTTCTCGTATTAATTCAATTTTTTCACGTTAAGGAATATAAAAAAAATTGATTAATTTCATCAAAAAAAAATTTTTTTTTGAAGGAATTAAAACATATATATACAAACAATTTTAAAACTTTTAACAAATTATTATTAAATACAAAATTCGAAAACCAAAAAAAATATTCTTACAAATGGAGCAAACAAATCAAAAAATGGAAAATTTAAATGAGAAAACCGTACCTCAGTTAAATGAGATTTGTAAATTACTAAAAATTCCACATTTCAGAAATCAAAGAACCAAATAAAAAAAAATTGAAGTCATACAGGAATATTATTTGTGAAACGATGGAAAGGCAAATGAAATGTCGATAGTTACGACGTCAAAAAATGCATTGGTTGTGAAAAATGAGAAGAAGAAAAAGATAGTAAAAGGAATCGAAATGCCGATGTCGAAAAAACCAAAAACGTTTCGATTGTGAAAAATAAGAAGACGACTAAATGAAAAGCCGTTGAAGAACTTCAAGTTTCAAAAGAAAAGAAAAGAAAAACTAAAACGAAAATGAGTGATGCACTTCAGATTCTAGACAAACGAGATATATCGTGCGAAATTCAGCGAGCAATCGACGAAGGGAAAGGAGAAGAATATTAGCACGACTCATCACGGAACTATTCCAATTGAAGCCTGTAGAATGGGAGAGTGCGATCAAAGGCGTTTTTAAAACTTTCGACGTGGTTCCGTCGTTGAAGAAAATTGATCCGAAATTGTTCATGGAACGGTTGAAGAAAAAAGTATTGGATTTGTTTCATGAACACATGAAAGTGGAACTAAAAATTAAGATGATACTCCATTGCATGATGAATAAAATCGACGTGAAGTCTGGCGAGAGCACCATGAAAAATGCATATTTCAGATCTAATGTCAAACCCATATTTCGAGGTTCAGATTTATCAGACGTTTTTGAAAAGATGAAAGACAAGATGTTGACGTCTCTCGCGAATTATCAACATGAAGGTAGTAATTGGACGTTCGATGAGGTGTTGAAACTCGAAATTCATATAACTAAAAACGATTCGTTGAAAGGATCTTCCTACGTGGAATTACCGTATTTCTTAGCTAAAAATCACTCCGTGGTCAACATGAAAAATAAAGATGATCAGTGTTTTAAATGGACAGTCACTTCTGCTTTATACCCTGTCAGAATCCATCCTGAGAGAGTTTTTCATTACGAGGAGACTTCTAAAAATCTCGATTGGACCGGAGTGACTTTTCCAACACAGTTAAAACACATCAAACGTTTTGAGGCTCAAAATCTCACCATAGCGGTGAGCATCTTGGGATACGACGATGAAAAACAAATGATCTATCCTCTCAGACAGACTTCGTATCTCGAAAGAGAAAAGACGATTATTTTATTATTGATTTCGAATGGTGACAATCGTCATTATTGTTGAGTTAAACATCCGAGCCGATTACTGTCGAGACAAAATAATAAACATGAACATAAGATATGTTTATGTTGCAACTGCATGAACGCGTTTCACAGCAAAAAATCGTTAGCGAAACATCAGGAATACTGCAATGAAAATCAAGGTGTCGCCATCGAAATGCCCAAACCCAACACCATCGTGAAGTTTGAAAATTGCAATAGAAGGTTAAAAGTACCATTCGTCGTGTACGCCGATTTCGAATGTTTCACCATGAAAATGAGTTCCTGCCAACCTAATGCTCTTCAAAGTTACGTCAAAAGATATCAAAAACACACGCCTTCAGGTTATTGCATTTACGTGAAATGTGCTTTCAACTCGCAACACGACATGGGTCCTTTCACCTACATGAAACAGTGCAAAGACGACGACGTGGCTCAAAGGTTTGTGGAAGAGTTAGAATCGAAAATTCAAATGTTATATGACAAATTCAAAACTCCGGCGAAAATGATCATCACGCAAGAGCAGCAGGACGAAAATAACATAGCTACCGAATGTCACATATGCAGACAATCATTTGATGAGAATTCGGAGGAAAATAAGAAGGTCAGAGACCACGATCATTACACGGGTCTGTCTCGCGGTCCGGCTCACAGCAAGTGTAATTTAAAATATCGAGATGCCGTTTTCTATCCGGTGATATTTCACAATCTCTTGGGTTACGACAGTCATCTGTTCATGAAAAATCTTGGCACCTCCCACGAAGAATTAAATTGCATTGTGAACAGTGAAGAAAGATACATTTCATTCACGAAGAGGAAGCTCATGGAGAAGAAAAGAGTAATCGACGGAGAGACGTTGGAAGAAAAATTCGTAGAAGCATACGTTTCATCGACAGTTTTAAATTCATGTCGACCGCTCTGGAAAAATTAGTCGATAACATGAGCAAGGATAAATTTAAAATCACGAGCGAACATTTCGGAAAACGAGTAGATGTCATGTTGAGGAAAGGAGTCTATCCTTACGATTACATGAACGATCTAAAGAGATTCGATGATACCGCACTACCTTCGAAAGAAGATTTTTATTCAAAATTATACGAATCCAACATTTCCGATGAGAATTACGAACATGCCAAAAACGTGTGGAAATCATTCGATATGAAAACCATGAGAGATTATCACGATCTCTATCTGAAGACCGACGTTCTTCTCTTGGCTGATGTGTTCGAAAATTTTCGAGACGTCTGTCATCGAAATTACGATCTGGATCCCACTTGGTATTTCACCGCACCTGGTCTGGCGTGGGACGCTCTGTTGAAGACCACCAAAGTCCAATTGGAATTATTATCCGACGTGGACATGTTGCTCCTGTTTGAAAGGGCTGCGAGAGGTGGCGTCTCGATGATCTCCCACAGATATTCTGAAGCTAACAATCCCTACATGAAAGAAGGTTTCGATTTGAAATGGTCGAATAAATATATACAGTACTGGGACGCTAATAATCTGTACAGTTGGGCTATGAGTCATCCTTTACCGATTGGAAATTTCGAATGGGTAACAGAACAGGAAGAGATGCAAAAATGGAGAGACTATCCTTGCATTTTAGAAGTCGATTTGAACTATCCGGAAGAATTGCATGATCTACACAACAATTATCCGCTAGCTCCTGAACGAATGGAACCGAACGAAGGAGACGAGGAAAAACTCGTTCCCAATTTATTTAACAAATGTAACTACGTCGTCTACAGTGAGAATTTGAAACAATACGTCGATTACGGGATGAAATTAGTCAACATACATCACATCATTCGATTCAACGAAGAGCCTTGGATGAAAAAATACATTGATCTCAACACGACTCTCAGAATTCGAGCCGAGAACAATTTCGAAAAAGATTTTTTCAAACTCATGAACAACTGCGTGTACGGTAAATCGATGGAAAACATCAGGAAGAGAATCGACGTTCGACTCGTCACGTCTGAGCTAAAAAATTAGTGGCGAAACCCAATTACAAACACCGAACCATATTCGACGAAAATCTAGTGGCCATTCACATGCAAAAGACGCACATGAAGTTCGACAAACCGTATTATCTCAGACCTATCATCTTAGATATCAGCAAGCAATTAATGTATGAGTTTCACTATGATTACGTCAAACGAAAATTTGGTGATAAAGCCAAACTACTGTTCACCGACACAGACAGTTTAGTTTATGAGATAGAGACGAAAGACATCTACTGAGATATATCTACGGACGTGGCCGCATGGTTTGACACGAGAAATTATCCCGTCTATCACCCGTCCAACATTCAATCGAACGACAACAAAAAGGTGTTAGGTAAATTTAAGGATGAGAGCGGCAGTAAACAAATCCTCGAATTCGTGGGCTTGAGACCTAAACTGTATGCTTATCGTCTAGAAGATGAAGAGATCAAGAAGTGCAAAGGGGTTAAAGCATGCGTGGTGAAGAAAAACATCTCTTTCCGAGAGTATAAAGATTATCTGTTAGGAAGTGGTCCGGTGTATAAGACTATGAAATCGATTCGAAGCGAAAATCACGACTTGTATACCGAAATAGTCAACAAGATTTCGCTGATGGCCGACGACGATAAGAGATTCGTGTTATACGATAAAATAAGCACTTTGGCACTCGGACATTGGACTTTGGATCTAATTTTAGACGATAGGATTTCAGATATGATTGTGGATGATAAGATTCCAGATATGATTAAGGATGATAGGATTCCAGAAAATCAAGAGGAATTAAACAGATTGAAGATTATGGAAGTCGAGGAATTAGACGGATTCAAGATTATGAAAGTCAATAGAGTTAGTTTAAAAAGAAAAAGAAAAAAATAAAAAAAAAATAACGTCATTTTAGTGAATTATAATAAAAAAAAAAAATAAATAAAAAAAAAAATATATGCATTTATGAATAAGAAAATAGAGATATCCGTAGAAGGTGTCGTATTACCTAACGAACCCCTATCCAACATCGATCTGTCGAATGCGGCGAAGGATTTGAAAATCAAAGATTTTCTAGGCGTGTTTTCCAGAGATGCCTTGCCGAAGAGAAGACCTCGACAATCGGAATGCGGAATTTTAAATCTAGACGATTTATCGGGTGAAGGCACTCACTGGGTGGCGTGGTTCAAGAACGGGAAGAAGAATTATTATTTTGACAGCTACGGAATCTCGCCGCCAAAAGAAATAAAGAACTATTTCAACAAATCGATGGTTCGTTACAACACAGAACGAGTGCAATCACCAGATCAAGTGTTTTGCGGTCACATGTGTCTTTAAGTTCTCAAGAGATGGTCTGAAGGAGATCGGTTTCAAGACATTCTCAATGATTTACATTAGAGAGAGATTTTTTTTATAGTATATAAAGCTAAAAAATTATTTAAAAAAATTTAATCGAATAAAAACAAAAAAAATAAAATAAGTGAAATAATTCATTTTTTAATAAATTGCGTTTGAAATATATTTTTTAAAAACAAAAATCACAAAACAACATGCCAGTCGATAAATTTGGTAGAAGTGACGATGAAAGTCGACCCAAAAAGAAGAGGAAGACGCTCGAAGTCGGTGATGATTACGATGTTGCCAACTTGGACGAACGTTACGTTCGGAGATACAAACCTCGAGAGGAACCTTTGAACACGAACGATAAGAAGCTCTACAATCTTCCCGAGCCGATAGATCTCGCAGATGCTGTGACTAAAAAATACGTCGACAGGGGGAACGTCGATTTCGAACGAATCATGCTAGATAATTACATGGATAAAACCATGACCGACGATCTCGATCTGAAATCCAAAACGTTTGGTGAACGTCGCAAATCCCATAGATCCCACCGATGCCGCAACCAAGAAATACGCTGACGACTCTCACGCGCGATTCAGCGAACACCTGAGAAATAGATACGTTCAGAAAACGATGCACTCAGAATTGAACGCCAATTCTAACAAGATAACGAACGTGGCCACTCCCACGAATCCCAAGGATGTGGCGACCAAACACTACGTAGATCTGGAACAGAGAAAGTCTGACAGATGAGAAGTGAAATCAGATCTGAATGTGGGATCCAACAAGATAGTGAATCTGACGAAGGTCGACGACACGGATGCAGACTCAACCGCGATCAACAAGGGCTATGTAGATTCTGTCGTGATACGATCACAAGAATACGTAGAATTGCAAGTGGGCGATCTCTACCTGAACAAACAATCTGGCAGAACCATGGAGGGTGGTATCAACATGAACGGTGAGAATTTATTTGGACTCAATCACGATCCTGAATTCGATGCCAGCGCGGTCAGCAGGAAGTACGTGGACGACAACTCGGTCTGGAGAAAGGGCGACATCATGGAAGGTAAACTAGACATGGGTGGACACGCGCTCACAAATCTACCGGATCCTGTGAACATGACGGATGCCTGCACCCTGATTTCGGTGGTGGAGAAAGTCAAATATGCTAGACAGTTGATCACCGTGTGGGCCAAGGAGGCCGGCACCTTAGATGAGGGAAAAGCTGAGTGGTCTTTCGGAAATGGAGGTAGTGGATCGAAACATGGTTAGGTGGGATATCCCATGCCGTTGGGAGGTGAAATCCTTCAAATGAGTCTGGCTTCCTCGGATTTGAATAGCAGAGCGGTCGTCAATCTCATGGTGAATGGAGAAGAGAGCGATAAGAGATACAGTGTTGAAAAGACTGAGAATCAACACGCGAATGTTAGCACGTTCGGCACGCCTCTCAAAGTGAATGCCGGAGACAGGATTAATTTCATTACGAAAACCAATAATCCCGAAGCCGCCACTTCCATGGTGAGTCTACTGATCGAACTAGTTCCTTTGAACAAACAGTGAACGCGTGGAAATAATTAATTAAAAAAAAAAAATAATGTGTGATTATTAAAAACAAAAAAAAAGTAATGAGATTTAGAAAGATGTTCAATCTCTCTAGATCCCATTACTTTTATTTATTTTTTTTGTTGTTTTTTTTTGTTTTTTTGTTTTTAATAATTACTCATTACTTTTTTTATTTTTGTTTTATTTTTTTTTTCACACACGTCTCTCATCGAATGATCGACATCTTATTTCCATCTGATTCGAATTATAATTCTCTATCTGACAGGTCCAGGGCGAAGGCTTTGGTTTTTCTCGGCACGTTCCTATCGAATTGCATCTTGATCTGAATATCTAAGACGCTACTCTTGAGTCGTTCACTCTGTTTACTGACGTCGAATACGAACATAGGATACATCGACTTGTATTCGCCGGGAGAGATGTTAGGGTTGCTCATCAATTCGTCTAGACCGTGATACTTCTTTCTAAAATCAGCGGCGTTACCGTACAGTCTGCAGAAATCGTTCTTGTCGAACGACGCATTGTAATCAATTGCTCGATATCTCGTGGTGTTCAGAAACACTTGCATGTTTCTCAAACTGCAGTGATCGAACAGCGACACATTCTTTTCCTGAGACCCGTCCCTATCGGTCTGAAACGCAACCACGATGAAACGCGGTCTCTCGGAAGCGGATTTCACCATCAATCTCCAATCGAAGTGATTCGTGGAGAGAGGAATGCTAGCCGTGTCGCACTGTCTCATTCTAAATCCCACAGGTAATTTACTCTTGGATTCTATGATCTTGTGGAGACCCGCTTTTCCCACGATCGAAGGCTCCACGTGTGGAACGAACCACGATATCTTGTGTAGAGTTATCTTACCCACATCGGTCGCAGTGAGTCTCACTATTGTGTCGTCGTTTCCTTTTCGAATCATCGTTAGATTGTGTTTGAATCCGTATATGATCTTGTTGTAATCGTCTGCGAATCCGAAGATGTGTTTCAAAGGTATCCTGAACGAAAACATTCCTTTAGGTCTGGATGTCTTGACGACGTAGTCGAATATTGCGGCGGTGCCGGCGTTAGCAGGGCCGACGGTGTCTTTCACCCACTACTGATTAAGTCCTCTGGATTTCGAAAAATCATCCGGATACGTCAAGAGTCCGAACATCGTGGTGGCCTGACCGGGATGAAACAGATTCTATCTCTTGTCCGGATAGTATGTATTTTATATTACTGAATAGATGCATGATGCCATTATTGGCTAGAGTGCCCGTGTCGTCATCGGCGTAGTGAGACGTCCCTGCACCACTATGTAACTCTCGCTAGGATGTATGAATAGATCTTGAGTTTCGACGTTGATTCTTATCTCTCCCGCATTGTTCAGGTTACCGGTTCGTATTCGTGAACCTCATATTCTTGAATACTTTCATCTTTCACTATGCTTTGTGCTATATCTAGTATATTTGCCATTTTTAAAGGGTTTTTTTTTGTTTATTAATTAGCTTGCTTTTTTTTTTTATCTAAACTAGTTTTAATTATTTTTATTATTATTTTTCTCTCCTATATATATATGTGGGTAAGCAAGAAAATGTTAAAGAGAGTAAATAAAAGAAATTTGTTTTCTTTATCAAAACTTTGTCTTCTGTAATTGTTGTTCGTAAAACTTTCCGATGATCTCTTCTCCATCCAAAGCTTCGATTTCGTAAGTCATCGGATCGGTGTGAAATATTTTGATTAGCACGAAGATTTCCGAGGTCCATAGAGGAGTATAACCCTTTTTGAAGTGCTTCTTATAAGCGTAGATTCTCACTCGATCACCGACCACAAATTTCGGTATTCTAGACTTCTTCCTAATCTTAAATCTTTCAGGATATAGATTCGCGTAGACCTGTTTTTCATTTTGAGGATCGCTAGCTTCCACGGGAGTCATCTTGATCGATCTGTGTCGCATGTTGTTGTAATCTTTAACCAGACTGTCCAGAGCGTATATGTATTTCTTGGTCGAATTCGCCGTGAAGTATCTATGCATCTTTTCCTTCATCGTTCGATTCCACCGTTCCACCATGCTGGCTTTCTCTTCGTTTTCGATTGAGTAGAGGTCGACCAATCGATGAATGTGCTTGTTGTAGAATTCCTTTCCCTTATCCACTCACAATTTATTTGGTTTTCGAGAAGACGAGTCGAACACGCTCTTCAGAGCCTCGGCGATGCAAGGTCCCAATTTATTCTTCAAAGCTCTGATCCAACCGTATTTGGAAAACACGTCGATGACCGTCAATAGATATTTGACACCCTCGTTCCACCTCGAAAACGATCTCATGTCGACCAAGTCGGCAGACCAAATATCATCCAAACCCTTCACGAACACCCTTCTCTTTTGAAATTTACGCACGATGGGTTTGTGTAACTCCTCGGCCAATTCGCTTGTCAATAATCGTTTCTTCTTCTTTTCAGATGCACTTTTTTTTTAAACGCCCCATCCGAATCGACGTTTTGCACCGATCAGATTGCCGACCAGCGAACGTTCTATCTTCTCTCTCCTGGTCAGATTCGATATGCCTCTCAATTTCGCCTACATGTTTTTATCGCAGACATCGTTGCGAGTCTTGGTGTTGGGATGTCCGGCATAGCACAGATCGTGATCATACGTGGCCGCGTCCACCCTATTCACAGGTTTGCTCCAACATTTAGGAGTCAGATCGGCGTTGAGTCTCTTGTTCAATTTCGTTCCAGGTCCCGTGAAACTGTGACCAGGCAGATGCATTTCGAAAGGTAGATTATTGATCATTTTATTCATGATGCCTTTACCTTTGCTCACGTTCTTTTTTTGACAAATTGAGTCTTGATAGAACCACACACGTCGCAAATTCCGCGAAGCATCTGTCTGTCGTTTTTAGTTCGTACTTCTCGAGAATTACTCGTCTCGGTAACTCTCTTACATTTTACGCAATACATTTTTAAGAGTTATTTAAATTAATTTCGTTTTTATTTTATATATAAATTTAATTATTTTTTTTAAAATTCTGTTCTTATTATATATTTTTTTTAATCGCTGCTCTTGAGTTTTATCATCTTACTGAATTCCTCCCTAGCCTCTTTCCTCCCCTTTTCCACGAGAGAATCCTTCATCTCTTCTTTGATGATCTGACGAGTCTTGATTCTCACAGCTTCTTTCATGGCTTCGTATTTCGTTTTCTCACTCAATATCGTGAAGTATTCTCCGTCCGATATCCTACCGTCTTTCAACGCCATCGAGATCATTTCGGATATCATGTCGACCTTGGAGTCGGCCAAGACGCGAATAGCACATGCAGCACATCAGCACATGCAAAATCGTCACGTGAGAGCCATAAGGTTCTATCTTCCAGTGGAAGATAGAACCTTATGGTTCTCACGCGATGAAATGTGCCAATATGTGGCTGTGTGCAAGTGCACAATGTGCGCACAAGACATGCAGCACATGCGCACATACGGGTATTTGTGGACTAGTGGGGACCAGTGTTTGGGGACTAGCGAGGACCAGGCTTTGGGGAGTAGTGGGGACCAGGCTTTGGGGACCAAGGCATGGGTACCAAGGTTTGAGGGCCAGTGTCCGAAATATTGTCTAACCACCGTCTTAACCCAGTACCAAAGTTTCTGCTTCCAACAGTGTTACCGTTTGCAACCAAGGTCTTGACTTATTCCGCCACTCTGCTAAATCTGTCACTACTACTATGAAATGTGAGTGTACACAATGCGCAAATAGCACATGTAGCACACCAGCACATGCAAAATGTACCAATATGAGCCTATATTCAAGTGCACAGTGTGCTCTCAAAACATGCAGCACATACACACATACGAGTATTTGAGGACCAGCAAAGGCCAGTGTTTGGGGACTAGTGAGGACCAGGCTTTGGGGACTAGTGAGGACCAGGCTTTGGGGACGAAGGTTTGAGGACCAGTGTCAGAAATAATGTCTAACCATCGTCACTTAACTCAGTACTAAAGTTTCTCCTACGAATAGTGTTACCGTTTGCAACCAAGGTCTTGGCTTATTCCACCACTCTGCTGAATCCATCACTACTACTATGAGATGTGCTTGTACACAATGTGCAAATAGCATATGTAGTGGCGCATCAGCACATGAAAAATGTTCCAATATGTGCCTGTGTGCAAGTGCGCAATGTTCTCACAAAACATGCAGCACATGCGCACATATGGGTATTTGAGGACCAGCGAGGACCAGTGTTTAGGGACTAGTGAGGACTAGGCTTTAGGGACTAGTGAGGACCATTGTGAGGACTAGTGACTACTGTGAGATGTGATTGTACGCAATGTGCAAATAGCACATGTAGCACATGCAAAATGTACCAATATGTGCCTGTGTGCACGTACACAATGTGCGCACAAAACATGCAGCACATGCGCACATACTGGTATTTGAGAACCAGTGTTTGAGGACTAGTGAGGACCAGGCTTTAGAGACTAGTGAGGACCAGTGTGAGGACTAGTGACTACTATGGGATGTGATTGTACACACTGTGCAAATAGCACACGTAGCACATGCAAAATTTGCCAATATGTGCCTGTGTGCAAGTGCTCAATGTGTGCACAAAACATTCAGCACATGCGCACATATGGGTATTAGAGGACCAGTGTTTGAGGACTAGTGAGGACCAGTGGCTGAGGACTATTTCTGACACTGGCCCTCAAATCTTTGTCCCCAAGCCTTGGTTCCCACGCCTTGGTCCCCACTAGTCTCTAAAGCCTGGTCCTCACTTGTCCTCAAACACTCGTCATCAAATATCCGTATGTTCGCATGTGTTGCATGTTTTGTGCGCACATTGTGCACTTGCACACAGGCACATATTGGCACATTTTGCATGCGCTACATGTGCTATTTGCACATTCTGTACACTCACATCTCATAGAAGATACTAGTCCTCACTAGTCTCCAAAGCCTGGTCGTCACTAGTCCTCAAAGCCTAGTCCTCACTAGTCCCTAAACACTGGTTCTTACTGGTCCTCAAATACCCATATGTGCGCATGTGCTGCATGTCTTGTGCGCACATTGTGCACTTGCACACAGCCAGATATTGGCACATTTCGCATGTGCTGATGTGCTGCATGTGCTATTCGCACATTGTGTACGTAGATCATAATCGTTGGAACGAAGAAGATGATGGACGGGAGCTACGGTTAATAGAGAAATTTGAGTGGTTGTTTAATCCTGGAGACGTGATCTGATTGGTTATTTTATCAGAAGCAGTAACAAAACAGACGGAAGAGAGCAAGTCATACTCCAGAAGAACGGAATAGTACTCTATGGAAGCAGGTCGGAGAAACGAGGATTTTGACCCGGAATAACAAAATTCGAGCCTACATAAAATATCCCTGTCCAAAATGAGGCTTTACTAAGTCGGTTTCGGTAGTTTGCGGTGGATTTTGGTGCTTTGGAGGGATTGTCAGGTTTATTTGGGTAATTATTAAGGAAGTCGTTTCAAAAACAATACTCCAGTTGAATCGAACACGGTCTTTAAAAGGTCTATAGCACTATGTGCTACACTAAACAGGTGTGTTTCGGTTAAAAAGGGTACTTTCCGGTGATTTACGGGCATTCTCGGGCTCATTTTGGGTAATTCTGCGAATCGGGAAATTACTCTTGTGCAATCGAGCATACCCTCCGAACATACCCCTATCCTATAAGACGCTTTTGGGTAACATAGCAACCATGTGCCATCATAGAAACAAAGATGGCAGCCTCCTGCATACAAAATGGTCGACGGAAACAAGTATCACCCCCACAAACACGAGCTGCGCATGCGCACTCACATCACCCATCACCATGACAATGACGTCAAACCATGGCTGCTCACCTGGGCTACCATAACAACCACGTGATACCCATAATACATTGAGGTATGACGTCACTTCCGGGGTCCAGCAGCCGTGTCCACCTGATAGGGGTCGAAAATCACATCTCCTACTACTCACGACAAATGGTGGAGACCATGGACAACTGGTGGGAAAGGTGTGGGTGGTCTAGAAAGACGGATCAAACAGGTACTAGAAACCATAACTATCATCAGATAGATAGGTATCTTCAAAAAGTATCTGCAAAAGTTATCCTCAAATAGTACAATACTATGTGTCCTCAAATACCGAGATGAATCGTAGAGCAGTAAGTAGAGTCACTCGTTCGAGCAATTGCTCTATATTTCATTGGCTCGATGAGATTTGAGTCGCTCGAGCGATCTGATGTAACTATCACGTCTTTCCTATTTTTCAGTAGGCGCGGCAGAAAACTATAATGTCCGGTAAATAAAGTCGATCATAGGACAGATCACGGTGACTTTTGGTAAGTCGACAGTAATGATCTTAGAGATGTAAAGGTCCAGTTTCCAAGCTTTACCCATAACCCCAACAATACCTCTGGGCCTAGCATTAGTAAACTACTTGTACCAAATGTGGGCCAGCACTAGAACACCTAAGATAGATATTTGTACTAAGGGCTAACAATAGGCATATGGGGTACAAAGAGTTTCTCCTATACTACTCTATCAGACAACCAAGCATAACACTGCGTGGGTTAGCATTACGTAGTATCCGTACTTACTTAGGACAGTATAACGAGTAGGTGGATCAATAGTACTATGGGCTACCACTGAACCCGCGGGAATACAGACCTTACATCATATACTACTACTTTATACAACCATGCATTACCATACATGTGGAGGGTGAGCTTGTTCGGAGAAAGTTTTCAGGAAAGCTTAAACTGGGCTTTAATGAGAAAGTTTTCAGGAAAGCTTAAACTGGGCTTTAATGACTTATCCCCAAGATATTGTAAGATCTTTAGATTATTATCATTATGTGGGTGTACAATATGCTACATGTATCCGAGTCTTGCTCCCCTTTCTAAGGGTAGATCATGGTTTGTCCCCGACTCGCCGTGATGCGTCCCCGGAATCCAAAGCGAGAGTTTGATGCATGTTTGTCAATCCAAATAATGGCTATAATCTTTATTTATCACTAAAATACTCATCAGACGTGGATACAATTTTACACACGATTAAAATAGGCGCTTGCCATCCTCTTAAACCTAAATTTCGCTGTTTTCCTCAGCGACATTCTTCCTCAGATAGACAGCTAATTGATTTCACACCTTTGTCGCATCTTGTCGACAGCTTCAAGCAGGCTACTACTTAACGAACACAAGAATTCGCGCCGTCGTACATTTTATAAACCTTATTAATCATCAAAATACTCATCAGAAGTGAATAAAATTTTACAAACGAATAATATATACCCACATATACCTGCATATGCACCCTCAACCATTTTTATCTTGTATTTCCTATTATTTTCTCTTCTGTTCGTTTATGTTCGTTTGTGTTCGTTAAATAGTAGGACCGCTAAAAGGGGATCTGCATGGGGCATATACGGCTTCTGCCATATCAAGCCAGTTCGAGAAACCTAACACCCCTGACTCGAAGTAAAAAGCGGCCAACGTTTCTATGAAGTCGCGAGCGCATCGTGGCGCCGCGACGTCAATAGCAACATCAACCGTTTCACGGGGAAAACTTTCAAGAAAACTCGCCTTCCCCCATCGATATTCTATCACATAGTCATACTACATACCCACAGACCTGCGTGTACATGCATCACTATGCATACCTTAGCATACTATATATGCAGGACGTACACCAATTGCCGGATAAAGACGGATAGGGCACAGGAAAGAGTTGGCCCGCCAAAAGCTCCGGTTCCTATGGTGATTTAACTCTGGCTGTTCCGACAAAGCTCCGGGTGGCCGAGCTTGATTCACACGTGCTATACTGCTGGTTGTGTAAGGTGGACCTTCATCCTTCCGGGTAACAAAACTCATAAGTGGCTAAGATAGCGAGTGAGGGGGCTATATAAAAAAAAATCGGTCTTTGACGATGGTTTCTGATGCCTGTGGATTTTCAGATTTACATTTATTTATTGGTTTATAAAGGTGCTTTCAGTCTCTGTGACTATACCATGGTCACCACACAGGTGCAATGTCAAATTTATCAAACAATTCTTACCTTTCATTCTCACTTTAGAGCACACACTCCCCAGCCTTTAATTAACGAGTCATATTTCAGCAGTAAAGCAGAACTTGTTTACAAACGTAAACAAGAACTGCTCAAATTCTCGGTGTTTAATTTCTAATTTATTATGTATCATTAAAAGAGAATCCAGAGAAACGATTCATAACATATAATTGTTTTGGTCATGCTCCATTATTCCGATCCGACCAGTCACCCAGCGCGTTTGTATCGGCGCCACTGATTGGTTAGCGGAATGTGTCGATAGACTGGATTTCAGCATGGTGCTGAATTAATTTAGCATGATGCTTAATTATTTTAGCATGATGTTGAATTAATTTAACACGATGCTAAATTATTTGAGTATGATGTGAATTAATTAAGCAGAATGCTAAATTATTTTGCACGATTTCACGAATGCTGCATAAATAATACACACTGATGCCGGATTAGTTAAGCATGATTCTGAATTACGAGAGGTTCGTGCATTTTAATTCGGCATGATGCTTAATTATTTGAGTATGATGCTATATTATTTTTCAATATTTTATGAATACTGCAAAAATAATATAGCATGATGCTGAATTAATTTCGCGTGATGCTGAATTACGGGAGGATCGGGCATATTAAGTCAGCATGGTGCTTAATTATTTAAGCATCATGCTATTTTATTTTGCGCGATTTAACGAATGCTGCATAAATAATATAGCATGATGCTGAATTAATTTAGTATGATGCTGAATTACGGGAGGATCATGCACTTTAATTGAGCATGATGCCAAATTATTAATATTTAAGTATCATGCTATATTATTTTGAGCAATTTAACGAATGCTGCATAAACAATATAGCATGATCCTGAATTATTTTTGCATGATGCTGAATTGTGGAAGGTTCATGCACTTTAATTGAGCATGATGACTAATTATTTAAGCATGATGCTGTACTATTTGGTATGATTTCACGAATGCTACATAAATAACATAGCATGATGCTGAAATCAAGTCCGCGTACTGGAGGGTCATACATTTTATTTTAGCATGGTACTCTAATAATTAAGCATGATGCTATATTGTTTGGTATGATTTCATGAATGCTGCTTAAATAATTAAGCATACTGCCTGAATAATTAAGAACGATGCTTAAATAATTAACTATCGTGCTATATTATTTAGGAATCATGCTACATTCTTTGAGCATCATACTATGTTATCTAACATCGTGCCTAATTCATGGATTTATGAGCCTGTCCGTACGTCATACCTGTGTTACAAGAATCACCCCATCAACTAGCATTGATTGATATTGTTTGTGTATTTACGGTATATAAAACATTACAATTGTAATATATTTCTAATCACAGTGACGCATGAATATGTACCGCAGTGAAATAACAGCCAGAATGGCTGTCTACCTGTTATCTCCCGTTTCAAAAATATTTCATCGCTGCAACGGACTGTAAATGTTCATTTAGAGATGTTAGGTCCGTGAAGTTAGCTCAGTCTTCAGCGTTCAACATTCGTTCAACTTTCGTGTGAAGTTAGCTCAGTGTTCAGTGTTCAACATTCGTTCAACATTCGTGTGAAGTTAGCTCAGTGTTCAGCGTTCAACATTCGTCCAACATTCGTGTGAAGTTAGCTCAGTGTTCAGCGTTCAACATTCGACCAACATTCGTGTGAAGTTAGCTCAGTGTTCAGCGTTCAACATTCCCCAAAATTCAGTGTGCCATATGTCGAATCTGGGCTTTCACCCGAGGTTTATCCTTTATGCGACCGACTGCCCATCGTTTACATCTACAACACTCATATCTGGGCGACCATTCTCACCTGAAGTGATATTAGTGACTTTTACTACTCCAGTTCAGCGTTCAACATTCGGCCTATATTCATGTGAAGTTAGCTCAGCGTTCAGCGTTCAACATTCGCCAAAAGTCAGTGTGCCAGCTCCGAATCTGTGCTTTCACCCGAGATATAGCCTTCATGGGACCCACTGCCTATCGTCTACTTCTAAGAACAATCATATCTGGGGGACCCCCTCTCGCCGGAAGCGATATTGGTGACTTTTAGTATTCCAGTTCAGCGTTCAACATTCGATTATCCTTCGTGTGGAGTGTGCGCAGCATTCAGCGTTTAGTATTCGGCAACACAACCATAGATAATAAGTGGGATCGGTGGAATCATCGCCGGAAGGGGCAACCCTCATGCATACGACTGTCCGAGTATCCAACATAATTATAACAACACTCAAACCTAGGCGCCCTACTCAATGCTTTGGTCTCTCTAATTAGACGGCAGTCCCCATCGTAGAGACAAACTCTTGATTTAACGCTGTCAGGCACTGCAGGTCGGTAATGTGGCATTACTGAGAACAAGCTCGGTCATAGGGCTACATATCCTGTGGGACTCCTGATTCAACCGGGACATGTTCTGAATGGCTTCAGTCAACCATTATCCTCATCTTACGTTGGGCCAAGAACTCTTTCAACCAGTGGTGGGTGTATTAATGCAATCGATGCACTTATGCAATCGATGTAATAATAAATAGGCGACCCCTCCCGCCTATAGCAGCATTAATTGGGGGCATCGTGCATCCGAGCTCATCGTTCAACATTCGAATAACCTTCGAATAGTGTGAGCGCAGCAATCATCGTTCAAAATTCGGCAGTATCTTAAGTTTGAAGAGAACACATCCCTAGATCATAAGTGGGATCGGTGCAATCATCGCTTGGAGGAGGTAGCCCTCGTGCAAACGACTGCTCGAGTGTCCGCAGTCTACATAATTATAACAACACTCAAACCAAGGACCCCCCCCCCCCCCCGGATGCTTTGATCTCTCTGTATAGGAGGCAGTCGTCAGCGAAGGTGCGAACCTTTGATTTAAAGATGTCAGGCGGTCCGTTGTTGTGACAAAAGTATAAAGTAGAGGTCCTAGGACAGTACCCTGTGGGACTCCTGATTCAACCGGGACATTTTCTGAAATGTTTCCGCCAACGACTACTCTTATCTGACGTTCGGTCATGGAAGGGTGAGTGCACTAATGCAATCGATGCACTTATCCAATCGAGCGCACTAATAAAGACATGTACCACCCCCCCCCCCTCCTCTCCGCATATAGCGGCATTAACTGGTGTTTTTGAGTGTCCCAGCATTAAACATTCTGCAATATCCATAGTTGGAAGAGAACACAACCGCAGGTGGTAAGTGGAATCGGCGCATTCATTGGAGGGGTAGCTTTCATTCAATCGACTGTCCGAGTGTCCGTAGTATACGGAATAATACATGTAACAACACTCAAACCCAGGCGGTGCCCTTTCGCCTACATTGGTATTGATGAATATGTGTATTCCAGCTCAGCGCTCAACATTCGCCCAACATTCGCGTGAAGTAAGTTCAGCGTTCAGCGTTCAACATTCGGCAAGAATCTGTGTTTGGGCGAAAGAGAAAAGACATATGTCGAATCTGTGCTTTCACTCGAGGTGGACTCTTCAGGCGACGAACTGCCCATCGTCCACATGTAATAACACTCACATCTGGACGACCCCGTGTCGCATGAAGCGATATTGATGATATTTACTACTCCTGTTCGGCGTTCAACATTCGACCAACATTCGTATGAAGTTAGCTCAGCGTTCAGCGTTCAACATTCGTCAACATTCGATCAGTGTGCCACATGCCGAATCTGTGCTTTCACCCGATGTGTACCCTTCATGCGACCGACTGCCAATCGTTTACATCTAACAGCACTCATATCTGGGCGACCCTTCTCACCCGAGGTGATATTGATGACTTTTACTACTCCAGTTCAGCGTTCAACATTCGACCAATATTCGTGTGAAGTTAGCTCAGCGTTCAGCGTTCAGCGTTCGCGTTCAGCGTTCAGCGTTCAGCGTTCAACATTCGCCAAAAGTCAGTGTGCCATATTCCGAATCTGTGCTTTCATCCAAGGTCGAGGTATACCTTTTATGGGACCGGCTGGCCATCGTCTACTTCTAAGAACGCTCGTATCTGGGCGACCCCCTCTCGCCTGAAGCAATATTGGTGACTTTTAGTATTCCAGTTCAGAGTTCAACATTCGCATAACCTCCGTGTGGAGTGAGCGCAGCACTCAGCGTTTGGCATACGGCAGTCACACAAAAAATTATTCAAATCAGCGCTTTGATATGGAAGTTCTGTGCAAAAGTCTGATTGCACCAAATTTTGTACAAAATGGCTGCCATCGGCCATCTTGAATTTCGGACCGGACCCCAAAACACTCGTTCTCGTCCCACGGTGATAACAAAGGTACCCAAGGAGTTTCGTAAAGATCGGTTCATAAATACGGCCTCTAGCCCGAGCCGTATTGGCATTTGCACTTACAGTGCTGAAAGTAACACCAAAAAACATCAAAGTTAGTCTAATTTGCATAATTTACGCACGAGAAAAAAAACCCGTATTATATGTGATGTATCCCATGGTACTAAACATTCATACAAAAAATTATTCAAATCAGAGCTTTCATTTGGAAGTTCTGTACAAAAAAACAGATTTCTGCATCGTCGGTACAAAATGGTGGCTGGCAGCCATCTTGAATTTCGGACCGCACCCAAAAACACTCGTTCTCGTCCCACAGTCATAACAAAGGTACCCAAGAAGTTTCGTAAAGATCGGTTCATAAATACGGCCTCTAGCCCGAGCCGTATCCAATTGTTGACGGACAGACGGACAGACGGACAACGGGCCATGGCATAAGCGCTCAAATTTGGCTTCGCCAAAGTTGAGCTAAAAATCAAATTATTTTAGGTCAAAAGGAAAAAAGTTTCGGTTCTCTGGTCATGCCGCGTCCACTTTTAACCCTCGCTTCGGCGCTTTTTATTCGTACATAACGAGAATTACTTGACGGAATTTCACATTTTGTGGCTTGATTTGATATACAAAATTATATTATTTTGTATACTACGGACACCCGGACAGTCGATTGCATGAAAGCTACCCCTCCGATGAATGCACCGATTCCACTTACGACCTACGGTTGTGTTCTCTTCCAACTATGGATATTGCGGAATGTTGAATGCTGGGATACTCAAAAACACCAATTAATGCCGCTTTATATGCGGGGGGGGGGGGGGGGGGGGAGGGGGTGTCTTTATTAGTGCGCTCGATTTAATAAGTGCATCGATTGCATTAGTGCATCCACCCTTCCATGACCCAATGTCAGATGAGAGTAGTCGTTGGCGGAAACTTTTCAGAAAATGTCCCTTTGAATCAGGAGTCCCATAAGGTACTGTCCTATGACCTCTACTTTATACTTATGTCACAACAACGGCCCGCCTGACATCTTTAAATCAAGAGTTCGCATCTTTGCTGACAACTGCCTCTTATATAGAGTGACCAAAGCATCCGGGGGAGGGTGGGGGCGGGGGCTCCTGGGTTTGGGTGTTGTTATAATTATGTAGACAGCGGACACTCGAGCAGTCATTTGCACGAGGTCTACCTCCTCCCAGCGATGATTGCACCGATCCCACTTATGATCTAGGGATGTGTTCTCTTCAAACTCCAGATACTGCCAAATTTTGAACGCTGAATGCTGCGCCCACACCATACGGAGGTTGGTTATTCGAATTTTGAACGCTGAGCTCGGATGCACAACGCCCTCAATTAAAGCTGCGTTATATGCGGGAGGGGTCGCCTGTTTATTAGTCCATCGTTTGCATAAGTGCATCGATTACATTAATGCAGCCAGCACTGGCTGAAAAAGTTCCTTACCCAACGCAAGATGGGGGGTAATGGTTGACAGAAACTATTAAGAAATTTCCCGGTTGAATCAGGAGTGCTACAGGATACTGTCCTAGGACCAAGCTTATTCTTATGCCACATTAACGGCCTACATTACAGCGGTAAATCAAAGGTTTGCCTCTTCGCTGACGATTGCCTACGAATTAGAGAGATCAAAGCATTTAAGGGGGGGGGGGGGGCGGTGGCGGGGCGCCTAGGTTTGAGTGTTGTTACAACTAGAGTTGGATACTCGGACTGTCGTTTGCACGAGGGCTACCCCTCTCGGCGATGATTGCACCGATCCCACTTTTATGATCTATGGTTGTGTTCTCTTCAAACCCCAGATACTGTCGAAATCCAAATGCTGTGTGCTACTCTCACTCCACACGAAGGTTATGCGATTGTTGAACGCTGAACTGGAATACTAAAAATCACCAATATTGCTTCAGGCGAGAGGGGGTCGCCCAGATATGAGCGTTCTTAGAAGTAGACGATGGCCAGCCTGTCCCATGAAAGGTATACCTCAACCTCGGATGAAAGGACAGATTCGGAATATGGCGCACTGACTTTTGTCGAATGTTGAACGCTGAACGCTGAGCTAACTTCACACGAATATTGGTCGAATGTTGAAGGCTGAACTGGAGTAATAAAAATCATGAATATCACCTCGGGTCAGAAGGGTCGCCCAGATATGAGTGTTGTTAGATGTAAACGATTGGCAGTCGGTCGCATGAAGAATACACCTCTGGTGAAAGCATAGATTCGGCATGTGGCACACTGAATGTTGACGAATGTTGAACGCTGAACGCAGAGCTAACTTCATACGAATGTTGGTCGAATGTTAAACGCTGAACTCGAGTAGTAAATATCATCAATATCGCTTCATGCGACACGGAGTCGTCCCGATGTGAGTGTTATTACATGTGGACGATGGGCAGTTCGTCGCCTGAAGACTACACCTCGGGTAAAAGCACAGATTTGACATAATATGTCTTTTCTCTTTCGCCCAAACACAGACTTTTGCCGAATGTTGAACGCTGAACGCTGAATGCCGATAAAAGCACAGATTCGGAATATGGCACACTGACTTTTGACGAATGTTGAACGCTGAACGCTGAGCTAACTTCACGCGAATATTGGTCGAATGTTGAACGCTGAACTGGAGTAGTAAAAATCATCAATATCACCTCGGGTGAGAAGCGTCTCCCAGATATGAGTGTTGTTAGATGTAAACGATTGGCAGTCGGTCGCACGAAGAATACACCTCGGGTGAAAGCACAGATTCGGCACGTGGCACACTGAATGTTGACGGATGTTGAACGCTGAGCCAACTTCATACGAATGTTGGTTGAACGCTGAACTGGAGTAGTAAAAATCATCAATATCGCTTCATGCGACACGGAGTCGTCCAGATGTGAGTGTTGTTACATGTGGACGATGGGCAGTTCGTCGCCTGAAGACTACACCTCGGGTGAAAGCACAGATTCGACATATGTCTTTTCTCTTTCGCCCAAACACAGACTCTTGCCGAATGTTGAACGCTGAATTTACTTCACGCGAATGTTGGGCGAATGTTGAGCGCTGAGCTGGAATACATATATTCATCAATACCAATGTCGGCGAAAGGGCTTTGAGTGTTGTTACATGTATTATTTTGTATACTACGGACAATCGGACAGTCGATTGAATGAAATCTACCCCTCCAATGAATGCGCCGATTCCACTTACCACCTGCGGTTGTGTTCTCTTCCAACTATGGATATTGCAGAATGTTGAATGCTGGGATACTCAAAAACACCAATTAAAGCCGCTATATGCGGGAAGGAGGGGGGGGGGGGGGTACATCATGTCTTTACTAGTGCGCTCGATTGCATAAGTGCATCGATTGCATTAGTGCATCCACCCTTCCATGACCCAACGTCAGATAAAAGTAGTCGTTGGCAGAAACATTTCAGAAAATGTCCCGGTTGAATCCGGGGGGGGGGGGGGGGGGGGCTCCTTGGTTTGAGTGTTGTTTTAATTATGTAGACTGCGGACACTCGAGCAGTCGTTTGCACGAGGGCTACCTCCTCCAAGCGATGATTGCACCGATCCCACTTATGATCTAGGGATGTGTTCTCTTCAAACTCCAGATACTGCCGAATTTTGAACGCTGATTGCTGCGCTCACACTATACGAAGGTTATTCGAATGTTGAACGAGGAGCTCGGATGCACGACGCCCCCAATTAATGCTGCTATAGGCGGGAGGGGTCACCTATTTATTATTACATCGATTGCATAAGTGCATCGACTGCATTAATACACCCACCACTGGTTGAAAAAGTTCCTGCCCCAACGTAAGCTGAGGATAATGGTTGACGGAAGCTATTCAGAACATGTCCCGGTTGAATCAGGAGTCCCACAGGATATGTAGCCCTATGACCGAGCTTGTTCTCAATAATGCCACATTACCGACCTGCAGTGCCTGGCAGCGTTAAATCAAAATTTGTCTCTACGATGGGGACTGCCTTCTAATTAGAGAGACCAAAGCATTAAGTAGGGCGCCTAGGTTTGAGTGTTGTTATAATTATGTTGGATACTCGGACAGTCGTTTGCATGAGGGTTGCCCCTTCCGGCGATGATTGCATCGATCCCACTTATTATCTATGGTTGTGTTCTTTTCAAACTCCAGATATTGCCGAATGCCAAACGCTGAATGCTGCGCACACTCCACACGAAGGATAATCGAATGTTGAACGCTGAACTGGAATACTAAAAGTCACCAATATCGCTTCAGGCGAGAGGGGATCCCCCAGATATGATTGTTCTTAGAAGCAGACGATGGGCAGTCGGTCCCTTGAAGGCTATATCTCGGGTGAAAGCACAGATTCGGAGCTGGCACACTGAATTTTGACGAATGTTGAACGCTGAACGCTGAGCTAACTTCACACGAATATAAGTCGAATGTTGAACGCTGACCTGGAGTAGTAAAATTCACTAATATCACTTCAGGTGAGAATGGTCGTCCAGATATGAGTGTTGTAGATGTAAACGATGGGCAGTCGGTCGCATAAAGGATAAACCTCGGGTGAAAGCCCAGATTCGACAAATGGCACACTGAATTTTGGGGAATGTTGAACGCTGAACACTGAGCTAACTTCACACGAATGTTGGTCGAATGCTGAACGCTGAACACTGAGCTAACTTCACACGAATGTTGGACGAATGTTGAACGCTGAACACTGAGCTAACTTCACACGAATGTTGAACGAATGTTGAACACTGAACACTGAGCTAACTTTACGGACCCAGAGATTTTAGTGTTTTTCTTTCACGTGAAGTAATAATGGTGGGGGAAGGTGGGGTTGGTGGTGAGAAGGTTGATGTGTTTGGTGGATATCGGTACTTTCGTGCGTCTTGGCAGACTTGGCAGTAAGCCAAACTCATTTGTGGACGAGATAACCAGACAAGATAACGAAAGTAATCTAAGGTGCTCACAAGGCTTAAATTTGTTATCTATGCGTATCATATCACGGGTATCGCTATACACATTATTACTTTACATTTGGGATCATTTCTTGTATCCCTTGGCATTTCACATTAGTAGCACAAGGATAAGGTCAAGTATAGCTGGTTAATTATATATCTAATTTGCCCACATTTGGCGAATTTTATCCCGTACATTGTTTGTCAAGTCAATTCATAGAGTAGAGTAGTGAACAAAACAGGTGGCTACTGAGGTGATGGTCTAGTCAACCCACTGATAGACATTAGGTCAACAAGACAATCACCTCAGTAGTTTCTAATCTGACAATATGGGCATTACGGCTACTGAGGTGATGGTCTAGTCAACCCACTGATAGACATTAGGTCAACAAGACAATCACCTCAGTAGGTTCTAATCTGACAATATGGGCATTATGGATTGTTACATTGGACATTAACTGGAAATGAAGATGAAAGCGGATATTAATTTTTTTTCAAAACTGGATCCAATTATTAATGTTACGTAGTTCAGATTCCAGCTCGTTCCATATTTTGTGGAAGTTTAAGATGGGTAACTTATGCAGTTTATTTGGTGAAGATCGGTTGATAAATGCGATTTGGAGCAACTCAACACTTTTGGGCTCCTAGAGTGCCCAATTTTTGGAGGGTCAGGTACCTAATTTTGGTGGCAATCTTCATGAATCTATTTGTGCCACCCCACAAAGCAGTTTATTTGGCGAAAATCGGTTGATAAATGCGATTTGGAGCAACTCAGCACTTTTGGGCTCCTTGGGTGCTGAATTTTGGGAGGTTGAGGTACCTAATTTTGGTGACAATCTTTATAAATCTATTTGTGCCACCCCACAATGCAATTTATTTGGCGAAAATCGGATGATAAATTCGATTTTGAGCAACTCAGCACTTTTGGGCTCCTATGGTGCCCAATTTTGCGAGGGTGAGGTACCTAATTTTGGTGGCAATCTTCATGAATCTATTTGTGCCACCCCACAATGCAGTTTATTTGGCGAAAATCGGTTGATAAATGCGATTTGGAGCAACTTTTGGGCTCCTAGGGTGCCCAGTTTTAGGAGGGTGGGGTACCTAATTTGGGTGTCAATCTTCATGAATCTATTTGTGCCACCCCACAATGCAGTTTATTTAGCTAAAATCGGTTGTTGCCGAATGTCGAATAAGGAATCGGGAATAAGTAACGGTTGTCACGTTCCTTTAAATTCAAACGAAGTCAAATGAAATCCAATTTTGTTCTCCAGTGAGCTCCGAAATGATGATTTCGCGCGCCGAAGGCGCGCAGGGACGGTATGGGGGACAAGCCCCTTTCGACCCTCTGTAATTGTATAGGATGGCTGTCACATGTCTAGGCGTGTTGAGGGAGGAAAAGGATCCGGTACTCAGCAGGTGTCTCCAGTTGTGGGTAGGCGGTCTCGTTGACTGATGTCGGTTGGACCCTCGGGTGAGGACCAGTGTGGGAGGTTGGGTCCTCTCTCAAAGGTACTACCTCTCCCCGAGGGTGCAGTCGATTTGGATTTTCGGGCAAGTATAGTCTGCCGCTTCGAGGATGATTATGAGTGATGGCCATCACTGGCAAGTATAATCTGCCTCAGGCTGTCTCTGTTATAGTTGGACTCTTTGAAGGAAAACAACAACGACCCCTTTCGGGGACCACCAAGAAGAAGACCCGAACTTCCCTGGTTCGGGGGCAGGCCTGCATTGTAGTCCTATTGGGCTGGGACAAAAAGATGCGCAATGCGCTTACAAAAAGGGGCGGAGGCGGGACGCAGGACCAACGCTTGCCTCCCTTAAAGTGGTTGACCACTTTTAGGGATGGAGCGGAGGATGTTCAGGAACCGTGGGGGTGACTGTTTCCATAACGGTTAGACTGTCTGTAGCGGTTATTGGGGTGCTGGTCAAAAAAACATCTTCTGTGTACCTGCTTAAAAGAAGAAGGTAGAATTAGTTTTCATTACAATATATAAACTGTAAAGATAAAAGTAGCACCTCTTTAGTTGCGTGTCCTTGTGGTATCTGCTGTGTGTGTGAGGAGAGTATGGAATGCACGAATCTTTACATTCGTAAGAGCAGTAACATACTCTCGTGTGGTATTGTGCTGTGTGTGTACTTGTCGCTATGGGGGAGAGTATGAAATGCACGAATCTTTACATTCGTAAGAGCAGTAACATACTCTCGTGCTTGGGACCCCAATTGTTCCCTATTTATTATTTAGTTTTAAGCTGCCGGGGTCGCGAGCGTTTTAAGTGGGCTGAACTTCCTAGTTTGCAGCGGGACGGTAACAGGTCTAGCACACTAGACCACACCCGAGGGTGTTTCTTTCCTGTTGAGTCCTTCACTGGAAGTGGCCTTATTTAGGTTAGTTTAAGTTTATTTGAAGTTGAGGGTGCCGGGGATCGCGATCGTTTAATGGGGGTTGAAGTTCCGAGGCTGTCAGCGGGAGGGCAACAGGTCTAGCACACTAGACCACACCCGAGGGTGTTTCTTTCCTGTTGTACCCTTTGCTGGTTGCGGACTTATTTATTTTAATTTAGTTTAGGGGTATTCTGGGGCGTCGGGGATCGCAGTTCACCTTGTCATTTCCTAGTTTTTATTCGAGCGGTCTTAGTTTTGGTTACAATTTTTGGGCTTTTGTCGGCTTTCGCAAATTGCTCCAAGTTCGGAGATTAGTTCGCTGTCGGTTAACCGGTCATGATTTTTCGCGGCCAGGGTGGCTAGGCAGTCTTTGATGGTGGGGATATCGGCCCTGTCGTGGAGTGTTTTGATGGGTGTGTCCCATGGGGCACGTAGGGCAACTCTAAGCGCGTGATTTTGAATTTCTCGACGCGGACGAGAAGCCAAACGGCATTTTGCCGACGGCACCGTTGCTAGAAGAAAAAGAAAGAGGAGAGAGGTATCGCATCGATCAAATCAGTAGAATTCAAGCATATCTAACTCGAGAGAGAGATTTTCGCCATTCTCTCAAGAAGAAGTATTCGCGTTTCCTGAAATTCGTCAATGCGGTCGACACGACACTCATCACGATTTCCATGGGTTTACACGCGGCCGGCATTGGATTGTTGTCGACCGTGGTCGGCATTCCAATCGTGTTGACCATAGAAGGAGTGGCTCTCGCCGCTGGATTGTTTAGCGCGCTCGGAAACTTTTTGAGTAGGAAATTATACCTGAAGGCGAGGAAACACGACAAGATTCGCATCTTGGCCGACTCCAAGATCGACACGATATCCAAAATGATCTTGATGGCGCTGAAAGACGGTAGGATATCGGACGGAGAATACTTCACGATATTGGGCGAGAAAACGAAATACGAAGCCATGAAAGAAGCCGTGAGAATCAAGACTCGTCAGATCATCAAGGAAGAGATGAAGGATTCTCTCGTGGAAAAAGGGAGGAAAGAGGCTAGGGAGGAATTCAGTAGGATGATAGAACTCAAGAGCAGCGATAAAAAAAAATATATATATATAATAAGAACAGAATTTAAAAAAAAAAAAAAATTAAATTTATATATAAAATAAAAACGAAATTAATTTAAATAACTCTTAAAATGTTGCGTAAAGTGTAAGAGAGTTACCGAGATGAGTAATTCTCAAGAAGTATGAACTAAAAACGACAGACAGATGCTTCGCGGAATTTGCGACATGTGTGGTTCTATCAAGACTCGATTCATCAAAAAAAAGAACGCGAGCAAAGTTAAAGGCATCGTGAATAAAATGATCAATAATCTACCTTTCGAAATGCATCTGCCTGGTCACAGTTTCACGGGACCTGGAAAAAAATTGAATAAGAGACTCAACGCCAATCTGACTCCTAAATCTTGGAGCAAACCTGTGAATAGGGTGGACGCGGCCGCGTATGATCATGATCTGTGCTACGCCAGACATCCCGACACCAAGACTCACAACGATGTCTGCGATAAAAACATGTTGGCGAAATTGAGAGGTATATCAAATCCGACCAGGAGAGAGAAGATAGAACGTTGGCTGGTCGGTAATCTGATCGGTGCGAAACGTTGATTCGGATGGGGCGTTCAAAAAAAAAAAGCACATCTGAAAAGAAGAAGAAATGATGATTGACGAGCGAATTGGCCGAGGAGTTACACAAACCCATCGTTCATAAATTTTGAAAGAGAAGGGTGTTCGTGAAGGGTTTGGATGATATTTGGTCTGCCGACTTGGTCGACATGAGATCATTTTCGAGGTGGAACGAGGGTGTCAAATATCTATTGACGGTCATCGACGTGTTTTCCAAATACGGTAGGATCAGAGCTTTGAAGAATAAATCGGGACCTTGCGTCGCCGAGGCTTTGAAGAGCATGTTCGACTCGTCTTCTCGAAAACCAAATAAATTGTGGGTGGATAAGGGAAAGGAATTCTACAACAAGCACGTTCATTGATTGGTCGACCTCTACTCAATCGAAAACGAAGAGAAAGCCAGCATGGTGGAACACTGGAATCGAACGATGAAGGAAAAGATGCATAGATACTTCACGGCGAATTCGACCAAGAAATACATATACGCTCTGAACGGTCTGGTCAAAGATTACAACAACACGCGACACAGATCGATCAAAATGACTCCCGCGGAAGCTAGTGATCCTCGAAACGAAAAACGGGTCTACGCGAATCTATATCCTGAGAGATCTAAGATCAGGAAGAAGTCTAGAACGCCGAAATTTGCGGTCGGCGATCGAGTGAGAATCTACGCTTATAAGAAGCACTTCAAAAAGGGTTATACTCCTCGATGGACCTCGGAAATCTTCATGATAATCAAAATATTTCACACCGATCCGGTGACTTACGAAATCGAAGCTTTGGATGGAGAAGAGATCATCGGAAAGTTTTCCGAACAACAATTACAGAAGAGAAAGTTTTGATAAAGAAAACAAATTTCTTTTATTTACTCTCTTTAACATTTTCTTGTTTACACACATATATATATAGGAGAGAAAAATAATAATAAAAAATAATTAAAACTATTTTTAGATAAAAAAAAAAAGCAAGCTAATTAATAAACAAAAAAAAACAAAAACCCTTTAAAAATGGCAAATATACTAGATATAGCACAAAGCATAGTGAAAGATGAAAGTATTCAAGAATATGAGGTTCACGAATATGAACCGGTAACTGGAACGAGTTTGAACAATGCGGGAGAGATAAGAATCAACGTCGAAACTCAAGATCTATTCGTCCATCCTAGCGAGAGTTACATAGTGGTGCAGTGACGTCTCACCAAGGAAGATGGGAGCGACTATGCCGACGACGACACGGTTACTCTGGCCAATAATGGAATCATGCATCTATTCAGTAATATAAAATACATGCTATCCAGACAAGAGATAGAATCTGTGTTTCATCCCGGTCAGGTCACCACGATGTTCGGACTCTTGACATATCCTGATGATTTTTCAAAATCCAGAGGACTTAATCAGTTGTGGATGAAAGACACCATCGGCCCTGCTAGCGCCGGCGCCACTGCGATATTCGACTACGTCGCCAAGACATCCAGACCTAAAGGAACGTTTTCATTCAGGATGCCTTTGAAACACATCTTCGGATTCACGGACGATTACAACAAGATCATGTACGGATTCAAACACAATCTGACGTTGATTTGAAAAGGAAACGACGACGCAATAGTGAGACTCCCTGCGACCGATGCGGGTAAGTTAACTCTACAGAAGATATCGTGGTTCGTTCCACATGTGGAGCCTTCGGTCACAGAAAAAATGCGTCTCTACAAGATCATAGAATCCAAGAGTAAATTACCTGTGGGATTTAGAATGAGACAGTGCAACACAGCTAGCATTCCACCCTCCACGAATCACTTTGATTGGAGATTGACGGTGAAATCCGCTTCTGAGAGACCACGTTTCATCGTGGTTGCATTTCAGACTGATAAGGATGGGTCTCAGGAAAAGAATGCATCGCTGTTCGATCACTGCCATTTGAGAAACATGCAAGTGTTTCTGAATGCCATGAGATATCCAGCAATCGATTACAACGCGTCATTCGACAAGAATGATTTCTGCAGACTGTACGGCGACGCCGCTGATTTTAGAAAGAAGTATCATGGTGTAGATGAATTGATGAGCAACCCTAACAAATCTCCCGGCGAATACAAGTCGATGTATCGCATGTTCGTATTCGACATCAGTAAACAGAGTGAATGACTCAAGAGTAGCGTCTTAGATATTCAGATCAAGATGCAATTCGATAGGAATGTGCCAAGAAAAACCGAAGCCTTCAACCTGGTCCTGTCGGACAGAGAATTACAATTCAAATCGGATGGAAATAAGATGTCGATCATTCGATGAGAGACGTGTGTGAAAAAAAATTATATATATAAATAAAAATTTTAAAAAATTATTATAAAAATGAATGATAAAGAAAGAGAATACTCAAGAAGAAACATACATGTTTTGGTTAAAAATATTTCGCAAGATTCCTTAGCAATAATTCTAGACACTTTAGTCGAAACAGAACCTTTGATATTGACCGATTATATGAGACGTGAAATCGAAAGTAAAATCTTGATAGAAGATAAGATCAGAAAACTTTTATACACATTGATGTATAGAGGACCGACTGCTTTTCGAGAATTTATAAAAGCTCTTCGAAATGCTAAAATAGATATCGACGCGTGTTTCGAGATAGGTGATCCAATTTCACGAGATGAAACATTATGAGAAATATCGTATTAAAACAAAACCAAAAAAAAAAAAAAATAAAGTAATGAGATCTAGAGAGATTGAACATCTTTCTAACTCTCATTACTTTTTTTTGTGTTTTTAATAATCACACATTATTTTTTTTTAATTAATTATTTCCACGTGTTCACTGTTTGTTCAAAGGATCTAGTTCAATCAGTAGACTCACCACGGAACTGGCGGCTTCAGGATTATTGGTTTTCGTAACGAAATTAATCCTGTCGCTGGCATTCACTTTGAGAGGCGTGCCGAACATGCTAACATTCGCGTGTTGATTCTCAGTCTTTTCGACGCTGCATTTCTTATCACTCTCTACTCCATTCACCACGAGATTGACAACCACTCTGTTATTCAAATCTGAGGAAGCCAGAGCCATTCGAATGATTTCACCTCCCAACAGCATGGGATATCCCACCTGACCATGTTTCAATCCGCTACCTCCGTTTCCGAAAGACCACTCGTTTTTTCCCTCCTCTAACATGCTGGCCTCCTCGGCCCACACGGTGATAAATTTTCTAGCATATTTGAGTCTTTCCACCACCGAAATCAGGGTGCAGGCATCCGTCATGTTCACGGGATCCGGTAGATTCGTGAGCGCATGTCCGCCCATGTCTAGTTTACCTTCCATGATGTCGCCCTTTCTCCAGACCGAGTTGTCATCCACGTACTTCCTGCTGACTGCGCTGGAATCGAATTCGGGATCATGATTGAGTCCGAATAAATTCTCACCGTTCATGTTGATACCACCCTCCATGGTTCCGCCAGATTGTTTGTTCAGGTAGAGATTGTCCACTTGCGATTCTACGTATTCTTGTGATCGTATCACGGCAGAATCTACGTAGCCCTTGTTGACTGCGGTTGAGTCCGCATCCGTGTCATCAACCTTTGACAGATTCAATATCTTGTTGAATCCCGCATTCAGATCCGATTTCATTTCTCGTCCGTCAGACTTTCTCTGTTCCAGATCTATGTAGTGTTTGATCGCCACGTCCTTGGGATTCGTGGGAGTGGCCACATTCATTATCTTGTTAGAACTGGCATTCAATTCCGAGTGCATCGTTTTCTGAACGTATCTATTTCTCAGATGTTTGCTGAATCGCGCGTGAGAGTCGTCTGCGTATTTCTTGGTCGCGGCATCGGTGGGATCTAGGGGATTCGCGACGTTCACCAAACATTTGGATTTCAGATCGAGATCATCAGTCATGGCTTTATCCACGTAATTATCTAGCATGATTCGTTCGAAATCGCCGTTCCCCCTGTTGACGTATTTTTTAGTCGCAGCATCTGTGAGATCTATTGGCTCGGGAAGATTGTAGAGCTTCTTATCATTCATGTTCAAAGGTTCCTCTCGAGGTTCGTATCTCCAAACGTAATGTTCATCCAAGTTGGCAACGTCGTAACCATCACCGACTTCGAGCGTCTTCCTCTTCTTTTTAGGTTGACTTTTGTCATCACTTCTACCAAATTTATCGACTGGCATGTTGTTTTTGAGATTTTTGTTTTAAAAAAATATATTTCAAATGCAGTTTATTAAAAAATGAATTATTTCACTTATTTTATTTTTCGTTTTTATTCGATTAAATTTTTTAAAATAATTGTTTACCTTTATATACTATAAAAAAAATCTCTCTCTAATGTAAATCATTGAGAATGTCTTGAAACTGATCTCCTTCTGACCATCTCTTGAGAACGTAGAGACAGAAGTGACCACAAAACACTTGATCTGGTGATTGCACTCGTTCTGTGTTGTAACAAACCATTGATTTGTTGAAATAGTTCTTTATTTCTTTCGGCGGTGAGATTCCGTAGCTGTCAAAATAATAATTCTTCTTCCCGTTCTTGAACCACGCCACCCAGTGAGTGCCTTCACCCGATAAATCGTCTAGATTTAAAATTCAGCATTCCGATTGTCGAGGTCTTCTCTTCAGCAAGGCATCTCTAGAAAACACGTCTAGAAAATCTTTGATTTTCAAATCCTTCGCCGCATTTGACAGATCGATGTTGGATAGGGGTTCGTTAGGTAAGATGACACCTTCTACGGATATCTCTATTTTCTTATTCATAAATTCGTATATTTTTTTTTAAAATTTATTTATTTTATTATAATTCACTAAAATGACGTTATGTTTTTTTATTTTTGTCTTTTTCTTTTTAAACTAACTCTCTCAATGTCTCTGTCGATTTCCATAATCTTGAATCCGTCTAATTCCTCTTGATTTTCTGGAATCCTATCATCCTTTATCATATCTGGAATCCTATCATCCTCAATCATATCTGAAATCCTATCATCTAAAATTAGATCCAGAATCCAATGCCCGCGTGCCAAAGTGCTTATTTTATCTTCTAACATGAATCTCTTATCGTCATCGGCCGTCAGCGAAATCTTGTTGACTATTTCGGTATACAAGTCGTGATTTTCGCTTCGAATCGATTTCATAGTCTTATACACCAGACCACTTCCTAACAGACAATCTTTATACTCTCGGAAAGAGATGTTTTTCTTCACCACGCACGCTTTAACCCCTTTACACTTCTTGATCTCTTCATCTTCTAAATGATGAGCATACAGTTTGGGTCTCAAGCCCACGAATTCGAGTATTTGTTTACCACCGCTCTCGTCCTTAAATTTTACCTAGCACCTTCTTGTTGTCGTTCGATTGAATGTTGGACAGGTGATCGACTGGATAATTGCTCATGTCGAACCACGCGGCCACGTCTGGAGATATATCTTGGTAGACATCTTTCGTCTCTATCTCGTAAACTAAACTGTCCGTGTTGGTGAACAGTAGTTTGGCTTTATCACCAAATTTTCGTTTGAAGTAATCGTAGTGAAACTCGTACATCAATCGCTTGCTGATATCTAAGATGATCGGTCCAAGATAATACGGTTTGTCGAACTTCAGGTGAGTCTTTTGCATGTGAACGGCCACTAGATTTTCATCGAATATGGTTTGGTGTTTGTAATTGGGTTTCGCCACTAATTTTTTAGCTCTTTTCTCAGACGTGACGAGTCAAACGTCGGTTCTCTTCTTGATGTTTTCCATCGATTTACCGTACACGCAGTTGTTCATGAGTCTGAAGAAATCTTTTTCGAAATCATTCTCGGCTCGAATTCTGAGATTCGTGTTGAGATCGATGTATTTTTTCATCCAAGACTCTTCGTCGAATCGAATGACGAGATGTATGTTGACTAATTTCATCCCGTAATCGACGTATTGTTTCAAATTCTCACTGTAGACGATGTAGTTATGTTTGTTAGATAAATTGGGAATGAGTTTTTCCTCGTCTCCTTCGTTCGGTTCCATTCGTTCGGGAGCCAGCGGATAATTGTTGTGTAGATCGTGTAATTCTTCCAGATAGTTCAAATCGACTTCTAAAATGCAAGGATAGTCTCTCCATTTTTGCATCTCTTCCTGTTCCGTTACCCATTCGAAATTTCCAATCGGTAAAGGATGACTCATAGCCCAACCATACAGATTATTAGCGTCCCAATACTGTATGTATTTATTCGACCGTTTCGAATCGAAACCTTCTTTCATGTAGTGATTGTTAGCTTCAGAATATCTATGGGAGATCATCGAGACGCCACCTCTCACAGCCCTTTGAAACATGAGCAACATGTTCACGTCGGATAATAATTCCAATTGGACTTCGGTGGTCTTCAACAGGGCGTCCCACGCCAGACCGGGTGCGGTGAAATACCAAGCGGGATCCAGATCATAATTTCGATGACAGACATCTCGAAAATTTTCGAACACGTCTGCCAAGAGCAGAACGTCAGTCTTCAGATAGAGATCGTGATAATCTCTCATGGTTTTCATATTGAATGATTTCCACACGTTTTTAGCGTGTTCTTAATTCTCGTCGGAAATGTCGGATTCGTATAATTTTGAATAAAAATCTTCTTTTGAAGGTAGTGCGGTGTCGTCGAATCTCTTTAGATCGTTCATGTAATCGTAAGGATAGACTCCTTTCCTCAACATAATGTCTACTCGTTCTCCGAAATGTTCGCTCGTGATTTTAAACTTATCCTTGCTCATGTTATCAACTAATTTTTCCAGAGCGGTTGACATGAATTTAAAACTGTCGATGAAACGTATGCCTCTACGAATTAATTTCGTTTTTTCTTCCAACGTCTCTCCGTCAATTACTCTTTTCTTCTCCATGAGCATCCATTTTGTGAAGGAAATGTATCTTTCTTCGCTGTTTGCGATGCAATTTAATTCTTCGTGGGAGGTGCCGAGATTTTTTACAAACAGATGACTGTCCTAACCTGAGAGATTGTGAAATATCACCGGATAGAAAATGGCATCTCGATATTTTAAATTACACTTGCTGTGAGCCAGACCGCGATACAGACCCGTGTAATGATTGTGGTCTCTAACCTTCTTATTTTCCTCCGAATTCTCGTCGAACGATTGTCTGCATATGTGACATTCAGTGGCTCTGTTATTTTCGTCCTGCTGCTCTCGCATGATGACCATTTTCGCCAGAGTTTTGAATTTGTCGTATAACATTTGAATTTTCGATTCTAACTCTTCCACGAACCTTTGAGCCACGTCGTCATCTTCACATTGTTTCGTGTAGATGAAGGGACCCATGTCATGTTGTGAGTCGAAAGCACATTTCACGTAAATGCAATAACCCAAAGGCATGTGTTTTTGATATCTTTCGACGTAACTTTGAAGAGCATTAGGTTGGCAGGAACTCATTTTCACAGTGAAACATTCGAAATCGGCGTACACGACGAATGGTACTTTTAACCTTCTATTGCGATTTTCAAACTTCACGATGGTGTTGGGTTTGGGCATTTCGATGATGACACCTTGATTTTCGTTGCAATATTCCTGATGTTTCGCTAACGATTTTTCGCTCTGAAATGCGTTCATGCAGTTGCAACATAAACATATCTTATGTTCATGTTTATTATTTTGTCTCGACAGTAATTGGCTCGGATTTTTAACCCAACAATAATGACGATTGTCACCATTCGAAATCAATAATAAAATAATCATCTTTTCTCTTTCAAGATACGAAGTCTGTCTGAGAGGATAGATCGTTCATTTTTCATCATCATATCCCAAGACATTCACCGCTATGGTGGGATTTTGAGCCTCAAAACATTTGATGTGTTTTAACTGCATTGGAAAAGTCAACAAATCGTTTTTAGTTATATGAATTTCGAGTTTCAACACCTCATCGAACGTCCAATTACTACCTTCATGTTGATAATTCACGAGAGACGTCAACATCTTGTCTTTCATCTTTTTGAAAACATCCGATAAATCTGAAACTCGAAATACGGGTTTGATGTTAGATCTGAAATATGCATTTTTCATGATGCTCTTGCCAGACTTCACGTCGATTTTATTCATCACACAATGGAGTATCATCTTAATTTTTAGTCCCACGTTCATGTGTTCGCAAAACAAATCCTATACTTTTTTCTTCACCCGTTCCATAAACAATTTCAGATCGATTTTCTTGAACAAGGGAACCATGTCGAAAGTTTTAAAAACGCCTTTGATCGCACTCTCCCATTCTACAGGCTTCAATTGGAATAGTTCCGTGACGAGTCGTCCTACATATTCTTCTCCTTTCCCTTCGTCGATTGCTCGTCGAATTTCGCTCGATATATCTTGTTTGTATAGAATCTGAAGGGCATCACTCATTTTCGTTTTAGTTTTTCTTTTCTTTTCTTTTGAAACTTGAGGTTCTTCAACGTCTTTTCGTTTAGTCGTCTTCTTATTTTTCACAAGCGAAACATTTTTGGTTTTTTCCGACGTCGGCATTTCGATTCCTTTTACTATCTTTTTCTTCTTCTCATTTTTCACAACCGATGCATTTTTTGACATCGTTGCTATCGACATTTCGTTTGCCTTTCCATCATTTCACAAATATTCCTGTATGACTTCATTTTTTTGATTTAGTTCTATGATTTCTGAAATGTGGAATTTTTAATAGTTTACAAATCTCGTTTAACTGAGGTACGGTTTTCTCATTTAAATTTTCGATTTTTTTTTATTTGTTTGGTCCATTTGTAAGAATATTTTTTTTTCGAATTTTGTATTTAAATAATTTGTTAAAAAAGTTTGTTTTTTTTACTCTTTATATATATAAAAAAGATTTTTTATTAATTTTAATTTTTCTTTAATGTAAAAATTTTTTTTTTTTTTGATGAAATTAATCAATTTTTTATGTTCCTTAATGTGAAAAAAATTGAATTAATACGAGAAAAAAAGGATGTTAAAATTTAACTTTTTATTTATATATAAAGACAAAAAAACTTTTACAAAAAAAATTTTTACATTAAAGAAAATTAAAAATTAAAAAAAAACTTTTTTTATATATATAAAAAGTAACAAAAAAAACAAACTTTTTTAACAAATTATTATTTAAATACAAAATTTAAAATATATATTATTTGCAAGAATTCATAAAACAGAAAACTAAATAATCAATCATGACAACAACACCTAAAAGATGCGAATTGAAATTGAAACGTGTAAGAAACTTGGTTGTAAAATCTATAGATTACAACGACACGATTCCATCGAATTGAACGAGGTCGAGACGAAGGGCTTACAGCACAAATACGACAAATATAGCATGCCTTTGAAATTGGACGAAGCCATGCTCGATTTGTTTTACGAGTACAAAAGCAATCTGCAGAATATCATCATCGCCGAAGACAGAGAATTCGACAAGAGCGATTTGTCGTTGCCCTATGGAAGTTACATATATCCAAAAATCTCTCTCGAACTCGTGAACAAATCGGGTGGTGAGAGCGCGTTGACCGAAGTAAAAAAACTTAAAAAAGTAAAGATAAACATTCAACACATTTGTGAAAAAGGAGAAAACATGAGTGATAACAGGGTATAAAGAAAAAGTAATAACGGACTTGGAAATATAAACAATATAGAGATTGATTTTTAGCGAAGAAGAAGGGAAAAAAAAGTAATGAGATCATCTTTAGATCTCATTACTTTTTTTTTTGTTTTTTTGTTTTCCTTCTTCACTATTGCCCATATATTATAATAACGTTTCCTTTTTTCTCAAATTTCAGCGTTGATTCTTCTTTTCTTTTTTTTTCTTTTTTTGTGATATGTTACGTTTTTATAAGAACACATTTGTTTATCCGAATCATAATTATGAACAAATGTTGTGCATCTCTCGGTAACACTCGCATCATTACCATTCTCTTCAGAAGGTAGTGGTGATGGTGGAAAACGTCTCATTCTTTTAAATTTCAACTGCCTATCCCGATCTTTATTTAACTCTTTTATCATTTCTTTCCTAAGATATCCATCATTAGCATCTAATCGTTTTTCCACATCTTTTTCGCACTCTATCTCGTGATATTCATCATTATCGTCTAATTGTTTTTCCACCTTTTTATCCATTTTATATTATTTTATACTTTCTATGATTTATATTTTATATTTATATAATTATATAATTTTTTTACATTATAATAACATACTCAAAATCGGTATATTCTTAAATGGTGAATTATCACCAAACAACAAACCCTTGCCGAGTCGCTCAACGTTCCGACCACTCTGTAGATAGAGACCATTTCCACTCAAAGAGTTGTCACCTCTAACGGGTTCTAGATACAATCCTTTACCACTGTCGTCTACGTGGACGTGACACACGGCTCCTCCCTTCTTCAAAAACAGTCCCCTGCCACCCATTAATTTCTCAACTGCCGAACTCGCGAGTTCTGAGAGAGCTCCCACGCCGAGAGTCTTTCCGAGAAAGGGTAATGCTTTTGCGGCAAAGGGTAATGCTATTGCAGCGATTCCTGCCAATAGCAGTAGGAAACCGCCTTTCATTCTCAAATTGTATCTCAATTGTGCGGGACTCAATCTCACCGTCAACCCTCTTCCATCACGAATCGCTTTCTCCATCCTTTTGATTTGACCTCTGGTCCAGGCGATCGAATCCTGACCGCCACTCATCAGATCTTCGTGAGTGAATTTGAATCTCACCACCTTGCCTCGAGTTGTTAACACTCTCTTAAGTTTCTTCCTCTGTCCTGCAGATATGTTCACGTTTTTAACCAAGTATTGTGTCATAATTCTTTTTTTAAAATATATTTTCTTCAATTGTTTTTTTTTGTTTTAATGATAATTATATATATTAAATAATTTTTGTCAAATTAATATTGTGTTTATTTTATTTGTTATTTATACATATACACAATATTTTTTTTTTGCTTTTATATTTCTCTTATGTGAAATCGTATCGTCACCCTCTCTCCGCGAAGATCTAACAGTTCACCATTTTGATCCGTCAACGTGGTTTTGAGACTATACAACGTGTCTAAAATCACTGGTAGATAAACTAAATTTCGAGGTCGTTCCACGATCTTATAACCTGGCGACACGTTTGGAAAGAAGGAATAGATCGTCGGTTGAGTGCTACCATTCACGTAGCTTCCAGCAATCACATCCATGTTCACCAGAATGCTATTGACTGCGAGAATGTCAACCGTATTTTCAAATGCTGCGTGGCCTCGATACATCTTTCGATCGAATGCTAGCATCTTGCCTATAGAATCGTCCGTATTGAAATCCACTCAAAAATTATCTTCCAAATCCAACATCGTCTGTAAGGTATTAGGGTTGGGAGCGAGTCTGATCTTGTTGCTTCCCTTTCCATCTGTCTTCATTCGCATCTGAATGTAATTGTTCAAATCGTCTATGTCATAACTTCCTTTGGGAATTCGAATCTCCAACCAATCCACTCCGTCAGAATACTTAAACGAGTTATTCTTTTCAGTGACGTTGGAAAAGGAATAATAAGTCTCCAAATTCACCAACGCCATCTCATATCTTTTCTCTCTATTCAGTTCGATGGAAGGTTCGAATTTCATCGTGAATCAAGTCGAATCGCCATTCACCACGATTCAAATGGATTGTTTTGCAGCCGTATTCTCGGCTATCCGTTCTAACAATTCACCATGTTCGAACATTATATTTAATTTTATTTTTATTTTTTCAAAAACTAATTATTTGAAGATTTATTATTTTCTAATGTTTTTTATTTTCACACTCTATCTTATTATCATCAGAAACATAAAACTTGTCGAATCCGCACCGATATTTTCCGCGATTAAATTCGCTAGTCAAATCGATCACGACGAAATTGTAAAGTCCTCCATCCCAAACCCTCTTGCAGAATCTCCTGAATTCTGCTGCGCTCATGTCGTTTGCGACATGATCACTGTAGATGTGATTGAGATTCTTGAGATCTTGGCGAAAGAGACATAGAAAATTAGCGTTCTCCCTTATCGTCTGTCTGGGCAATCGAAAATAATTCTGCGACAGGTAGAAACAGTCCATGTTGCTGTGACGACCCCTAACGTAATACGATTCGCATCGGTTCTGTCTCTCCAAAAGCAGATCGTCAAAAATCATGAGATTCTTATCTTCCGATTTCAGTTCTCTAGGATCCGGAATGTCGCTAGCGTTCTCATAAAATCAACACTCGACGTTCGAAGATGCATTTCTCTTCATCAATTCCATCGCAGCACCATCCAAAATGGTCAAAAGAGAAGCTTCACTTTTGTCGAATTCCTCCCTACTGTCAAAGATTCTGGCTATGACGTCCTTGGGCAATCTACGATCCATGCACTCTCGAAGCAATCTGTATTCGGGTTGAAACAAGCTCTTGCCAAACACAAACAATCTGTCGTAATCCAACCAGTCTGGTCAGGACAACAGATTCATCAACAGATTGGTCTTTCCACAATTCGATTTTCCCACTATCAAGCCTCTTATGCTTTTAGGAATGAACTCATTATTCGACCTCTTGGTCGCGGCGTCGTTCCAAGACATATCTTTAATGTTCATCTTTGTTTTATTTTTTTGTTTGTTTGTTATTTTAGATTTTTTCAAACACAATTTTTTATGTTTTTTTCAAACTCAGTTTTTAATATTATTATTTATTTATATTACACCATCGCGAGTTCTCTTCAATCCAGATCCACTTGTCATTTTGGCTAAATCTTGTATGGGTACCACAGCATCCTTAAAATCTTTCCAACTTTTCGGCATTCGCTCTAACGCAGCTTGCTTCACCAGTGGACTGATCAACTTGTCGATCAACGCATCGGCTGCCCTCTTGCCAGCCACAGAAGCTATCCTACCACTGGCTTCGGAAGCGGCTTTCTTACCAGCATCCAAAGCCGTCTTCTTACTGACCTAAAATGCAGTCGATGCGAGTTTTGTACCCGCATCACTCGTGAATGCTCGCATTATAGAATCGACAATGCCAGAACCAACTTGAACGTAAGTTCTAACGTATCCCCTGTTCTTTATCACCAACATATTTTATTTTATAATATATATTTTGTTTTCACTGGTAAATCGTTTGTTGTTTAAATACTTTTTATTATTCTAGTGTAAAATTTACTGTTTTTATTTTATATATTTTTGTTTGTTTGTTTGTTTCTCTCTACTTATTATATACATCAATCCTTCAATTCGTTCATCAACCTTTTATAATGGTTTTTATTCAAAACCTTCTGTCTTAACAATTCATCGCATATGCTAACTATCTCATTATCTAATCCTGTGTTACCAGCGTGTCTACTTGCCATCAACAATCTCAATCTCTGAAACAGAGCATCAGAATCGCTCGGAAGAAAAGTGGTTTTCACCCCTTTACCACTCACCGATTCGACGAACTTCTTATTCATATTCCCTATAGGTTTCACCACTTTCGTCCACTTGTAACCTCTGGTGGCTTTAGGTCTCTTCTCTCTGTCATCGTTATTTCTCTTCATGGCGTTGGTCTGAACCAGAATGTCGCTGTATTTGTTGTAATCCTGTTCCGTGTAATCACTAGGCTTGTCTAAAGGAGCAATTTGCGCAGTCCAGAAGTTAATTAGTACCTATTCGAACCGACGGTTAATTCATCATCATCTACTTCCACTTCTGTGTTGCCCACAAAAGTTCTACCGTCCGAATCCTTATAAAATCCATACAACAGATCTCTCTTACCACCATCCTCGGACAACGCGATGCTATCAGTGGTGATAGACAAAGCTCTATCATCGCTCTCACTCACGTCAGTTTCGATTCTCATAGGAACGTAATCCGGTGTAGATTGAAACGAATACTGGTTTGTAAAACTACTGGGCAACGAACCCATTCTCAAAGAACCCTCTTTTATGGGTCTCAATTCTTCAACTATCTCCTTCTTGCTTTGCTCTTGAACCTCCGTCATGGGTTTAATTATTTTTGTGGTCTCGCGTTTGAGTTTGATCTCTCCAAGACGTCTGCTTCTGTCAGCCGATTGAATGCTCTTTTTGGCACGTTCATATTCATTTAAAAGCTGATCTCGGCGTTTAGCATCCATCTGTGAAAACAATTTTTTTTTTCGTTTTTAAATTATTAATATTTCCTTTGAGTATGCTAATGTGAGTTATTTATTATTTTCAAAATTAAATGTATAATTATTTTTTATATTTTAAGTAAATAAAAATCTTCTGTCTTTAATATAATAACTAAAACCAGTTGAGAAAAAAAAACATTTACAAAATAAACCTCTCTAAATGAGTTTTGCTCTCGAAAGTGTTAAATCGCAACCACGCTTATTCTCACCATAAGGAAAACTCGAATAATCAAAAATCACAAGTAAACACATCAGTAATGTAACGCTTTCAAAAAAAAAAACGTGTTTAAATGATATCAATTAATCTTTTGAACTGTTTCCGCTTTCATCCATAGAATAGTTTTTCAGTTAAACTATTTAACTGACAATTGACGCTCATTTGAATAAAAACCCGTAATACATTTCGAGCGTGACAAATGACGTTCTCAGTAAGTTTATACAGTAGGGATTTTCAAAAAAACTTAGTTTTTTTTTGTTGAGTTTGGAAAATCTCACTATGGGTATTCCCCCCACTTACGTCAGAAATGGGAGTGCCCAATAGTAGTCTGTTAAGTTTGGAAAAATCCACTATGGGTATTCCCCCCACTTACGTCAGAAATGGGAGCGCCCAATAGTAGTCTGTTAAGTTTGGAAAAATCCCCTCAAAAAACAATAGCCGATTCTGAACCACTGGTCCAGAATCGGCAAACCGTTTTTTTATGCTGGTCTGGAATCGGCAAAGCGTTTTTTGCTCGCGTTCACCAACGATAGATTGAAGGTCTAATCCACGATGGGAATGTAAACAAAAATTTTTAAGAAAAAAAAAATCTACAATTTCATACATTTTTCACTTTTTTGAAAAACGTGTACATTCAACACGTTCGCCAATGGGTATTTGAACGTTAAAAGTGCGATATAGGAGTCTCAAAATAATAGCCGATTCTGGGACACCATAAAAAAACGGGTACGGGACAAGTCGCCATCGGGACAACTCGCCGTCGGACGGCGAGTTGTCCCGATTTTTACGGCGACTTGTCCCGTTTTTTTAAAAAAAAATTTTTAATTTACGTTTTTATTATTTTATTTTTGGGGGTGAAATATTGTTAAATTTATCACTTACTAACCTCTGGAGTATTTTCACCAATAAATCCGACCTCCGTGAATTGAAAGAAATAAACAGAGAATTAAATCCACGTGTTATGAAAGTCCCACCTTGAACTAAACTGTCCATTGCAACAGTGAATGATTTTGTTGAAAATAAAAGTAACCGTCAGCTTTGATTAAGGTGATGTGTTCTCAATTGCCGGTTGCTACTAAAGGTTGATTGTAATCACTGTGTTTTTAGGCGCTGATATGAAGTGATTGGTTTTCAATCGTCGGCTACTACAATATCGTTTCTGTAATGATTTTGTTTTGATTTGGTGATGGCTTCTCAACCAAGATCACAGTTATTTCAGAGTGTTTGGGGTTCCCTTTCATTTGCCGACCTGATCTTCTATAAATATAGTCAGACGGCAAGACTCAGCATCATTTCCAAAGTGCCTTCACATTTTTGTATTCAATGCAACAGAGAAGTTGGACCGCGACAACATGCTGTTGACTGTGATGACTGTGGCCGCTGGCAGCATCGACTTTGTAATACTGGCATTGACCTCCAGCAATGCCGAGACGCCATGCACAGCAGAATTGTTCTGAATTTTGTTTGCTCGCCTTGTCAACAAAAGTAAGTATCACTTAAACAGAAAATAACTTAACAAATAACTTTGGTGCAATTATCGCCAGCATCGTTTCAATGAAATGAACATTTTCGTAATCTTAAAATCTCTGCTATTTCTGCAGGAGAGATGATGAGAGACTCAGAGAGGTTGTGGCGACAGCAGGAACTACAGAATCTCAGTTTCCGATATCCTGCAAGTTGAGCCTATGAATCTATCCGAAGATGATCATGATCAGCTTGACCAGCAAAATGTTGAGATTATACAGGAATTAATGGACGGCATTTTTGATCTGCCACACAGGGATAATGACAACCCACCAGAAGCTATGGAAATGTCTATTGAGGATCCGGACTGCCTATAGAGAAGGGGGACATGTATCAGATTTAGAGAATGACGCACGCTCCAAATACACTAAAATGGCCCAGAAGATCCAGAAGTATTGGGACGAATATATGTCAGACCCTCCATCACTGTCAACGTCAGCCTTTTTGAAGAAATGTTCCTCTGTTTATGTTAAGTAATTGTCTTTCCTTAAGAACGTTATATAAATCTCAATTTGCTTTAAAATGTGTTGAAATGTATCATGTATAACTCTATGATTTTAAAAAAAAAACTGTTATATTATAGTCACTATTGTGTGTGTTAAATCATTATTGTTAATTATTGTTACATGTCTCTGTTGTGAAGAATAAAGATAATTAAATAATAAAGATAATTAAATATATGCCGCGAGTTACTTGTCAACTACCACTCCACGGCGACTTGTCCCGACGGCGAGTTGTCCCGACGGCGAGTTGTCTCGTTCCCTAAAAAACGACATTTTTGTGAACAAGCATGCGATTTAACACTGAATCCTGCGATGGTAAACGCCCATGGACGTGTACGGTACACTGTACAAGTGGTCCAGAAACGGCCTTTATTACCTACTGTTATGAGTATACCGGTACTGAGAACCAGCAAAGCCTGTCTGTGCACTCTCACCACAGAGTTCCCGTGAACAAGAAGGTCATGAAAGCACCGCCGCGTTGTTAAGGTTCAGTAACAATATCCGATCTCACCAGAGAAAAGGTGGGGGAGGCAAACCCACACAGCTTGGCTGGAGCGTTAAAATGGTTCGGGGTGTGGTTACACCCCTCAAATTTCTAACTGGTGGGGCGGGTGGGGAAAGATTTCCAGATCTTCAGTTTTCAGAATTTTTGCGTCTGTAGGATTTGAGCCTTGTAACCAAGTTGGTTGTACCCCCACCCCCCACCCCCCCTACCCAACGTTCATCCTCTTAGGATTTCACATCCATATGTAATGTTCTGTCACAATAATCAGGGTTTCGGGCCAAGGGGAAATAAATGCGTCAGTTATGAGCGGTCAAGAGTGGTCGCTTCGCAAAAAAATGAATTCCAGGGTTCACAAAAAATCATTTACATGTATTCAATTTGGAGGTGGGTCAACGGCCCTGTTGTTTAATTGAATTAACTCCATAGTTCTTTCTCTTTATTTTCATCAAATATTTGTGGGTATGCTATGTTTAAATATTTTGCCGAATTCCATGTACCTAACATATTTGTTATTGTCTTGATCACTCAAACGTTTTGGAGAATACAACGAACAGGGAAATATTTTCCACTGTTTGTTGATAATTGCGCATCTCGGGAATAAAAGGTAAACCATCTAAACCTGCTCGCGAGGTGGTTTACTAGAATGATTCGGAATGATATTCCAGAATGACGGCTTGCAAAGAAAACAACCAGATTGGTAATCCGAGTTGTCTGCGCATGCCCGGAATAAAGCATGTATTCTGGAATGGACTCCGGAAATCGACTACGATAAATCGATCTTCACCTTACGCACTTCCGGTCATGGATGCAAACGAAAGTAGGGGTGTCAGGCATCGTAAATTGCAACCAAAGCCACCGCCTGACGATTGCAATAAAAATGATGACAACAACCAATCAAACAAATCGGACTCTTCAACTCCAGACTGCAATGTAGGATTAAAGCAAAACACGTATTGGTTGACACGCATTGTTTTACTGCGTTATATTGGATTCATTTATTGTAAGTCATCCAAGTGCCTGCGTATACACGTCACGTATGAACTTTGTGGTTGCAATAAGCCCATTGCCGATTAGCCACCTTTGACGTTAATGATATGCAAGGTCAGAGGTAGCTTCGGGTAAACACTTCGATCAGGCAATCTGTTAAGCCTGTCATACATGCAATACAAACAACCAAAATGTTTCGCTTGAAACGAGAAAATGTCCATTTTCGATTTAATACTAATAAAGGTAGAAAAAATAACACACTTTCAAGTTTCAACACTTCATTTAATGGATAGGGCATAATAATATTGATTTTTTAGTGAAATGAATACCGCAATGAACTTCTTCCCACAAGTAGCGACAACACAAGTTTTTGCATTTTTTCCAGAAAACTAACCAATGTACGTATTTTAGGAAAGCTCTAGCACTGTTAAAACTACAACCAACATTTTTGGGGGGAACTGGAAAAAAGAAAAAAAAAATTCCATGTTTTTGGGTCGGGACGGCAGCTTTTTTTGTCTGTCAAAATCACTAAGTCCACACATGGATGTCATGCAGTTATTCTTTGCTCAAAATTTCATACTTTGAGATGTGTCAAGTGTGGTAACAGTTAATACTGCAATATATATTACCTGTATTAGAGAAGTATCTTCAGATCACCTGCCTGATATTCCTTCATCAGCTGGTATGTGTATATAGCGATGTCCCCTGAGTATTTTATATTGTACCAGTCTGGATATCCCCTTGCAAACATGCATGATTAGTTTTTGTCACAACCTCTACCAGGGGCGTAGCTATGGGCAGTCTGGGGACAAGCCCCCAAAAGTTTGTTGCCCCCCCCCCCCCCCCAAAAAAAAAAAATGGTTGACGTGAACAATGAGGGAGAATTTTGGCTGATCGGCGTGCCTGTAAATGCTCTCAGGTGTAACAAAATGCTTGGAAATCGCTCCTAGAGCGCTGAAATATGAAATATTTTCCGGGGGGGGGGGGGGGGGTGCAGACCCCCCATCTACGGGAGGGTACACCCCCTCCCATACCCATCCCCTCCTCAGGCCTTCAGGAGATGCCTTCGGCATCTCAACCCAGGAATCCCCATGTAAAGCTCATTTCATCCTAGCAGAATGTCTCAAACAACCAGTTGGGCCGTTCCGTCATCTCTGCGTACATCTTAACATAATGCTAAAATAGTATCATTCTTTCTTTCTTTCTTCATATAATTGCTGCCTTCAACAGGTTGATGATTATGCAATGAATTCAGGGGGTTGTGGGATGAATCTCTTCAGCTCCCCTCTAGGCTACCACAGATAGATCTTTAGCATGCACAGGGCGTGTCTCTCCCTGCACAGAGGTCAGCCATTTTACGTCCCCACCCGATAGGACGGTACACTGTGGCAGCATCAACCCCGAAATTGATGCTGACAGAGGGTGTTTGGTCAATACGGAACCTCTCCCCGACCGTGGATTAAATACACGAACATGGGTTACACACTTAAATTTGCAGGACTTATCTCCAGGTTGCGCAAATTTTGAACTCTTTCTGGTAGGCTTGTGGTAAACTGCTACCTTTCAGCTAGAAATGTGGGGCCGAATCTTCCAGGGCAGCATCGTTTTGGGGCAGATTCTACCTGGGGTCGAATCGCCATGTATCCCACTATGGCAGGGTAGTTGCTTTTGATGAGCCATAACACCATGAAATTGAAAACCAAAATGGAAATAAATATATTCACCATGTAGGGAATAGAATTATCTATCACATCGCTCGTGTGTTATTGGGAGTTATTGAATATTTGTTGACGTTTTCCATGCACGAAAATAGGCTATGTTTCGTTGATCAATACAAATATAAAAATCACAAACCTTGAAATATGACCCACTAAAAAATAAACAATGATGTTTAAAATATATTGTTAGTTATTTGTTTTCAAGGTATTCATCGTCTAAGTGTTTGCGTAATCACAATGGGAATCGATGGGGTCATTTGTTTATCTCAAAATGGTGACCCCCATGACGCGATTCCAACAAAAAATTATTCATTTATCGGCGACAGAATATCAACTTATAGTCACTTAAATTTGTATTAAGCACTTTCTGTGAGTTTATATACATGTTATTCCTCAAACCTTTGTTTAGGTTTTCCGTACTTTGTTGAATTTTGGTCTGTTTACTGCTCATAAACTTACACGTTTTGCACTATGACAGATATCGTAACCGGAAGTGGCCAACCGTTGTTGTCGCTACCACAAGCGAAGGTAGACTCGGCATCATGGTTTGGTTTCTCTAAATTATATTCTTGAAGGGCTAAACTCCACCGCAATAATCTTTGATTCTTGTTTTTCATTTTATTGATAAAAGTTAGGGGTTATGGTCGGTATAAACTGTAATTGGGCATTGGGTGGTTCCTAGATACACATCAAAATGGGTTAATGCCAAAATTGCAGCCAAAGTTTCATTTCTGCTGTAGAGTAATTCTTTTGATGTTTGAGAAATTTTCTAGACAAATAACATACAGAGTGATCAATACCTTGGGAATCTTCCTGGGCAATATACCAACCTGCTCCATTGTCACTTGCATCTATAAATGATATGAAGGGCTTTTCATAATTGGGACTGGTCAGGATAGGGGAATTATTTAATAAAGTTTTTATTCTGTTAAAGGATTTCTGGCATCCCTCAGTCCAAACAAACCTAACCCTTTTGCTCAATAAACTGGTCAAAGGGGAGACAACATCTGAAAAATTTAAACAAAATTTTCTGTAATATCCAGCCATGCCTAAGAATCTCATGAGCTCTTTTTTAGAGCTTGGAACTGGAAAATTTACAATGGCATCAACTTTTGCTGCAATCAGCCTCATCTGCCCCTGACCCACAACATGACCTAAATAATTTACAGTTGCTTTGCCAAATTCTGATTTTATCAAGTTAATAGTTAAGTTAGCTTGGGTTACTTTGTCAAAAAATTCTTGAATATGCTTCAGATGATCAGCCCAATTTGTATCTGTGTGTATAATAACATCATCAATATCATCTTCACTGTGATCTTGGTCTGCAATTAAGTGGTTAACCATGCGCTGGAATGTTGCCGTGGAATTTTTCGTGCCAAAAGGGGTGACTTTATATTGATACAACCCAAATGGAGTAACAGAAGTAGATATTTCTTTTGCTCTTTCTGTTAAAGGGACTTGCCAATAACCTTTTAACAAGTCAAATTTTGTCACAAATTTAGCATGACCAAGTTTGTCAATGCAGTCATCAATTCTTGGAATTGGATAATTGTCTGTTTTGGTGAGGCTGTTCACCTTTCGGTAATCCGTACAAAATCGGTAACTCCCATCAGGTTTTGGGACGAGTATACAGAATGAACTCCAGTTGCTATGGCTAGGTTCTATGATATCATTGTCCAGCATGTACAGTATTTCCTTTTGCATGATGTCAGCTTTGAAAGGGTTCAATCTATATGGATGCTGTTTGATGAGATTTGCCATTCCTACATCAACATCATGAAAAATAACACATGTCCCACTAGGTACATCGGGAAATAAGTGTTGATATTTGAAAATTAACTCAACTAAATCTTTTCTTTGGTCAGGCAGTAAATAATCTATTTTATTTTGTAGATCTCTTAGGACATCTGCGTTCTGTAACTTCAGAGGTACATTTTCACTGCCTTCCTGAATATCCTCCACAGGAATTTCCACCTCATCCATGTGGGTGACTGTTGAGACTGGTAGAGAGCTTGGTTCTCTCTCATAATATTTTTTCAACATATTTATATGGCAAAGCTGAGTATTTTTGAGTCCATCGGGAGTCTCAACAACATAATCAGTATCACTGATCTGCTGCTTAACAGTATAAGGGCCTGAATATCTTGCTTGTAAAGCATTGCCCTTTAAAGGGAATAATACTAGCACCTTGTCCCCAGGTTTAAAGGTGCGAAATTTTGCATTTTTATCATACCAGGTCTTCATATGACTCTGGGCTTTCTGTGAATGATTATTTGCCATTTCTCTGGCCTGGTGCAATTTTTCCTTAAAAGTGGACACATAGTCCAGGAGAGAAATTTCAGGTGGCTCTTCCTCGAGCCATTTCTCCTTCAAAGCAGTGAGTGGACCCCTCACTGAGTGTCCAAACACTAATTCAAAAGGGCTGAACCCCAGAGATTCCCGTACAGCCTCAGAGACTGCAAATAAGAGGAAATGTACTCCTTCAATCCAATCCCTTTCATTAACCTCCCCATAGGTCTTTATCATGGTCTTCAGAGTTTGATGAAAGCATTCTAGAGCTCTTTGACTTTCGGGATGGTAGGCACTTGATGTGTACTGCTTAATTTTGAGCTCATGCATCACCTGCTGAAAAATGTTTGACATAAAATTTGAGCCCTGGTCTGATTGCACTGACCTGGGTAGACCGAAAGTCGTAAAAATTTTTTATCAAAGCCTTAACTATAGTCTTAGTTTTAATATTTCTTAGAGGTATAGCCTCAGGAAATCGTGTAGAAGCACACGTGATGGTAAGAAGATATTCATTTCCAGATCTTGTTCTAGGCAATGGGCCAACACAGTCAATAATAATTCTACTAAATGGCTCCTCAAAAGCAGGGATTGGTTGAAGGGGAGCAGGAGGAATCTTCTGGTTGGGTTTTCCTACAATTTGACAGGTGTGGCAGGTTTTACAAAATTCAACAACATCCTGTCGAAGCTTGGGCCAGTAAAAACATTGCTCAATACGAGAGTAGGTCTTCCTAATTCCCAAATGTCCAGCCATTGGATTTTCATGAGCCAGGCTTATTATTTCATTCTGGTATTTAGTGGGAACAACTATTTGGTAAATAACCTCCCAATCACTATTGGAGGGCACTTCTGGTGGTCGCCATTTCCACATGAGTACATCAGATTTTTTTAAATAACAGACAGGGGAATTTTGGGCTTCTGCCTCTGTTAGAGCCCCTTTCACGTGGCTCGGCAAGGTCAGGATCACTTTCCTGTTCCTGAATTAAAGAAGTCCGGGAAATGACACTCAAGGAGGTTCCCCATCACTCTCAGGTGTAGTGGCCTCTTTGCAGCTTCTGGAGGTGTCATCACACTGACTCAAACATGTCTGAGATAAATCAATATCTTCAGAATCTGTAATTCTGTGACTGTTCTTATCCTCAGCTTTGCTGTTCAAATCACAATTGAGGTTGTTATCAACCTCAGCTTTCTTTGCCATGGACCGAGTCACAGCACATGCTGGAAAGGCAAAAGGAAAACATCTGTGCTCGGCTTATCCACCACTTGAGGTTCTACAGTGACTTTGTCACCAGCTAAGTCATTTGCCAGCAATAAAGAAATACCTTTTACAGGTAGAGTAGGTCTTATTCCTACTGTCACAGGCCCATTTACTAGACTACTTTTTAAATTTATTTTATGAAGTGGGACATTTAAAGAATTTGACTCAATACCCGATACTAAAACTTGTGCCCCTGTAGCACTTTCTTCAGAGAATGGCAAAATGCCTTGTAACATTAAAGCTTGAGTAGCCCCTGTGTCTCTCAGTATTTTTATTGGTAAGGAACAGTGCTTATCCCCCTCAAGGGAAACAAAGCCTTCAGAAATAAATGGCTTATAATCTTCTAAATCATCTTGCTTTATTACACATGCTAGTGCATTCTGTGAAGTAGATGACTCATTTTTCCTTTTTAACAGCCAGCAATCAGATAATAAATGCCTGGTTTCTTACAGTAATTACAAGTTTTAGTTGAACTGTTGGGTCGGAATGGTGTAGGGTTGGCATTAGAGGTTTTGTTTTCACCAAATTTCTTATTAAGTTTGGGCAGTGAAAAGTTTGGAGGATTGGAAGGATGAGTTTTATCTGAAGTTGGTCTAGGTCCACTTTGGAAAGAATTCTTGTGAAGCCAAAAATTTGTAGAGTTACGACTCATTTTATGAGTTAAGGCATAGTCATCTGCTAATACTGCAGCTCTGTTTAATGTCAACTTTTTGTTCATCCAGGTGGGCCTTTATATCTGAATGTATCTTTCCGTTAAACTCTTCAATCAGCATCATTTCTTTTAATTTAGAGAAATCTTTCCCTATTTCTTTTGAATGGCACCACCTGTCAAATAAATTTTGCTTTTCTCTGGCAAATTTCACGTGAGTTTGATTTTCGTTTTTATAATAATTTCTGAATTTCTGCCTATAGGCCTCTGGAGCAAGTTCATATGCCTGAAGTATAGCCTCCTTAACAGCGTCATAATTATTGCTTTGCTCAGAAGATAGAGCGGAATAGATTTCTTGGGCTTTCCCTTTCAAAACACTTTGCAACAGCAAAGTCCAGACATCCCTTGGCCACTCTAAACTTGTTGCCACTTTTTCAAAATGTGAAAAAAATATTTATCCACTTCTTTTTCTTGGAAGGTGGGAACTAGCCTAACATGTTTAGTTGCATCAAATTTACTTGGCGAAATTACATTTGAGCCTTGACGTTTAGATTCCAATTCTTTTATTTTTATTTCCTTTTGGGCCTGAATTTCAATTTCCCTAAATTTTAATTCCCTTTCCTCTTTTTCTTTTTGAATCTGAATTTGTTCCCTTTCTTTTTGAGCTTCAATTTCCTTTAATTTAATTTAATTTTTTCTTTCTTCTTTTTCTTTTTGGGCCTGAATTTGTTCCCTTTCTTTTTGGGCCTGAATTTGTTCCCTTTCTGTTTGGGCCTGAATTTCAATTTCCTTCATTTTTTATTGCATTTCTAACTTTTTTAATTCCAATTCTAACTTTTTGAGTTCAAGGGCATCAGTAGGTTGTGGTTCAGAGGGGAGAGTTTCAGACTGAGGCAAAAGGCCTTCCTCCATATAATGATTAACAATGAGCTGTTTAAGTTTATGTTTGTTCAGACCAGGGGTGGCAGGTAATTTTAGATACTGAGCAAGTTGAAATAAATCCTCCTTCTTAAGAGATTCTAAAAGGGCTAAACTAGGAGAGTTTTCAAATTCAGATATAAATTCTGTCACAATAAACACCATGATGAAAAAGTTTGCTGGTTCTCAGATTATATGAAAAAAAAATAATTAAATTTTCTAAGAAAATTTAAATGTTTCGACTATGAGCCAAAATAATAAATGCAATGTGCAAATACAGCTTTCTCGTTATCTTATATTCAATCTCGGCAATGAGCCACCAATTTCTGTTACGGTATGGAAATATTATTGATATTGGTAACAGAAAGTAATCTGAGAATTACCAACAATAACTATGAATTTATCTATTCTGAAATTTAATTAAAAAAATTAATATAAAAACAAAAGTTATACAAAGATCTTTTTACACTAATTGGTTTACAGAAAATATAGTTTGACAGAATCCAGTAATCCAGTGGTGAAGAATCTTGTGAAGAGTTACCAGCTGGTAGTATTAAATCCAAGTATGTCTCTTCAGAAACAGTATCCCGTAGATTTGTAATAAAATTTTCACTTAGAAATTTCAGCAGTCTCCAATAAAATATACCAAAATGCTCCACAAAATTCATATGGAGTAAAAATCCAAGAAGCGTTGGTGCCAAAGGTAATTTCCAAATAATCCAGTAGAATCCTGGCTTTTCACAAAATATTATTCTGTTTCACGGAAAGTATAAATTCTCTTTTCCAAGGCGAACAAATTCTCTTCAAAATTCTCTTTTTCTATCAGTCTTCCAAATTCACAAAGAAGCACTGCTCCTATAATAAATGCACTGTTCTGAAACAATAATAATCTCCAATGGAAACAACTGAAGTGAGTCTTTCTGAAATGGCTTTCTAAAAATGAGTTTCTGACTTCTGTTGACAAACCTTTATATAGTAACCAGATTGAAAGTTCCAGAAGAAGAAAATTCCACAATGTTCATCAGTTTCTAGGTGATTCTGTCATAGTTCAAATAAACAAGGTCCTTGACCTACTTGAACAATCAACAGCTATATGTACAATATATTAGTGTAACAAAGATGTAAACAAAGGTCACTCAGTGCAAATGAGTGAGACCAGTCAGAAAATGCAAAAAAAAAAAAATGTCAATCTCAATATAATTATCCACTAAGAATATATCAATCTCAGTATAATATGGGGCTATATAACACTAAAAAATGAGAGGAAAACATGGATTTTCTTTCTTCATATTTTAGAAACGGGGCTATACATGTATTCTCCAGGGTTAGGGAAAATTCTGCTTTTGAGTCTGCTGGGTGACTGGAAATGACTGGTATCGGCATTTTTTCAGGCAATTTTGCAGGTTGAAATCTTGCATTTGACAATAAATTATTTCACCCACATTCAGATTGTTTATTTCATTTTTTGTCGGATGGTGTTATATGTTTTTAGTGGATTTGGGAAATGTAATTGTAATACACGTTCTTGGTTAGATAACTAAGTTACAGAATATTTGCTTTTGAAGAGGGTGTATGGCATGTCATTTTTAGCTTAACTTGACAAAGTCAAGATAAGGTATTGCCATCACGCGTGCGGATGTCTGTTAGTCTGTGAGTCTGTTCACATTTTCCTTTAGCACAGGCTACACCCTGTAGTTCTTGTCTGATCATCACAAAATTTCATATGCAGGTTTGAGGTCATGTCTAGATGAGAACATCCCATTTTGGTCGCGATTGGTCAACCTATTTGGCTGCCCAAACCATTAGCACAGTCTACAGGTCATATTTATGAAGGGATTTCATTGTAACTTGTTTGGATGCCTCTGTATAATGCCTAGATGAGAACGTGCCCTTTTGGTCGTGATCATTCAGCCTTGATGGCTGCCTGAGCCCAAAAAACCTTCAGCATAGTCTGTAGGTCGTATTTATGGAAGGATTTCATTGTAACTTGTTAGGTTGACTCCCTATAATGCCTAGATGACATCCCCTTTTGGTCGTGATTGGTCAACTGTGATGGCTACAGGGGCCCGAAGCCAGAGAACCTTGAGCACAATCTACAGGTCATATTTATGAAGGGATATCATTGTAACTTCGTAGGATCACTCCAGATGATGCCCAGATGAGAATGTCCCCTTTTGGTTGTGATCGTTCAACCATGATGGTTGCCCGAGCCCAAAGCCAAAAAACCTTTAGCACAGTCTACAGGTTATATTTATGAGAGGATTTCATTGTAACTTTGTAGGATGACTCCAAATGATGTCTAGATGAGAATGTCTCCTTTTGGTCACGATAATTCAGCCTTGATGGCTACCCGAGCTCCAAAGCCTTTAGCAAAGTCTATAGGTCGTATTTATGGAAGGCTTCATTGTAACTTGCTAGGTTGACTCCATATGATGCCTAGATAATGACATCCCCTTTTGGTCGTGATTGGTCAACTGTGACGGCTTCAGGGGCCCGAAGACTGTAAACCTTGAGCACAGTCTGCAGGTCATATTTATGAAGGGATTTCATTGTAACTTCGTAGGATTATTCTAGATGATGCTCAGATGAGAATGTCCCCTTTTGATTGCGATCATTCAACCATGATGGCTGCCCGAGCCCAAAGCCTGAAAACCTTTAGCACAGTCTACAGGTCATATTCATGAAGGGATTTCATTGTAACTTGGTAGGTTGACTTCATATATGTCTAGATGAGAACATCCCCTTTTGGATGCGATTGAGCAACTGTGACAGCTACAGGGGCCTGAAGCCCGAAAACCTTTAGCGCAGTCTACAGGTCATATTAATGAAGGGATTTCACTGTAACTTGGTAGGATGACTCCAAATAATGTCTAGATGAGAATGTCCCCTTTTGGTCGCAATCATTCAGCCTTTATGGCTGTCCGAGGCCAAAACCTTTAGCATAGTCTATAGGTCGTATTTATGGAAGGATTTCATTGTAACTTGTTAGGTTGACACCATATAATGTCTAGATGATGACATCCCCTTTTGATCGTGATTGGTCAACTGTTATGGCTTCAGGGGCCCGAAGCCCAAAATCCTTGAGCACAGCCTACAGGTCATATTTATGTTGGATCTCTCCAGATGAGAATGTCCCCTTTTGGTTGCGATCATTCAACCATGATGGTTGCTTGAGTCCAAAGCCCAAAAACCTTTAGCACAGTCTACAGGTCATATTTATGAAGGGATTTCATTGTAACTTGGAAGGTTGACTTCATATAATGTCTAGATGACAACGTCCCCTTTTGGATGCGTTTGGGCAACTGTGATGGCTACAGGGGCCCGAAGCCCAAAAACCTTTAGCACAGTCTACAGATCATATTTATGAAGGGATTTGATTGTAACTTGGTAGGATGACTCCAAATAATGTCTAGATGAGAATGTCCCCTTTTGGTCACGATCATTCAGCCTTGATGGCTGCCGAGCCCAAAACCCAAAAACCTTTTGCATAGTCTATAGGTTGTATTTATGGAAGGATTTCATTGTAGCTTGTTAGGTTGACTCCATATGATGCCTAGATAATGACATCCCCTTTTGGTCGTGATTGGTCAACTGTGACGGCTTCAGGTGCCCGATGCCTGTAAACCTTGAGCACAGACTGCAGGTCATATTTATAAAGGGATTTCAATGCAACTTGATAGGATGACTCGTTTTGGTATAATTTCACTGTAACTTGGTAACTTTCGTTGTCGTACGTTAACTGTGAGGGCCACATACATTAACTGTGAGGTCATATTAACCCACCCCTCCACCCTTTAGTACAGTGTACACCTCATATTATTTTTATTAAAACATAGCATACAGGGAACAGAAATTCCTAATTATTATTATTGTGATCACTCACTGTCCGTCGTCCGTGAGCATGCTGTTTGCTTCTTCTCCTCCCAAACCGCTGAACCAATTTAATTGATATTTGAGATAATAGTTTGTTATGACATCGCAACTTGATTTTGTTCAAATCAAGTTGCCTCGCCCATTGGTAGGGCCACACCCAAAAAGTGTGCTGAAATCTTAAAAAATCTTCTTCTCATGAACCAGCAGTAGCAGAGGCTTGATATTTGGTGTGCAGCTTTCTTTTGAGGTGTAGACTCAGATTTGTTCAAGAGAAGTTTGTGGGGCTATATTTGGCATCATAATGGGAGGGGCAAGAATATTTGCCCCTCCCAAAATTTCTATTTTCCAAACCGAGAGGCAGATTTAGACCAAATTTGACGTGAGGGCGTATTGGGTCGTAAGTACTTAATTTATGCAAAAAAGTTTTTTCCCATCGCCCCATGGGAAATGCAGGAGCTAAAAATAGAAAAAAATTAAAATGCCCATATCTCCAAAACTACACAGCACTGAGAATTCTTATTTGTTGTGAAGCTTCCTTAGGACCAACAGAATGGAATGGTCAAAAAAAATTCTGTCGGTTTTATCATGGGGTATTTTTTGGGAATTTTGAAAAAGTGCTGAGTCAGCATTTTTAACACTGGGTAATGGGGAAAAACATGTAAGACTACTTTTCTCTCAAACCACTGCTCCAAAAGCTATCAAATTTCACATATAACATCTTTGGAAGATTGTTTCACATGTTTATTGAAATCAATTCCCTGGGTCCATATTTGGGCTCTCTATGGGAGCCCAAATGTTTAAATTAGTGCAGTATGAGGAATATTCTTTAAAAATCTTCTTCAGATAATAAGAATCTTTTGATATTTGGTATGCAGCATCCTTAGGAGGGTGAGATTCAAGTTTGTTCAAGCCAAGTCCCTGGCTTCATATTTAGGCTGAAAATTTGGGACCCCGTTCTGGACTTGAAAAATTTTGGACCAAAATCCAGAAATGTTTTTTTGTTTTTTGTGCGTTTCGGTTAATTTTAAGACAAAAAAATTAGGAAATTAGTTTTTAGGTTTTTTATGCATTTTAAGAAGAAAAAAAAAATTTAGGCTGAAAATATTTTGTTTGGGAAAAAAATCTGTTTTTTTATGCATTTATCTCAATTTTTTGGACATAAAAGTGCAGGAACTGAAAATAGAAGGAAAATCCTGTGTATTGTGTGGGCACAGTCGCTTCATCTAGTTGGTATATGCTTTTCTTAGGAGGGGCATATGCAGCTTATTCAAGCCCCTGGTTTGATATGTATACTACCATGTCAGGTTAGCACCCTCAGGCCCCCTGGGGCCTCTTGTCACAATTCTTGTCTTATTTCATAATCCTTTCATAAACATTGAACATTATCCTTTTCATCAAACACAACACACAGACAAGTTATGCTACAGTGTCATTGACACTTTCATTGGTAATGCCTGGAAAACTGTGAAGCGGAACCCAACAGCAACGGGAACAGGAAGATTCAGCCTCAGGAAGATTCGGCTTTGTCTCTTTCTGCCTCTGGAAGATTTGGCCGAGAAGATTCGTCCGGTAAGCTTTGGCCCCGGTATTGGATGCTTTGAAATTGGAAAGGGGAGGGGATTAATAGGAGATTACAGTTGTATTGGAAATAAACTGGAGAATTAAACCAAATTATTTTATATTTACTGTTCATTGATAACAGACTTGTCTGCTATCAATGAAGGATAAATATAACATATTTAAAACTTAAAATGATAAAATTATATATTTTGCCAAGAATAAATAGCAACTTACATTTTAAGCTCAACTTTGACTTAATTCAATTTTGAGCTTATGCCATGGCCAGTCGGCTGTCTGTCTGTCAACAATTCAATATGGCTCGGGCTAGAGGCTGTATTTATGAACCGATCTTTACGAAATTTCTTGGGTACCTTTGTTATGACCGTGGGACGAGAAGAAGTGTTTTTGAGTCCGATCCGAAATTCAAGTTGGCCGCTGGCAGCCATTTTGTACAAAATTGGGTGCAATCAGATTTTTGCGCAGAACTTCCATATGAAAGCTATGATTTGAATAATTTTTTGTATGAATGTTTAGTACCATGGAATACATCACATATTATACAGGTTTTTTTTCTCGTGCGTAAATTATGCAAATTAGACTAACTTTTATGTATTTAGTGTTACTTTCAGCACTGAAAGTGCAAATGCCAATACGGCTCGGACCAGAGGCCGTTTTTATGAACCGATCTTTACCAAACTTCTTGGGTACCTTTAGTATCACCGTGGGACGAGAACGAGTGTGTTTGGATCCCATCCGAAATTCAAGATAGACGATGGCAACCATTTTGTCCAAAATTAGGTGCAATCAGATTTTTGCGCAGAACTTCCATATGAAAGTGCAGATTTGAATAACTTTTTGTGTGAATGTTTAGTACCATGGGATACATCACATATAATACAGGTTTTCTTCTCATGCAGAAATTATGCAAATTAGATGAACTTTGATTTTTTTTAGTGCTACACACCGTAAGTACACATGTCAACACGGCTCGGGTTACAGTCTGTATTTATGAACCGATCTTCACAAAACGTCTTGGGTACCTTTGTGATCACCTTGGGACGAGAACAAGTGTTTCTGGGTGCGGTCCAAAATTCAAGATGGCTGCCAGTGGCCATTTTGTACCGAAATTAGGTCTAATCAGTTTTTTGTACACAAATTCTATATGTCTCAGGCTAGAGACCGTATTTATGAACTGATCTCTACGAAACTTCTTGGGTACCTTTGTTATCACTGTGGGATGAGAACGAGTGTTTTTGGGTGTGGTCCAAAATTCAAGATGGCCACAAGCAGCCATTTTGTACCAAAATTGGTGCAATAAGTTTTTTGTACAGAACTTCTATATGAAAGTTCTGATTTGAATAAATTTTTGTATGAATGTTTAGTAACATGGAATACGTCACATATAGTATGGGTTTTTTTCTCGTGTAGAAATTATGCAGATTAGATGAACTTTGATTTATTCAGTGCTACTTGTACAAAGTAAGTGCACATGTCAATACGGCTCGGGCTAGAGGCTGTATTTATGAACCGATCTTCACGCAATGTCTTGGGTACCTTTGTTATCACCTTGGGACAGGAACGAGTGTTTTTTGGTTGCCTGTGTTATCACTGTGCTCTGAAAACGAATATTTTGGGGTTCAGTCAGACCCACTCTGGGACTCAAAGATTTCTTTTCTAGTTTAGCATCTAACTGTCTCCCACCTTTACAATACTTTACCTATACATTTGTTTCAGGCTACGGTCAGCATTTATGTACAGACCGTTACAATACTTTATATGTACCTTTGTTTTCAGGTCATTACCTAGATGTTTGTCATTGCTGTGTCACATACTATACATGTACATGTCTTAAACAAGTTGAGCTACAGTGTCATTGACACTTTCATTTAATTAACCACAGTTTAATTTTCAAGATGTCTTGAGCTTTTTTAACTGAAATCGCAAATGAATAATATTACCCTCCACCTAGCGAAATTGGCTACATCTGCCTGGGTAATACACAAATTCTGCATTTGAACAAATATTTTTCAAAACAATTCTTCAAAACCATATGATGTAACCCCTCATTGGAACAAGCTCGTTCCAATGAGGGGTCACTTGATATAATTTTGTCTAAATTTTGAAAAATGCGATAAACTAATATTTAACCCTTTACCTAACGCGAAAAGTAGATGACACTTGCAAATAAAATTCTTGAAGCACTAAGTTTTTAGTTCACCTGACTTTCAGTCAGGAGAGCTATAGTGATCACTCACCGTCCGTCGTCCGTCGTCTGGTGTCCGTCGTCCGTCGTACGTGAACATGGTGTTTGCGTCTTCTCCTCTCAAACCGCTGAACCAATTTAATTGATATTTGAGATAATAGTTTGCTATGACATCGCAATTTGATTTTGTTCAAATCAAGTTGCCCTGCCCATGGGTAGGGCCACACCCAAAAAGTGTGCTGAAATCTTAAAAAATCTTCTTCTCATGAACCAGCAGTAGCAGAGACTTGATATTTGGTGTGCAGCTTCCTTTTGAGGTGTAGACTCAGATTTGTTCAAGAGAAGTTTGTGGGGCTATACTTGGCGTTGTTATGGGAGGGGCAAAATTTTTGGCCCCGCCCAAAATTTCTATTTTCCAAACCGAGAGGCTGATTTGAACCAAATTTTATGTGAGGGTTTATTGGGTCATAAGTACCTAATTTATGCTGATTTTTTTTTCCCCGTAGCCCCATGGGAACCGCAGGAGCTAAAAATAGAAAAAAATTAAAACGCCCATATCTCCAAAACTGCACGGCACCGAGAATTTTTATTTGGTGTGAAGCTTCCTTAGGACCAACAGAAAGAATTGGTAAAAAAAAATTGCCATCGGTTTTATCATAGGGTACAGTTTCGGGACATTGAAAAAGTGCTGAGTCAGCACTTTTTAACACTGTAGGCAATGGGAAAAACATTAAAAAATCTTCTTCTCCAGATCCAGCAGGCAGAATCTTTTGATATTTGGTATGCAACATTGGAGGGTGGATCTGATTCAAGTTTGTTCAAATCGGCCCCTTGGGTTCATATTTGGGCCCGATTTCGAATTTAGTGCATTTCAGGCAAATTTCTTAAAAAATCTTCTTCTCCAGATCCAGCAGGCAGAATCTTTTGATATTTGGGATGCAACATTGTGGGGTGGATCTGTTTCAAGTTTGTTCAAATCGGCCCCCTGGGTTTATATTTGGGCTCAGTATAGGAGCCCAAATTTGTACTTACTGCATTTCAGGCAAATTTCTTTGAAAATCTTCTTCTCAAGATCCAGCAGGCAGAATCTTTTGATATTGGGTATGCAACATTGTGGGGTGAATCTGATTCAAGTTTGTTCAAATCGGCCCCTTGGGTTTATATTTGGGCTCAGTATAGGAGCCCAAATTTGAACTTAGTGCATTTCAGGCAAATTTCTTAAAAAATCTTCTTCTCCAGATCCAGCAGACAGAATCTTTTGATATTTGGTATGCAACATTGTGGGGTGGATCTGATTCTATTTTGTTCAAATTGGCTCCCTAGATTCATATTTGGGCTCACTATAGAAGCTCGAATTTGAACTTAGTGCATTTCAGGCAAATTTCTTCAAAAATCTTCTTTTCCGGATCCTGCAGGCAGAATCTTTTGATATTTGGTATGCAACATTGTGGGGTGGATCTGATTCCAGTTCGTTCAAATCAGCCCCCTGGATTCATATTTGGGCTCACTATAGAAGCCCAAATTCGAACTTAGTGCATTTCAGGCAAATTTCTTAAAAAATCTTCTTCTCCAGATCCAGCAGGCAGAATCTTTTGATATTTGGTATGCAACATTGTGGGGGTGGATCTGATTCAAGTTTGTTCAAATCGGCCCCCTGGGTTTATAATTGGGCTCAGTATAGGAGCCCAAATTTGAACTTACTGCATTTCAGGCAAATTTCTTTGAAAATCTTCTTCTCAAGATCCAGCAGGCAGAATCTTGTGATATTTGGTATGCAGCATCCTTAGGGGGTGAGATTCAAGTTTGTTCAAGCCATGTCCCTAGGTCCATATTTGGGCTCACTGTGGGAGCTTGAATTGTAACTTTGTTCGAAATGAGGAATTTTCTTAAAAAATCTTCTTCTTCAGATCCTGCAGTTGGAATGGTTTGATATGTGGTGAGTAGCATCCTTGGGGGGAGGGGGGATTCAAGTGTGTTAAAGCCAAGTCCATGGGTCCATATTTGGGCTCCCTGTGGGAGCCCAAATTATAACTTAGTCAATATGAGGAATTTTTCTTTAAAAATCTTCTTCTTCAGATTCAGCAGTTGGAATATTTTGATATTTGGCATGGAGCAACCTTAGGGGGCTGAGATTCAAGTTTGTTCAAGCCAAGTCCCTTGGTTCATATTTGGGCTCACTATGGGAGCCTGAATGACAACTTAGTTCAAAATGAGGAATTTTCTTTTAAAATCTTCAGATCCAGCAGATGAATGCTTTTGATATTTTTTATGCAGCATCCTTAGGGGGGTAAGATTCGAGTTTGTTCAAGCCATGTCCCTAGGTCCATATTTGGGCTGATTGTGGGAGCTCGAATTGTAACTTGGTTCAAAATGAGGAATTTTCTTTAAAAATCTTCTTCTTCAGATCCAGCAGTCGGAATGTTTTGATATTTGGTGTGCAGAATCCTTAGGGGTGTGAGATTCAGGTTTGTTAAAGCCAAATCCCTGGGTTCATATATGGGCTCCCTGTGGGAGCCCGAATTATGACTTAGTTCAGTATGAGGAATATTCTTTAAAAATCTTTTTTTAGATCCACTGGTTAGAATATTTGGATATTTGGTTTCAGCTTTTCTTAGGAGGAGCAGGTGCAACTTGTGGAAATCAATTCTCTGGGTTGATATTTAGGCTACCATGTCAGGTGAGCGCCCTCAGGCCCCCTGGGGCCTCTTGTTTTATTTTTTTTGCGTCAAAAATATAGCTTATGACCCTTCGTTGAGCTTGTTCCAATGAGGGGTCATAAGTTATGTTTTTGTGACAAAAAATGAAAAAGTAATAAAAATCGAATGGTGAATTTTGTGAATAGTGCTGGCCGGTTTTGGGCGTTACGTTGGGTAAATGGTTAAAAAAATAAATTTTGATATCATTTGTGTTGGGTAAAGGGTTATTCAACTGTATCATCAAGGCATGCCGATTTGTTCTGATTGTGATGACTCAAATTCTGATTATGGTACGTATATTTAGATATCTGAACAGTCTTTCGATATACCGGTATACCACAGTATTTTTTTGAACACCTATACCAGTATTCAGTTACGAATAACGTGCAGCCCTATTTTCACCATTATTTATCAAATGCAATCAGGAAAAGTTACCAGGCATAATGTAGCAGTTTGAAGCTGACTTTTTCTATGGTGTAGAATTAATGAAGGCAAAAAGTAAGGATAAGAGGGTAAAGAGAAGAAAGAAGAGAGTTGTACAGAAAATTCAACACAAACTAAGATTGAGAGTTAGTTGTAAGCAGAGATTCGTTGAAGTGGGAAAAGAGAGAGTTTAGCTATCAGAATGTTACAGCTTCTCCAGTAGAGAAACAGAGATGTTTGGATACTACTGAACTAGGAGAAAAGGAAACTTTGGACTTTGTGAAAAGAAAGAGAAGCAATAGCACTGTCAGAAAACTGAAAGAGATCTGAGAACATTTTGTAATTATTAGTCCCCTACGGGAACCGTAAGGGGACTATAGGTTTGCACTCCATCTGTCCGTCTGTCTCTGTCTGTCTGTCCATCCATCCATCCGTCTGTCTGTCCGTCCGTCCGTCCGTCCGTCTGTCTGTCCGTCCGTCCGTCCGTCCGTCCGTCCGTCCGTCCGTCTGTCTGTTTTTAGCTCACCTGAGCGAAGCTCAAGGGGAGCTTTACTAATCACTTTCTGTCCGGCGTCCGTCGTCCGGCGTCCGTCGTCCGTCGTCCGTCGTCGTCCGTCCGGCGTTAACTTTACATTATCGACTTCTCCTCCTAAACCACTAGCCCAATTTTATTCAAATGTTGGCTAAATGTTTATTACCTAATGCCAATTCAGATTTGTTCAAATGAAGTTGCCCCTCCTCCTGGGTGGTGCCACGCCCCCAAGGGGCACCAAAATCTTTGTAAATCTTCTTCTCATGAACCAGCAGTAGCAGAGACTTGATATTTGGTGTGCAGCTTCCTTTTGAGGTGTAGACTCAGATTTGTTCAAGAGAAGTTTGTGGGGCTATACTTGGCGTTGTTATGAGAGGGGCAAAATTTTTTGCCCCGCCCAAAATTTCTATTTTCCAAACCGAGAGGCTGATTTGAACCAAATTTTATGTGAGGGCTTATTGGGTCATGAGTACTTGATTTATGCAAAAAAAAAATTTCCCGCAGCCCCGTGGGAACCGCAGGAGCTAAAAATAGAAAAAATTTAAAACGCCCATATCTCCAAAACTGCACGGCACTGAGAATTTTTATTTGGTGTGCAGCTTCCTTAGGACCAACAGAAAGGATTGGTAAAAAAAAATTGCCATCGGTTTTATCATAGGGTACAGTTTCGGGACTTTGAAAAAGTGCTGAGTCAGCACTTTTTAACACTGTAGGCAATGGGAAAAACATTAAAAAACTTCTTCTCCAGATCCAGCAGGCAGAATCTTTTGATATTTGGTATGCAACTTTGTAGGGTGGATCTGATTCAAGTTTGTTCAAATCGGCCCCCTGGGTTCATATTTGGGCTCAGTATAGGAGCCCGATTTCGAACTTAGTGCATTTCAGCCAAATTTCTTAAAAAATCTTCTTCTCCAGATCCAGCAGGCAGAATCTTTTGATATTTGGTATGCAACATTGTGGGGTGGATCTGATTCAAGTTTGTTCAAATCGGCCCCCTGGGTTTATATTTGGGCTCAGTATAGGAGCCCAAATTTGAACTTACTGCATTTCAGGCAAATTTCTTTGAAAATCTTCTTCTCCAGATCCAGCAGGCAGAATCTTTTGATATTTGGTATGCAACATTGTAGGGTGGATCTGATTCAAGTTTGTTCAAATCGGCTCCCTAGATTCATATTTGGGCTCACTATAGGAGCTCGAATTCGAATTTAGTGCATTTCAGGCAAATTTCTTCAAAAATCTTCTTCTCCAGATCCGGCAGGCAGAATCTTTTGATATTTGGTATGCAATGTTGCGGGGTAGATCTGATTCAAGTTTGTTCAAATCGGCCCCCTGGATACATATTTGGGCTTACTATAGAAGCCCGAATTTGAACTTAGTGCATTTCAGGCAAATTTCTTAAAAAATCTTCTTCTCCAGATCCAGCAGGCAGAATGTTTTCATATTTGGTAAGCAACATTGTGGGGTGGATCTGATTCAAGTTTGTTCAAATCGGCCCCCTGGGTTAATATTTGGGCTCAGTATAGGAGCCCGATTTCGAACTTAGTGCATTTCAGGCAAATTTCTTAAAAAATCTTCTTCTCCAGATCCAGCAGGCAGAATCTTTTGATATTTGGTATGCAACATTGTAGGGTGGATCTGATTCAAGTTTGTTCAAATCAGCCCCCTGGGTTTATATTTGGGCTCAGTATAGGAGCCCAATTTCGAACTTAGTGCATTTAGGCAAATTTCTTAAAAAATCTTCTTTTCCAGATCCAGAAGGCAGAATCTTTTGATATTTGGTATGCAACATTGTGGGGTGGATCTGATTCAAGTTTGTTCAAATCGGCTTCCTAGATTCATATTTGGGCTCACTATAGAAGCTCGAATTTGAACTTAGTGCATTTCATGCAAATTTCTTAAAAAAATCTTCTTCTCCAGATCCAGCAGGCAGAATCTTTTCATATTTGGTAAGCAACATTGTGGGGTGGATCTGATTGAAGTTTGTTCAAATCGGCCCCCCTGGGGTTTATATTTGGGCTCAGTATAGGAGCCCCAAATTTGAACTTAGTGCATTTCAAGCAAATTTATTAAAAAATCTTCTTCTCCAGATCCAGCAGGCAGAATCTTTTGATATTTTGGTATGCAACATTGTGGGGTGGATCTGATTCAAGTTTGTTCAAATCGGCTTCCTAGATTCATATTTGGGCTCACTATAGAAGCTCGAATTCGAACTTAGTGCATTTCAGGCAAATTTCTTAAAAAATTTTCTTCTCCAGATCCAGCAGGCAGAATCTTTTGATATTTGGTATGCAACATTGTGGGATGGATCTGATGCAAATTTGTTTAAATCGGCTCCCTAGATTCATATTTGAGCTTACTATAGAAGCTCGAATTCGAACTTAGTGCATTTCAGGCAAATTTCTTAAAAAAATCATCTTCTCCAGATCCAGCAGGCAGAATCTTTTGATATTTGGTATGCAGCATTGCGGGGTGGATCTGATTCAAGTTTGTTCAAATCGGCCCCCTGGATTTATATTTGGGCTTAATATAGAAGCCTGAATTCGGACTTAGTGCATTTTCGGGCAAATTTATTAAAAAATCTTCTTCTCCAGATCCAGCAGGCAGAATCTTTTGATATTTGGTATGCAACATTGTGGGGTGGATCTGATTCAAGTTTGTTCAAATCGGCTTCCTAGATTCATATTTGGGCTCACTATAGAAGCTCGAATTCGAACTTAGTGCATTTCAGGCAAATTTCTTAAAAAATCATCTTCTCCAGATCCAGCAGGGCAGAATCTTTTGATATTTGGTATGCAACATTGCGGGGTGGATCTGATTCAAGTTTGTTTCAAATCGGCCCCCTGGATTCATATTTGGGCTCACTATAGAAGCTCGAATTCAAACTTAGTGCATTTCGGGCAAATTTCTTCAAAAATCTTCTTCTCCAGATCCAGCAGGCAGAATCTTTTGATATTTGGTATGCAACATTGCGGGGGTGGATCTGATTCAAGTTTGTTCAAATCGGCCCCCTGGATTCATATTTGGGCTTAATATAGAAGCCCGAATTCGCACTTAGTGCATTTCAGGCAAATTTCTTCAAAAATCTTCTTCTCCAGATCCAGCAGGCAGAATCTTTTGATATTTGGTATGCAACATTGCGGTTTGGATCTGATTCAAGTTTGTTCAAATTGGCCCCCCTGGATTCATATTTGGGCTTAATATAGAAGCCCTAATTCGCACTTAGTGCATTTTCGGGCAAATTTATTAAAAAATCTTCTTCTCCAGATCCAGGCTGGCAGAATCTTTTGATATTTGGTATGCAACATTGTGGGGTGGATCTGATTCAAGTTTGTTCAAATCGGCTTCCTAGTTTCATATTTGGGCTCACTATAGAAGCTCGAATTCGAACTTAGTGCATTTCAGGCAAATTTCTTAAAAATCTTCTTCTCCAGATCCAGCTTTAGAATCTTTTCATATTTGGTAAGCAACATTGTGGGGTGGATCTGATTCAAGTTTGTTCAAATCTGCCCCCTGGGTTTTATATTTGGGCTCCGTATAGGAGCCCAATTTTTAACTTAGTGCATTTCAGGCATATTCTTAAAAATCTTCTTCTCCAGATCCAGCAGGCAGAATCTTTTGATATTTGGTATGCAACATTGTAGGGTGGATCTGATTGTGATTCATGAACGTATTTATTTGTAAAGTTGATAGAATCTTAGACAAAATTTGCAGAAAAGATCTACTATAGAAGGGGTGGTATCCAGGGTGAACCGTTTACCCAAATCTAGCAGTACTAATGCATTATTCACACAAATCTTCGTTCAAATTTTATGACCCCTCATTGGAACACACGCATTCAGCTCATTCCAACAAAGGTCATATGCCATGTTTTCGAGACAAAGGAATAAAAATTTTAGTTATTCATGAAATTTTTAGGCAACTGTTGTCTGTTATTCACATTGCTTCATGAAATTTCAGTACTTTTAGAAGTTACCTCAGTAATCAAGGGTTAATTCCCCTTAATTAAATGTCGCCTCTAAAAAACAACCACTTTGCATATCTTACCTTTTTACCAGCATAACTGCCAAAACTTGTCAGCATTCTTCACAAAAATCGCTATTCAAATTTTAATTTTTGTCTCTTAAACATACATGTACTTATCGCTTGTAAATACCCCATTGGAATGATCTTTTTGAGCTCATTCCAATGAGAGGTTGCACACCATGCTTTTTGAGTCAAAAAAGCAATTTTTTTAGTTATTCCAGAATTTCGTACGTAAAACACAGCTTTATGACTTCACATTAAAATGAGCTCTCTAAGCTTGTTCCAATCAACATTCACGCACTATGTCTTTCACACAAAAAATAAAATTTTCCATTTATTCAGGAATTTTGTTTGCAAGAACACTCTTAACCCCCCCCCCCCCCCCCCCCCACACACACACACACACAAACACACACACACACACACACACACAAACACAGACACACACATCTAAAAGTTCGTCAGCAAAAAAACAGTTACTTCAATTTTTAAATACATTATAGGATCAACTTGCCTAATCAAATTTAAATACTTTTGCATCATTCTGTATCTAGAACAAAACCATTTACCATATCTTTACGCAAAATTCTCCAGCATCATTCACAAAAAAACACCATTATTTATATATTCACATTTCTGTCTCAAAAATATACCTGATCTTCCCATACCCCTATTGGAATAAGCTGTTTGAGCTTGTTCCAATGATGATAAAAAAAAAATAAAATTTGTGAAAATTTTTGTTTTCTTGCATGCAAATATATACATGTAGCACATGGAAGATATCCACAGTTGGGGAGAGATGTCCAAGGCTATCTCTTCACATTCCTTGTTTGTGCTTCATGCTAAACCAGTTTGTCTGCAGAGATAAATTTGCTTTATTAAAAATCATTGGAGATTGGCCACACACCAATGATTTTAAATAAAACTAATTTTAGGTAACAAATGTTGAACTTCAAACAAAATCTATCACTCAACCAGTTAATGTTGATGAGGCATGACATGGTGAAGGTGACCTAAAATACTTCTTAGAGTCACTTTGTCAGGTGAGCGATTAAGGCCACGTGGGGCCTCTTGTTTTAGTTTCTGGAAGCTCTGAATATGGCCCTTTCTGGAGACAACTGTACACAACAAAAATCTTACAATATCACTCAAATACACTCAGCCGAATGACACAGTTGACGGCTAAAAAAATGGCTCAAAATGGTCAAAAGTTTCTCATTTTGGGGATAAATCTTCAATTTTCATGCATCGATAGTGATAAAACTGTGTTATAGGAATTCCTCATTCCTCCACTGAGGATTTTACAGCATAACATGATCATTCTGACAAATAAAAAACATATGGGTTTCTTATTCATTTTTTCAGAAGGCTTTCTCAAAGCAAATTTACACAAAAACTGTCCCATTTGTAAACTGCAAATTGTCAGGTCCCAAACAGGTCTGGGTTTGTCATTTAACACTTCTGTGTGACCTTGACCCCCAATTGAAATGCACTTGACAATGCACAGTTTGAATCAAGACCATCAACAGATTATTTTGATCATATCACCATTAATGAGAATTATTTACTAAATCCACACCACCATAAACTAAAACTATAGCTCAAAATAGTCATTTGGCTGAGGATATCCAATAACCTCGGAAATGACCTTTTAATAGGAAACGAGACCTTAAGTGAAAAATAAAAAAATCTTCACACTCTCAGAAACAGTAAATGTGCATCTGTATTTAATTCTGAGAAAAATGATGTATGGCACATATGAAAAAATTGTTAACTTAGTGCCCTTAAGCCCCATGGATAGCGGCAGACCGAACACTCTTCAGTGAGAGAAGGCCTGTTCTTTCACATTTCTGACTCTGATAAAAGCCCTGTAGAGTAAATTTTGCATTAGATGAAAGCATGTAACACCAGTGGTTCCCCTATTCTACCAAGGCAGTATGCTTTAACCTGAGAGAAGGAAGTTAGATTTCAATTTAGATGGATGCACAGCTGTAACACCATGGACAATAGCTATCATGGCAGCTGTGTTGGTATATTGGCCAATGATCAGACTAAACCAATGGTGATGGATGATTTATTTTTGATGTGCCCAGTCACTTTCAGCACCAAAAGCTACATCAGGATCACACATTAACTGATAAAATTAAAAAAAAAACAGTAATTACATTCATTTGTAAACTGCATCCTCCCCCAAAATGCATATTTCAGTCCCCACCCACCCACCCACTCTTTTCCACAGCATTCTCAATTCACTTTCCTCATTTGGCTAAGCATCATTCACTGATTCTATCAATTATAATATAATGTAATCATAAAAGAAAAAATTCTACAAATCTCTTGTAACCACATTTTCCTGCATAGCATACATTGTGTTTGCTAAAGGGTTAAAAAATAATAAATATAGACCCATTTCAGTTCCTGACCTGATCCAAAAGACTGACATTTGAAGTATATGCTATTTGAAAAGAGCTGTGTAAATGTAACGATTAAGAATATTCAGTTCCAAATTATCTCTACTAATCAGACTACACTCTGATAATTCCCTGGAAAGTTCTTAGAAAGAGTTCTCCATATGACTGTACCAGTAAACAGCATTTTCAAATAAAATTGTGTTAAAAAACCTACATAATTCTCTTGATAACACCATTACTGGACTTAAAATACCTCAAGAGGGAGAACTTTCCAGGAAATTATATCTGTACAGGGTACCACTGAAAAAAGAAAAATATGTTTTAATATTTCTTTTAGTTATCATACAACATATTCCCACTAATACAGTTTGTTGCTATGGAGATTGGAGGCCAGAAATTGCAATGAAAGCAACACTGTTTTCTACTTAAGGTCTTGTTACAGTTATTCAGGTGAAAATGTCAGCTTTTCAAGAAATGTTCAGCTTCTGATTAACACGGCCGAGGATATTTCGCATTTAAATTACCTCCCCTATTCACAATACTCACAATGTATATAGTTTCTGGAAGCTCTGAATATGGCCCTTTCTGGAGACAACTGTACACAACAAAAATCTACAATATCACTCAAATACACTCAGCCGAATGACACAGTTGACGGCTAAAAAAATGGCTCAAAATGGTCAAAAATTTCTCATTTTGGGGATAAATCTCCAATTTTCATGCATCGATAGTGATAAAACTGTGTTATAGGAATTCCTCATTCCTCCACTGAGGATTTTACAGCATAACATGATCATTCTGACAAATAAAAAACATATGGGTTTCTTATTCATTTTTTCAGAAGGCTTTCTCAAAGCAAATTTACACAAAAACTGTCCCATTTGTAAACTGCAAATTGTCAGGTCCCAAACAGGTCAGGGTTTGTCATTTAACACTTCCATGTGACCTTGACCCCCAATTGAAATGCACTTGACAATACACAGTTTGAATCAAGACCATCAACAGATTATTTTGGCCATATCACCATTAAAGAGAATTATTTACTAAATCCACACCACCATAAACTAAAACTATAGCTCAAAATAGTCATTTGGCTGAGGATATCCAATAACCTCGGAAATGACCTTTTAATAGGAAACGAGACCTTACCACCTCTCCCTCCAACATGCTTTAAGCTACACCTTTCATATTTGGTACATGGATAAATGGTTCTGTGGGGATGATGCACGCTCTAAATTTTTTTTTCAAAATCCAAGATGGTGGAATGACGGCCATTTTTGTTGTGTCTTTTAAGCTTTTTTTCTCTATTTTCATGTTACCACCCCTCCCACCAACATGGTTCAAGCTACACTTTGCATATCTGGCACATGGATAGAGGGTTGGGAGGGGATGATGCACGTTCAATATTTTTTTTTCAACATCCAAGATGGCGGCATGGCGGCCATTTTTGTTGTGTTTTTTAAGCTTTTTTCTCTATTTTATGTTACCACCCCTCACTCCAACATGGTTCAAGCTACACTTTTTATATCTGGCACATGGCTAGAGGGTTGTAATGGGATGTTACAACTTCAATATTTTTTTTCAAAAATTTGTCTGTCCATCTGTCCGTCCATCCGTCTCTTTGTCTGTCTGTTTTTTATGTTACCACCTCCACCTCCAACATGCTTTAAGCTACCCCTTTCATAATTGGTACATGTATAAATGGTTCTGAGGGGATGATGAATGGGATGTTGCACGTTCAATATTTGTTTTCAAAAATTCGTCTGTCCATCTGTCCATCCGTCTGTTTGTCTGTCTGTTTTTTATGTTACCACCTCTCCCTCCAACATGCTTTAAGCAACACCTTTCATGATTGGTACATGGATAAATGGTTCTGAGGGGATGATGCACGCTCAAAATTTTTTTTTCAAAATCTAAGATGGCGGAATGGCGGCCATTTTTGTTGTGTTTTTTAAGCTTTTTTTTCTCTATTTTCATGTTACCATCCCTCCCACCAACATAATTCAAGCTACACTTTGCATATTTGGCACATGGATAGAGGGTTGGGAGGGGATGATGCACGTTCAATATTTTTTTTTCAAAATCCAAGATGGTGGCATGGCGGCCATTTTTGTTGTGTTTTTTAAGCTTTTCTCTCTATTTTATATTACCACCCCTCACTCCAACATGGTTCAAGCTACACTTTTTATATCTGGCACATGGATAGAGGGTTGTAATGGGATGTTGCACGTTCAATATTTTTTTTCAAAAATTCAAGATGGCGCCATGGCAACCATTTCTGTTGTGTTTTTTAAGCCTTTTTCTCTATTTTATGTTACCACTGTCCCCTCCAACATGGTTCAAGCTGCACTTTTCATATATTGTACATGGATAAAGGGGTTGTGAGGGGATTATGCACGCTCAATATTTTTTTTCAAAATCTAACATCTGTCTGTCTGTCCGTCTGTCTGTCTATCTGTCTGTTTTTATGTTACCACCTCTCCCTCTAATATGCTTCAAGCTACACCTTTCATATTTGGTACATGGATAAATGGTTCTAAGGGGATGATGCACAGTCAATATTTATTTTTCAAAATCCAAGATGGCAGAATGGCGGCCATTTTTGTTGTGTTTTTTAAGCTTTTGCTCTATTTTATGTTACCACCCCTCCCTCCAACATGGTTCAAGCTATGCCTTTCATATATGGTACATGGATAAAGGGTTGTGAGGGGATTATCCAAGCTCAATATTTTTTTTCAAAATCCAAGATGGTTATGTACTCTAGTGTCTTCTGTGACAAAAACACCTTATGTCACAAAAGCGCTGTAGGGGACTAATACCACCTCGGTGGTCAAACACTTGTTTGTTTTGGTTTAATAAATGAAGAGGTTATTACTTGTTTAGTTTCATATCGGCCAAGAGATATCAACCCTTGGAAAATTAACATCATCAATCGACCTCAGGCTGATCTGAAGTTACATAAGGCTGATAAATCAACTGATATGAAACGAACCGTTGTCTGATCAATTTTTAGCTAATATTTTTTATACTGGAATTTCGGTATTCCCTCGTTATTATAAATTCATATTGGCCTAATTAGGGACCTGTGAATCTCAATTTTTGAATTTAGAATTTTGAATTGAATCCTGAATTGAATCAAGCAGAGGATTTCAAATCAAATCTTGAATTGAATTCGAAGCTTTGCAGGGTCCTAGGCCTAATACAATTAATCAAAATGGGTAAACGTCCAGTGATGAAATGGTCAGGGTGGAGAAATGCCCACTTTGAAAAGTGTGGAAATATCCAGTGGGGAGATGTCTGCATACTGCCTCTTGAATTTTACCAGACTGGGTTTTCCCCATCATCACAGTTGTGTATGTTTTGGAAACAATAAACTATTAATCATTTTAATTACTGTCACAGTCTCTAATTATGAAAACATCTTTAGCTATCGTTTATCTTAATCACTATGTTTTTACTAGTGATGAACCGATTATCAAAACTTGCTATGAACCGATTACCGATTATTTCTCAGCCGATTATGCAGATTCCATTGGCGATTCCAATGGTTGAAATAGGACACAGAAGAAAATCTGTTGGTGCCTGTTTTTCTACAGAATTAATCTGAATTTCATTGATAAATCACCAATTACGAAAGCTTAATACCACATTATTTCTCAGAGTATGCATGTTTAGTGCTGGGCAATATTAGCCAAAATAATATTTGCATTTTTGGAGGTTGGGGGGGGGGGGGGGGGTGGGTGGGGGAGAAGATTGTTATTAACGATACAATCACACGATATTGTTCTCTTGTGATGATTGTGTGTTTTATTCTGGTAAATAGTGTTATTACGGTTTTGTGTAAGAATACAATACACTTGGCTGTATTAACCAGGAATATACTGAGCACACATACTTTGTGTCTTAATTGAATAACTTTGATGTCAATGTGTATTGTGAAGTTGTATGACAGATACATGCAGGCGATGTACTATGTAATCAACATTGGAGAGAAACATCAAGAGAGGTAACTGAATTAAAAAATGAACTTTACTACAAACTGAAGATGTGTTTGTGATAGTCATGCGACTTACATGTTGCGTAACAATCATCTGTCATTGAAAAAAGAGTGTTTTTTTTTAGTTTTTTCTCCAATTTTAATTTCTTATTGTATTGTGATGCTTGCATCATGAAGTTCTACAGACTACTGGCTGAACACCTTTTATTTATACATGCACCCTATGCAGTGTTGTACAGCACCATGATTGAAGACTAGTGACTTCGATCTGCCGGGAAATGGTGGCCAGATACAAAGAGATTTTTAATAGTCAGTGACAAATATAGAATAACTGGAAACTGCTGGTTTTTAACTACAAGTTGTCATAATCGGCCGATGCCCCATAACTGGCCAGTTCTGATTGCCTATTCCGATTATCGGTTCATCACTAGTTTTTACACACATCAAAAATTCTCAGGCAGATCATTCAAGGCCAGACTATGGATGCCTTAGACCCAGGTTGAAAACCCTTTGAGATTGGCTCCAGAAACCTTCAAAATTTTCAGGCCTGATGGGATTAATGCTTGATGCACATGATATCAGGTAAATGCCAGCAAGTGCATTCTCGCAGATCTCTCATTTAATTGAGATTTCTTTGTTAAAACTTGGATCATGGATGGGCAAATGTCTGTTTGTTAATTAGCAAGAGTAAGTAAATCTCTGGAGGGGAATTGTCCGCAGTGGGGAAATGTTTGTTTTTCTAGTTAATAGCCAGTGGGGAAATGTACCATGGATGCATGTCCAGGATTCCTTAGAGTGTTGGACAATTTTTGATAATGAGAACATATTACCGGTACCCCAAATTGATTGGTTACAGTTTACTGAAGAGTTCCAGAAACAAAACCATTTACCATACATGTATCTTTGGTAGAAATGTGACCTGTTACTTGCATATAGTTAAAGAGTAAACTTTTGTTAATTGAATAAAAAAAATATTGTAATACGTCAAGAATTTACCTTGACAATCATCAAATTGCCATGTTGTTAGACCCTTTGTCTTTAGTACATCCATTACAGGTATTTATCCTATTGGTCTCTTTTGTTCTCTTATATCTTTGATCTGTTTTATCTAAGTCATAGAGCTCTGTCAAACAAGATATAATAGAATAAATATGCAGATTATCTCAAGAGTGCAGGAAACTGACCAGATCCATGTCAGCTGGTAGAGTACCAGAAGCCCATATTTGGGCTTTACCCTGAAGTGCAGGTACCATAATGTAAAGGCTTCATATTGAGTGGATATGATTCATATTATCTTTGAAGTGAAATTATTTAGTCCACATAGAGTCCTTGCGGGAACCCCGGGAAGTGAAGCAGTGCCTGTTCACTGCGGTAAACAGTCTCTGTTTTACTAGTAAAATAGGATCCAGTCACCAGAGCTTGGGAGGTGCAAGCCCTCTCTAAAATGGGCAACATGGCTTATTAACGCTCACCCCTGGTCTTGAGTTGATACTCATGTTGTGGTCATGATTAGCCATTGTGCAAAAATATGTGACCTTAAACACCAATAAATAATAATAATAGTCTACAGATTTGCCTTGTAACAATTTATTTGAGAGTGCCTATAGGCACTCTCTCATAAATTGTAACAAAGCAAATACATGGGAACAAATTTGGGTGTCCCCAAAAAATTTAGCACTCTCCCAGTTAACTGAATTCTGTAAATTGAATAAAGCTGTTCATTTAACAGGGTCCCACAATACAGTGTAAGAATATGAGAACCTTAACTTTTCACCTGCACTTTTCAGGCCTGAAGTTTTGAAAACCACAAGAAGTTGATAAATACTCTCATATAATAAGGTTCAGGAGGGTGATTGCCCCCATAGTTCAACAGTCATTTCACATTCGCTCTATGTTTAACAAATTTCTGCAGTGGGGAAATTTGTTAAATATGGTGCTAAAAATGTGTACCTTTCTCAACTTTAAAGTCTGTAGAAGAGACAAATTATGCAAGGGAATCTTTAGTCATATCTTAAAAGTAAAGAGTCTGTGCATTCCCATCTTACTCATTTCCAGTAAGATTGCAGTGTTGGAAACCTCAAAGAAAATTATAAGCTTCAGGTGATGGCATTTGGGTTGTGAGCCCCCTGTCTGATTCCCTGGTGGTGGTTGGATAAAGTTGGCTTTATCTTTCTCACTGTCTGTCTGTCTCTCTGATCTATCTCTGAAAAAGTGGTGGAGCATTTGTCCCCTCCCTCCAGTTTCCCTGTCCCTGATCACAAACTAGTGAATTTTTGGCTGGCTGCAGCCATGAAACAGTCTTCTTTTTCTATTTACAGTTGTAGCATTTAGTGTTGCACTTCATCAGAACAAACAGCTTATAGGTTCAGAAGGACTGCTACCAGCAGATAAATATCTCAATGATGTAAAAAAGAGTACAGGTGGAATAAACTTGAATGCATACACTTATGTGCCTTCAATTGTATGGTTGTTTGATTATAGAAATGGAAAAATTGATCTCATTATGGACTATATTGCCTATGCCGGACTCATGTTATCTGCATTTGTGACACTGAGGGGTGCTGCCAACTGGTTCATTATGTTGTGCCTGTGGATACTGTATCATTCTTTGGTTAACATTGGGCAAAGATGGTAAGTAAGAATGATATTAACAAGCATGCACTTCCAAGGTAATTATCATTCCATTTCTGTGCAGGTTCTGTGATTGCCAAATTGTGGAAATGGAAATGGAAAATAGGTTCCCACATATTTTTAGCTCACCTAACTTTGAGCAATATGAGGAAATTTATTTAAAAATCTTCTTCAGATCTAGCAGTCCAACTCTTTTGATATTTGGTATACTGCATCTTTTTGGGGAGGGGCGGGGGTGCTCAGCTTGAAGTTAGTGTTCAAATCAAGTCCCTTGAGTCATATTTGGGCTCACTGTGGGATCCTAAATTTTAACTTGGTGTAATAAGAGGAATATTTTAAAAAAATATTCTTCAGATCCATCTGTCAGAAACTTTCGATATTTGGTATCTAGCATCCTTAGTGGGCTGAAACTCAAGTGTGTTCAAATCAGGTTCCTGAGTTCACATTTTGGCACCCTATGGATTCAAATTTGTTTTGTTCAAATCAAGTCCCCTAGGGTTTTATTTGGGCTTGTCAGAATCAAAATCTTTTGGTGATTTGTATGGAGCATCCTTAGGGTTGGGGGATGTCAGATCCAAGTGTGTTCAAATTAAGTCTCTGGAGTCATATTTGAGCTTACTGTGGGAGCCTGAATTCTAACTTAGTTTTTGAAATCTTCTTCAGATCTATCATTCACAATCTTTTGATATTTTGTATGGTGCACCCTTGGTGGGATGTGACTCAAATTTGTTCAAAACAAGTCCCTGGGTTCATTCCCTATGGGAACCCAAATTTTAACTTAGTGCGATATGAGCAATATTTTTTACAAAATCTTCTTCAGATTCTTCAGTCAGATTTGTTTGATATTTGGTATGTAGCATCCTTAGTTTGGTGACACTGAAGTTTTTTTCAAATCAAGTCCCTAAAGTCATATTTGTGCTCCCTATGTGAACTCAGGCTTTAACTTCATGCAGTATATGGGAATATTCTTTAAAAATTTTCTTCAGTTTACCAATCAGAATCTCTTGATGGTTGGTATCAAGCGTGGGAATAAGCAGACTGTTATCTGCAGAATGAGGTCCCCAGGGGGTGCATTTGGTGATGCTACCCTGCACAGCAATCTGAATGAATGCCACAGGCCTAAACAGAAAGAGGTTGTCAGAGGATAAATCTGGGTATTCAAGCCCACTGTATGGGATAGCATCAGCAAATTCACCCAAATTACAGATTGCTTATTTCCAGGCTTGGTTGGTATACAGCTTCTTTGAACATTAACTTAATACAATATTTGGAATGTTCTTTAAAATTTTTCTTCTTCAGATCGGAATTTTTTATATTTGATATGCAGTATCTGTAGGAGCTTCAGATTCAAGTTTGTTCAAATCAAGTCCCTAAGGCCATATTTGGGCTCCCTATGTGAAACCAGAAATTTTAACTTATTGCAATATGAGGAATTTTCTCTAAAACTCCTCTTCTTCAGATCCTTCAGTCAGAATCTGGTTGATATTGGTTTGCAATATCCTTAGTGTGGTCTGATTCAAGTTTTTTCAAATCTAGTCCCTGGGTTCATATTTGGGCTCCCTATGGCAAACCTAAATTTTAACCTAGAGAATATGGGGAAATTCCTTTAAAAATCTTCTTCATATCCTCCAGAGCTTTTTGATAATTGATATGCAGCAGTCCTAGGAGATTCAGGTTATCAGATTCTTTTGTTATATAGTATTGAAATCCTTAGTGTGGGAGATTCAAGTTTGTTCAAATCAAACCCCTGGACTTATATTTGGGCTTGGATTTTAACTTAGTGCAGAATGGGGAATATTCTTCAGTATTGTTATGCTTTTGTTATATATGATTTTGGGGGCATCAGAGGGGTTTGAAATTTTACACAGAACCCAATAGAGAATTTACTATTTGAATTGTGGTAAACTTTAGTTAGATGTAAATGTTAGAACATAAGATTAACAATTTTCTCAGATGGGAACCACCAGGTCATTTGTGGCCAAATCTTTTTTTTTTTGCTTGAAAAGACGATCTGGAGAACTATTAGCAAAAAAAAGAACTTTCACCCTGTTGGATTGGAAGTTGGAGGGAGTCCACTGGGTGATTTTAGCTTAACTTGACAAAGTCAAGATAAGCTATTGCCATCACGCGTGTGGAAGTCTGTTAGTCTCTGAGTTTGTTCACATTTTCCTTTAGCACAGGCTACAGCCTGTAGTTCTTATCCGATCATCACAAAATTTCATATGCAGGTTTGAGGTCATGTCTGGATTAGAGCATCCCTTTTTAGTTGCGATCGGTCAACCGTGGTGGCTGCCCGAGCCCAAAACTCGAAAACCATTAGCACAGTCTACAGGTCATATTTATGAAGGAATTTCATTGTAATTTGGTAGGATGCCTCTGTATAATATCTAGATGAGAACGTCCCCTTTTGGTCATGATCTGTCAACGGTGCTGGCTGCCCAAGCCCGAAACCCAAAAACTTTTAGCACAACAGTCTACAGGTCATATTTAATGTGGAGGGATTTCATTGTAACTTGGTAGGATGACTCCGGATGATGTCTAGATGTGAACTTCCCTATTTGGTCACGATCTGTCAACCGTGACGACTGCCCGAGCCCAAAACCCTAAGCACAGTCTATAGGTCGTACGTATGGAGGGATTTCATTGTAGCTTGGTAGGTTGACTCCATATATTGTCTAGATGAGAATGTCCCCTTTTGGTCGCGATTGGTCAACTGTGACATTTACAGAGGCCCAAAGCCCAAAAACCTTTAACACAGTCTCTAGGTCATATTTATGAAGGGATTTCATTGTAACTTGGTAGGATGACACCAGATAATGTCTAGATGAGAACGCCCCCTTTTGGTCGCAATCATTCAACCATGATGGCTGCCCGAGCCCAAAACCCCAAAACTTGAGCACAGACTACAGGTCATATTTATAAAGGGATTTCATTGTAACTTGGTAGGATGACTCAGTATAATGTCTAGATGAGGACGTCCCCTTTTGGTTGCGATCAGTCAACCATGATGGCTACAGAGACCTGAAGCCCAAAAACCTTTAGCACAGTCAACAGGGCGCATTTTTGAAGGAATTTCATTGTAACCTGATAGGATGACTCGTTTTGGAATAATTTCACTGTAAATTGGTAACTTTTGTTGATATACAATTAACTGTGAGGGCCACATACATTAACTGTGAGGGCCACATTAACCCACCCCTTTAGTATAGTCTACACCTCATATTATTTTTAGCTCACCTGACTGAAAGTCAGGATGAGCTTTTCTTATCACTCTTCGTCCGTCGTCCTGCGTGAAGGTGGTGTTTGAGCCTCTTTCTCCTAAATCACTGGCCACATTTTAATTAAATTTCATGTAAGTAGTGGTTATATAGGGGCATTTTGATTTTTATGCAAATTAGGTTTCGGCTCATATTGAGCAGAGGGGTGGGGAAAAAATGGCCAAATTTTTTGAAAATCTTCTTCTAATGAACCACCAGTAGCAGAGACTTGATATGTGGTATACAGAGTCTTTTTGACGTTTAGAATCAAGTTTGTTCAAGAGAAGTTTGTCGGGCATTATTTGCCTTCGTTATGGGAGGGGCACAAATTTTTGCCACGCCTAAAATTTCTGTTTTCAGAACCGTGAGGTCGATTTGCACTGAATTTGATATGAGATGATAATGGGTCATAAGTAGTTGATTGATGTAAAAAAAAATGTTCTCATTGCCCTGTGGGAACCTCAGGAGCTAAAAATAGGAAAAACCTTAAAACTGCCATATCTCCAAAACTACACAGCACAGAAAATTCTTATTTTGTATAAAGCTTACTTTTATCCAGTAGAATAGAATGGTTAAAAAAATCCCTATCGGTTTGATCACAAGGTACTTTTTTCAGGACTTTGAAAAAGTGCTGAGTCAGCACTTTTTAACACTGTAGGCAATGAGAAAAACATTAAAAAATCTTCGTCTCCAGATCCAGCGGGCAGAATCTTTTGATATTTGGTTTGCAACATTGTAGGGTGGATCTGATTCAAGTTTGTTCAAATCGGCCCCCTGGGTTCATATTGGGGCTCAGTATAGGAGCCCGATTTCGAACTTAGTGCATTTCAGGCAAATTTCTTAAAAAATCTTCTTCTCCGGATCCAGCAGGCAGAATCTTTGGATATTTGGTATGCAACATTGTGGGGTGGATCTGATTCAAGTTGGTTCAAACCGGCTCCCTAGATTCATATTTGGGCTCACTATAGAAGCTCGAATTCGAACTTAGTGCATTTCAGGCAAATTTCTTCAAAAATCTTCTTCTCCAGATCCAGCAGCAGAATCTTTTGATATTTGGTATGCAACATTGTGGGGTGGATCTGATTCAAGGTTGTTCAAATCGGCCCCCTGGATTCATATTTGGGCTCACTATAGAAGCCTGAATTGGAACTTAGTGCATTTCAGGGAAATTTCTTAAAAAATCTTCTTCTCCAGATCCAGCAGGCAGAATCTTGTAATATTTGGTATGCAACATTGTGGGGTGGATCTGATTCAAGTTTGTTCAAATTGGCCCCTTGGGTTTATATTTGGTCTCAGTATAGGAGCTCAAATTTGAACTTAGTGCATTTCAGGCAAATTTCTTTGAAAATCTTCTTCTCAAGATGCAGCAGGCAAAATCTTTTGATATTGCGTATGCACCATGCTTAGGGGGGTGAGATTCAAGTTTGTTCAAGCCAAGTCCCTGGGTTCATATTTGGGCTCACTGTGGTAGCCCAAATTATAACTTAGTTCAAAATGTGGAATTTTCTTTAAAATCTTCTTCAGATCCAGCAGTCGGAATGTTTTGATATTTGGTGTGCAGCATCCTTGGGGGGGGGGGGGGGGGTGGGGGTGGGGGTGGGGGGGGGGGGGTGGGGGTGGGGGGGGGGGGTCGATTCAATTTTGTTAAAGCCATGTCCCTGGGTTCATATTTGGGCTCACTGTGGTAGCCCAAATTATAACTTAGTTCAAAATGTGGAATTTTCTTTAAAATCTTCTTCAGATCCAGCAGTCGGAATATTTTGATATTTGGTGTGCAGCATCCTTGGGGGGGGGGGGGGGGGGGTAGATTCAATTTTGTTAAAGCCATGTCCCTGGGTTCATATATGGGCTCCCTGTGGGAGCCCAAATTATAACTTAGTTCAATATGAGGAATATTCTTTAAAAATCCTTTTTTTAGATCCACTGGTCAGAATCTTTGGATATTTGGTATAAGCTTTTCTTAGGAGGAGCAGATGCAGCTTGTTGAAATCAATTCTCTGGGTTGATATTTAGGCTGTCATGTCAGGTGAGCACCCTCAGGTCCCCTGGAGCCGCTTGTTATTGAAAACATATCATACAGGGAACAGAAATTAACATATTCCCAATTATTACAATTCTTGTCTTATTTCATAAACCTTTCATAAACATTGAACATTATCTGTTTCATCAAACATAACACAGACAAGTTAAGCTACAGTGTCATTCACACTTTCATTTGTTTCTTCCCTTTGCTTCAAAATGTACTTTGATGTGGTTTGAGTGATTTTGGAAAAAAAAAAAAATTACCAAACAGACTCTTCTCCCACCCCCACTCCCCTAGCTAAATTAAATTAACTATATTAACCCTTTACCTCACATGAAAAGCAGACGACACTTGCAATCAAAATTGTTGAATAACTAATTCTTTTAATTTTTTGCATCAAGATAAGAACGTCCACTTTTTGGTCGCGATTGTTCAACCGTGAGCACAGACTACATGTTGTATTTATGAAGGGATTTCATTGTAACTTTGTGGGATGACTCAGTATAATGTCTAGATGAGGACGTCCCCTTTTGTTGACTATGGGTCAATCGTGATGGTAGCACAGGCCTGAAGCCCCGAAAACCTTTAGCACACTCTATAGGTTGTATTTATGAAGGAATTTCATTGTAACTTGGTAGGATGACTCCAGATAATGTCCAGATAAGGATGTCCCCTTTTTGGTCACAATTGTTCAACCATGATGGCTGCCGGAACCCAAAACCCCAAAACTTTTAGCTCAGTCTACAGGTTGTATTTAAGAAGGGATTTCATTGTAACTTTGTAGGATGACTCTTTTAATGTCTAGATGAGGACGACCCCTTTTGGTTGCTATGGGTCAACCATGATGGCTACACAGACCCGAAGTCCTGAAAACCTTTAGTACAGTCTACAGGCCATATTTATGAAGGGATTTCATCGTAATTTGATAGGATGATTCATTTTGGAATAATTTCACTGTAACTTGTAACTTTGGTTGAAATACATTAACTGTGAGGGCCACATTAACCCATCCCTCAATTCTTTAGTACAGTCTACTCCTCAAATATTTTTATTGAAAACATAGCATACAGGGAACAGAAATTAACATATTCTCAGTTCTCACAATTCTTGTCGTATTTCCTTTCATAAACATTGAACATTATCCTTTTCATCAAACACAAGACAGTCAAGTTAAGCTACAGTGTCATTGACACTTTCATTGTGAATAGCGGTGGCTGCTTTTGGCTGTTATGTTGGGTAAAGGGTTAACATGTAGATGCTGAATGTGACCTAAAATTCTTTGAACAGTTTTATCAGGTGAGTGTTTTAGGACCCTTGGGGCCTCTTGTTTTAGTGTAGTGATTTCTGCAGAGGTGAATTAAAACAAAAGTTGAGCAGTGCTTGTTTACTGTGGTACACAAATTGTGCTTAACTGGTAAAACAGGACCCAGTAACCAATGCATGGGGTGGAAGTTATAAAATATGGGAGCATAAATTTCTAGGACCGGTTAACCCTTTACCTAACGAATCGGCTGCATCCGCCCATATAATATGCAAATTCATCAGTTGAAAAAATATTAATTTTCTGAAAATTACAACAAAGCTATATCATGTGACCCCTCATTGGAACGAGCTCATCAAGCTCGTTCCAATGAGGGGTAACATGATATGGTTTTGTTGAACTAGTTTGAAAAATTTGAAAAAATAATTTTTTTTAAATCACAAATTTTGATATCGTCTGCAATGGTTAAAGGGTTAAACTTTACTTCATATTTGTATGGAGGTCATGATATAATGTTACCTCAAATACATATAAATAAGTATCACTGAAACAAATATATCCTTCGTCAAATCAAAGTTTGCAGTACATGTTTCACAGGACTCTGAGCAGAAGCAAGGATAAAACATAAGAAGTTTGTTATGCTGAACTTAAAAGCAAGCGTTAGAATGTTTAAGTCCAGTAAAAGTTCATTACTGTTCCATGTTTGAGCTGTGGAATGATTGGACCCATGGAAATCTGATCTTGCCAAGAGTTTCTTGTTTCATACTTTTTCCAATTGAAACTAAACTGAAATATATGATCATTTCATGGGCCTCCATTTTTAGCTTAATTTGACGTCAAATATGAGGTGTTGGGATGGGCTGTGATCCATTGTCCAACCCAACCCTAATCTGTACATCCATCTGTCCATCCACAATTCCTTTAGTACATCCTACAGGCTGCATCTCTTACGTCCACAATTCCTTTAGTACACCCTATATGGCTGCATCTCTTACCCGATTAGTTTCAAAATTCTTATTGGCTTTTGGGTAATGTCTAGATGGGAGCTATCAAATTTTTCCAACTTTAGTTAAAAAACATGGCACTAGTGGCCATCTTGGATTTGGCATATAAATTGTCACAATTCCAATAGCACACCCTACAGGCCACATCTCTCATCCAATCTTTTTCAAATGTCATGTGTAGCTTTGGTAACAGTAATGTCAAGATAGGAGCCGTCAATTTTTTCTCAATTACACTGAATTACATTGAAAAACATGGGGCAAGTGTCCATCTTGGATTTGGCATATAAAATGTCAACAATTGGCACACCCTACAGGCCGCACCTCTCATCCAAGCTTTTTCAAATTTTATGTGTAGCATTGGTGTGATGTTTAGATGGGAGGCCATCTTGGATTTTGCAAGTAAATTCCTTTCGCACACCCACCCCCTAGGTGGTGCAACTCTCAATCAGTCTTTTTACCTGCATCGCCAGCGGCAGAGCAGGTCTAGTAACCACACGACTCCATCCGTCAGTCCGTCCGTCCATCTGTCCGAAACACTTTTTCCGTTAATGTTTTCTTGGCTTCTATGAAAGGGAATGATTTTATATTTGGTCTGCTTCTTCATAATGATGAGTTGTATCGTGTAAGCAATTTTCAGATCTGCCATGCGGCCACTTCCTGTTTGCCGATACTTTGAAATTTTACTGTACCCACTGAACATTGAAATTTTTCGTCAAACTTTTCTCGGCTTCTATGCAAGGGATTGATTTTATATTTCATCTGGAGCCTGATAATGATCAGTTGTATCGTGTATACAATTTTCAGACCTGCCGTGCAGCCACTTCCTGTTTGCCGATTCACTTGCATGCAGCGACGCAGGTCCAGACCCGGTATTGGTCTTGGCTTGTTTAACTCTGATATCTAGCTTTTGGGTAATGTCTGCATGGGAGCAATCTTGTTTTTTTTAATTTCTGTGAAAAACGTGGCTGCCAGCAGCCATCTCAGAAACTGCAAATAAATTGTCTACAATTCCTATAGCATATCCTACAGTTAGTTATTTAGTTCAGTCCCTTCTTGGTTTAGTTGAGCAGAAGTGTCATTGACACTTTTATATTTTTACTTCTTTCTCAACTTGACAATGTCACGTGAGCCATTGTGATGGGTTGTTTTCTGTACAAACTTGAGTGAATGACTTGGCATTACTGGAACTTTCTATTTATTTTAGTCCCTTTTTGGCCAAGTTGAACTGTAGTTCCATTGACACTTTCATTTGATGGTGGGGCGAGACCATAAAGCTTTGGTCAATGCATTAAATTTCCAGATTTGTTGGAAATATTATGATATTAATTCTTATATAAAGTAGTGATGTCCTCTTACCCAGTTTGGAAGAATTTTGAAAAAGGGCTTAGTGAAGCTCATAATCTTGTTTATCATATGACTCGTCCGTTTTGTTTTCTTTAAAACATTTGATATTTTATTTTCATATTGGTCAGTGATAAATAAAGCCTTCTGTCAATTTCATTGGTCAATTTCAAAACTAGACAGTTTGATTGGCTGAACAAAATAATACTGGGCCACATTTTCATAATTTGCATAATTAGAGTTGGGAGCTTTCATTGGTCAATTTCAAAACTGGACAATTTGATTGACTAAACAAAATACAACTGGGTGATATTTGCATAATTTCAGTAGGGAGAATTTACGTTATCTGTCCTATTTAGGGTGGGTTATATTGTATTAATCTTTTACCTACAAGAAAAACGCCATTAATATTTTTTTATATTTTCACTTTTTGCTTCCAAAACATAGGTTATGACCCCTCATTGGAACGAGCTCGACGAGCTCGTTCCAATGAGGGGTCATACATAACCTATGTTTTGGAAGCAAAAAATGAAAATTTTTAGTTACACAAGGATGTTTTTTTCCAAGTGCCGTCTGCAACTCAAGTCGGGTGATGGGTTAAAAAGTCATACTAAGTGGCTAATTTGTGCGTGTGTGTGTCATATGATAAACAGAATATGAAATGAGTGTTTTTCTCATGTAATATTTATGAAACTCATCTGAATTTTCCGTTTGGGCTCGCCAGAGGCTCGCCAAAACGAAAAATTCTTAAACTCGTTTCATAAATATTATATGAGAAAAACACTCATTCCATATCCTCTATTTATTCTAGATGACTACTGACAATCATTTATAGCCGGAATGGACCATCGTTTAACCCTTTGGACACTGATGATATCTTCTATGCCAGTTCATCAGATCTTTCAACTGGTATAGTCTATATTCGTTACTTGGGGAAGATTAATCCATATCTTCAACGAGCAGCCCCAAGACTGCACGTTGAAAATATTGATTGGCCGACTACACAAATTCATTGAGCTTCAATCTACTTAATGATTTCAGGTCATATCATGACACTTGACTGGAAAAGCAGCCTTGCAGGTTCGAATGGATAAGTGAAAAATTGCTGCCAGGACTCCAAATTCATGATAAAATATTTACTGGTTTGGAGCATTTCAACAATTCCTGGCCTCTCCTACCCCATCAACCTCTGAAATCTATGTAACTGGTAGTTATTAAAATACAAGTTTCTCATAGAGACTGTTTTAGGAATATTTTTGCCTGACAAAATGGCTTTTAACCCTTTACCCAATGTAATGGTCAAAACCGGCCAGTGCTATTCTAAAAAATGGCCAATTAATTTTCATTATATTTTCATTTTTTGTCTCAAAAACATAGGTTATGACCCTTCTTTGGAACGAGCTCATCGGGCTCATTCCAATGAGGAGGATTCCTAACCTATGTTTTTGAGACAAAAAATGAAAAAAATTAGTTATTCAAGAATTTTGTTTGCAAGTGTCGTCTGCTTTCTTGTTAGGTAAAGGGTTAAATGTTATGCTTTTACAGACAACTTTAGGTTAGAATCCAAGTTTCCTTATTTGAACATTTTATCTATCCCATTTAGTAAAATTTCAACCAGACTTGTGCCCTATTTAGACCGAGTGTGAACACAAAAAGGGCAGTATTCTGGATATTGCTAGCAAAGAAAGGTAAAATGATGATTTTTTCTGATCTTTTATAATTTGGCTCATTTGCTTCTTTTTCAGGTATGGATTTGGTAAGTACTTTTGATCTAAAGACATCTGATCCTTTGTGATTCTATTTTCTTACTTTGATTAATTCAACACACTTGGGGCATGCATCTATAATGTCATCAGATAGATTTACTTGTAGGTAAGTTTACAAAGGTGTGGGAAAAAAGACAGTGGAACAAATTTAAGTCATAACTGTTCTACACATACACCTGAAACTTAATTAAGCACCCCATGTTTTTTTCCCAGTGGTGTTAATAGAAACTGTCATTACTTTTATGCTATCTTTAGGATTGCCGAAAGTGATTGTTTGTGGAAAGAATGGTCTATTGACAAATGAAAGACAACACAATGATGAAAATGGCACTAATTACACATTGTCACTAATATTCTGGAATATGGTGCTGGAATGGTCCATGATGAAACAGTGCCGGTAATTACTGACAAAAGTTGTAACTTGTGATCTCCTGAACACAATAGCAGTGTCTGATGTCAGTAGCGAGTGTATCCACCATGGTGACATACTGAACTCTCCTCCTAATGCTACCAGTGAGCCTTCTGATACAGTCCAGAGGCAACTGCTGACACTCCTCATGCAATGCAGCTTGCTGATCAGGCAAATTGTGTACAGGCTGATCCCTTGCTTGCACACGATGTCCAAGAAAGTCCCAGATCTGTTCTACGGGATTCAAATTGGCTCATTGCAGGCCAAGGTAGTGTTGTAATAGTGTTGTTCTGAAGGAATGCTCTCACAGCATAGGAACGATGTGGCCTTGCGTTGTCGACCATGAATACAGGGTGAGTAGCCAACAGGTGGTTGTCAAAATGAGGCATGACAACTGGATTGAGAATATCCTGGATGTATCGATGACCATTGAGATTCCCACGTACAATCACCATATCAAGTTTACAGTCATGAGAGAGGCATCCCCAGATCATTACTGATCCTCCACCATAAGGAACAGTAGGTCTGATGTTCCTGTGCACGTAAGCAGTATTTCTATGCCTCCACACTCTAATGCGATCATCTGTGATGTGAAGCAGGAACCTACTCTCGTCTGACCATTGGACTCTCCTCCATGTCCTGAGATTCCAATGTTGTCGTGCCAAACACCACTCCAAATGTCATCTTTGATGCTGATCGGACAGAGCTGGATGCTTCATGACCCTTCTGGACCTCATAGCTAGTGCTTTGAGATGGTTTTGGACAGTTCTGTTGCCCAAATGCCTGTTGGGGAGACAAAGGCATTTCCAAACCCCACTTACAGCAAAGGGTTCACACCTAACATGGCGTGCCAGACTCCGATCTTCCCGACGAAAGGTCTTTTGTGGTTGTTTAGGCCTTGTTCGGTTCTTAACATCGTTTGTTGATTTTTTTGGACAAGTCTGCTGATAACAGAATTACTATAGCCAAGTTGCCTTCCAATAGCTTTGAATGACATGCTTGTTGCATGCATGCCAACAATTTGCCATCTTAGTGCCTCTGTCAGTCTCCTCCCTGCCATGTCAACATTTACTGATAAAAGATGTGACAAATTTTCTTGTTTTATATCCAGATATTGCATGTGGATGATAGGTTTTTTTTTTATCCCCGCATTTGAAAAAATGCGGGGATATATTGGTCGTCTTCGTCCGTCCGTACGTACGTACGTCCATACGTCCGGGAATGGTTTCCGGCGAAAAACTCCTAGGGGTTTCAATTCGAAACATTGAAAGTGTGTTCATGTTCATTCATAGGGTCTGTAGATGTGCATAAAGGTTTTGGATTTTTGATTCGGCCCTCGGGGGCGTAATGGGCACCACTTTTGTCGTTAGAGGAATGGTTTCCAGCAAAAAACTCCTAGGGGTTTCAATTCGAAACATTGAAAGTGTGTTCATGTTCATTCATAGGGTCTGTAGATGTGCATAAAGGTTTTGGATTTTTGATTCGGCCCTCGGGGGCGTAAGGGGCACCACTTTTGCCGTTAGAGGAATGGTTTCCAGCGAAAAACTCCTAGGGGTTTCAATTCGAAACACTGAAAGTGTGTTCATGTTAATCAATAGGGTCTGTAGATGTGCATAAAGGTTTTGGATTTTTTATTTGGCCCCGAGGGGTGCAAGGGGCACCATTTTTGCTGTTAGAGGAATGGTTTCCAGAGAAAAACTCCTAGGGGTTTCAATTCAAAACACTAAAAGTGTGTTCATGTTTATCAATAGCGTCTGTAGATGTGCATAAAGGTTTTGGATTTTTGCTTCGGCCCCGACAATAATCACAAATGCATATGCGGGGATATACTATAGTGTGCTTTGCACACAAATGACACCCCTCTAGTTTACATTTGTGGGTAGCATGCTTCCCGTGGACGAGGGTATGTGTTTGGTGTATGTGATCAACCAGAAACATCATGTTTCACGAGATGAAATGTATTGCAGGACATAGCAATCATTAAAAGATAATAATCAGTAACAGCAACTTCACTGTCATGAAACATTTCACATTTCAGGGGGTGCTTAATTAAGTTCCAGGTGTATATATAAAACACATGGTTCCCATGCCTCCCTAGGATTCCTTGAAATGCCTGGAATTTAAATAAGTTCATTTGAGTTGATTTTGTGGGGGCAGTTGGCCGAGCTGTCAGCGCTGAAATGGTAGCAAAAGTTACTCCAGCATGTCCAGTAAATTGTTTTTCATTGATTTACTGTTAACTATGACAGAGACCACTTGTAAAAAACTGGGTGATCTCAGTTTTTTACTAGTGGAATAATATTATGCCCCCAACCTCCACAGGAGGTTTTAGGGGTATATAGTCTAAAGCACATCCATTCATCTTTCATTCTGTACAATCATTTTGAATTAAACTCAAGTATAGGTTGTCAGATTTTGATGTCCTTTGGTATGGTGACAGACCAGCACTTGGAAAAGGATATCCACATATTGCAGGTTTCATCTACGCATGCAGTTATCAACCTTTGTTACACTTAGAAAACGTTCCGTACCACGGTTTTGTATTATAACTCAAGTATGGTGAGATACCAGCATAGGTGAAAGGATATCCACATATTGTTGATTTCATACCTGCATACATACCAGAGTTATGGCCCTTGCTTACACTTCAAAAACTTTCCATACAAATGTTTTGCATTATGACTCAGTCATTGGAGGGCAGATTTTGATGTCCTTTGGTATGCCAGATATCAGCATGGAGGAGAAAGTACATCCACTTATTGCTGGTTTCATCCATGTATACATACCAGTGTTATATGGTCCTTGTTACCATCTAGAAACGTACATACAAATGTTTTGCATTTTAACTCAAGCATCAGTTGTTGGATTTCGATGGCTTTTGATATGGTGAGAGACCAGTATGGTTGGAAAGGATATCTACATATTGCAGGTTTTGTATCGCAGGTTTCATCCCACATGTTTACTACAGTTATGCCCCTTGTTAAACTTTGGAATACTATGAACTTCTTACATTATGGTTTTTTTGTCCATGTGAATAATTTTTGTTGAATGACACCAACAAATAGAATAATTGTTGTGGCCCTCCGTCAAAATGGCAGACATTTAAACCACCTTGATGAATTTGTTTATTATTCCCCCACCTTTTTTCAAAAAGTGGGGTATACTGGATTGTGCATGTCCGTGCATCCATGCATCTGTGTATCTCTTTGTACGTCTTTCCGTCCAAACTCAGATATCTGTTCGCATTATAATTTCAACATTACTGCTCAGATTTTGATGAAATTTCAGACACTATCATGAAACATCTAGGCAGCATTAGCCATTTTGATGTTAGAATATTTTTATTTTTTCTATGAGTTGGCCCTTTAAATATACAAAGATAGGATATTTTTGTCTGTTCGCATCTTATCTCAGGTTTGGGTCAGTGGATCTCAGTGAAATCTGGAATTAAAATTGTTTGTGGGAAAGACTTTCAAATGAGGCTGTAATAAAATTTTTTACTTTTCACTTTTTAGACTTCACCCCCCATACCTCCCCCCACCCCACCTCCATTTAACTTTGAAAATTTGCTGTTTGTCTCGTAAAATAGCAAATTTTCTGTCTGTTCTCCTCACATTTCAGGTTTGGGTTATTAGATTTCAATGAAATTTGGAATGAATATTGTTTATGGGAAAGGCTTTCAAATGGGTCGTGTCCCTGCAGTTAAACAAAGAAAATACATGCAAATCACCTCCCCACATGTGGCATTATGTCATTGTTTTATTAGGTTTGGGTTATCAGATTTCAACGAAATTTGGAATGAAGATTGTTTATGGGAAAGGCTTTTAAGTGAGTCATGTCCCTGCAGACAAAACAAAGAAAATACCTGCAACTCACCTCCCCACTTGTGGCATTATGTCTTTGTTCTACATCTCTTATGTGGATGGTCCGATCATCACTAGACTTCAATAACAGGTGTTTCTGGTCTTTACAATTACCTTGCTGTAAAACAAAGACAATAATTTTGCTGTTTGTCTCGTAAAATAGCCAATTTTTTGTTTGTTCGCCTCATATCTCTGGTTGGGATTCGCAGCTCTCAATGAAATTTGGAATGAAGATTGTTTACGGGAATAGCTTTCACTGTATCATGGTTCCTTTCTTCTCTTGTCATTGTTTGATGGTATGCACCGGGGGGGGGGGGGAGGGGCATTCCCTGGGGCATGGCTCCCCTTTTGTTCAAAATGGCAGGCATTTATGCCACCTTGAGGAATGCCAATACTCCGTTTGAATGCATGTGATATTGCAGGCGGTGGCATATGCAGTGTTCACTGTTTCACATTCTTTTATTTCTGTGTTACAGTTCCTGTCACAGTTAACCCTTAACCTGCTGAGTATTTTCAAGAAATTTTTCATAAAATCTTGTCATGGCTGCTGTCACGCAGCCATGACTAGATTTGATGAAAGATTAACGTAAATTAAACAAGAAATCATTGGTGAAAAATTCCATTCAGTTTACATGAGTAAAATTGATTAAATGTGCCAAAATTATACTTCTTCATTGGCAAGAGAAAACCTGTCATGGGCAGGAGTATCCACCAGCAGCATGAAATGAATTAATAGCAAATCGATGAAGAATTTATTGAATCAGCTTCTGAGTTATTTTCTGGCTTGCAAACCAGCATATTAATATTATGGAATTGCAATATAGAAATATTTTTATTTAAGATAACGATATTTTCAGACAGATAAGTCTTCTAGAATTTTGTAATAAAGATAGATAATTCTTCTAGAATTTTGTAATAAGACTCCTTGAATCATACTGGAATTTTATATTTGCCCAGGTGTGGAACTCTGATTTAGAGATAGCTTATCATGAAAATACTCAAGGGGGAACTTTCCACCCACACAATAAGTCTCATATTTTGTGAAAAAGATTAAGAAACATAGGTGAAGTTTAAGCAAATGGACTTCTGGGTTGAAACCATAGATCTATTGACTGAAGTTATCCCTTTGGCTAAAGTTCAAACAGAACACTGAGTTACTGCCTTTCTGGAAACTCCTCACTATGTGTTTGTGTAGTAATTAATCTCCACGTTTTGTGATATTGCTAGCTGTTGGAATCAGGCATCATTTTCTTTGAATGTTTGTAGCATGGTTACTTTATGAAAATCTTAGTCTTTTATATACAGTGAAAAGGATGATGCTATTGTGCAATGGTATGAATGGTATGAAACTTTCAAAGTTCAGTAAAAATTTAATCATCCGTCTCAATAAAGCTGTAGGATTAAATTACAGACTGGAAATAACCCGTGAACGTTTATGTTACGTGTGGGTTATGTCAATTGCAAAATATGCGAATGAACGACAGGTTACGGCATATTGCAACAGGTTACAACAATACAACATAAGTATATTGAATTACCATCGTAAAATTCTGTCAAAATAAATAGCAACAGCTAATGTACAATCCTGCTTCAGGGGGTTTGGTGGCTCAGTAGGTAGAGGTGCAGGCTGCAAGCTGAGAGGTCCAAATCCCACCTGCGGCAACCATGTTGTATCCTTGAGCAAGGCACTTCACCTCCCCCCCCCCCCCCATTGCCCATTGCTCCAGTGGGGGCACTGAGGTATTGTGTTCTAAGGCGTACTGCATGTTGATGGTGCACTTGTCTTCAAGCAATGCTAACCCTGCTTGTGTGGAGTTAGTATGTTTGGGAGCCTGACAGTTGCTCACCATTGCTCTGTGATTTTCTCCGGGTACTCAGGCTTTCTCCACCTGTAGAACTGTCTGACCCTGGCTGTCAAAAGTGTTGTTAAACCCCAATAAATAAACAAATAAATAACGATCTTGCTTCTGCGAGATCGCACATTAGTTGTTGTTATTTATATAGGCAGGAATGCCATTAAGATGTTAAAAAGCATGACTAGCATGACTAGCATAGTAAAAACAAGGAAGGCGGAGAAGCATAACAACACCCTTTCCTATATGTTATGAACATACTATATTGCATAACCTGCCAATGGATTACAATATAAGTCCTATATTTCCAGGTCTGATTATCGATTTATTGTCAATTGTGTCACCTGCTCATCAACTGCTCATTTTCTTTTCACACAAAAGTTATGCTTAATAGGTGGAAAGGGTTCATTATATTTTTTGCTCACCTGACTGAAAGTCAAGGGGAGCTAAAGTGATCACTTTTTGTCTGTCTGTCTGTCTGTCTGTCCGTCCATCGTCTGTCCAGCATGAACTTTACATTATCAACTTCTCCTCATAAAACACAGGGCCGAATTGAAGCAAATTTGATGTGCATGTTCCTTATCATATGTCAATTTAAGTTTGTTCAAATAAAGTTGCCACGCTCACAGGGGGCACCACAAGGGTCATTACTCTGATAGCATCAATAAATTGTTTTCCAAAACAAAAAAACCTTCTGCAGAACTATCTATTAGAATCTTTTGATATTTGGTATATAACATCTCTAGGGGGGTCAGATTCAAGTTTGTTCAAATCGAGTCCCTGGGTTAATAATTGGGCTCCCTGTAGGAGCCCAAATTTTAACTTAGTGAAATATGAGGAAATTTCTTTAAAAATCTTCTTCTTCAGATCCACCAGTCAGAATGCTTTCATATTTGGTATACAACTCTAGGGGGGTCAGATTCAAGTTTGTTTGTTCATATTGGGTTCCTGAGTTAGTATTTGGGCTCTCTATTTGAGCCCAAAGTTTAACTTGGTGCAATTTGAGGAAATTTCTTTAAAAATCTTCTTCTTGAGATCCACCAGTCAGAATCCTTTCATGTTTGGTATACAACTTCTATAGGGGGGGGGGGGGGGGGGGGGGGAGGGGGGGGAGGGGGGGTCAGATTCAAGTTTGTTCAAATCGAAGCCCTGGGTTTATATTTGGGCTCCCTATGGGAGCCTGAACTTTAACTTAGTGCAATATGAGGGAATTTCTTTAAAAATCTTTTTCACATTCACCAGTCAGAATCCTTTCATATTTGGTATACAACATCTCGAGGTGGGTCAGTTTCAGGTTTGTTCAATCGGTTACCTGGGTAAACACTTGAGCTCCCTATGGGAGCCCGAATATCAACTTAGTACAATATGAAGAATTTTTTTTTAAAATCTTCTTCTTTAGACCCTGCAGTCTGAATGCTTTCATATTTGGTATACAACATCTCTAGGAGGGTCAGTTTCAAGTTTGTTCAAACCTAGTCTCTGGGTTGATATTTGGGCTCCCTGTAGGAGCCTGAATTTTAACTTAGTGAAATGTGAGGAAATTTCTTTAAAAATCCTCTTTTCCAGAACCATCAATTAGAATCATCTGATATTTGGTATATAACATCTCCAGGTGGGTCAGATTCAAGTTTGTTCAAATCGGGTCCCTGGGTTAATATTTTGGCTCCCTATTTGGGCCCAAAATTTTACTTAGTGCAGTGTGAGGACATTTCTTTAAAAGTCTTTTTCTTCAGATCCACCAGTCAGAATTCTTTCATATTTGGTATATATCATCTCAAGGGGGATCAGATCCAAGTTTGTGCAATTTGAGTCCCTGCCTGACTTGATATTTGGGCTCTCTATGGGTAGGGGTGGGTTGAGGGGGTGGCCAGAGGAGCGCATGTTAGGTTCAGGTTTGTTCAAATCCATTCCTAAGTGTTTTTCCATAAAATTTGCCTTTCATGACTTCATTCCTTTGTAGTGTTGATGAACCATGTCTAACTGAATGTGACCCTAAATACTTCTTTGAACCACTTTGGCAGGTGTGCAATTAAGGCCCCTTGGGGCCTCTTGTTCTTGAGATGTCTGACACAGCTGAAAAGTATTTAGATATTCTAAACTGCTAGAATGCTAAATTATTAATAAAAATATGTTTAGTACAACATTTGAAAGGTTGAAAGTGTGTTCAGATGTTCCAGTAGGATGTCTAGATGTGCATGAATGTTTTGGATTTTTTATTCAGACCCATGTGGTGTCTGTAGCACCACTTTGTCATTAGAGAATCAGTTTCCAGCAAAAGGTTCATAGGGGTTTTAAATTCACGTGACTGTAATTCTGTACTCTGATTAGTTGATTCTGATTGATGTATAATAATATATGAAATGTTGCTAATTAATTAAGATAAATTAATACACTAATTCCATTATTTATTAAAGTTATTAATACACTAATTCCATTATTTTGTAAAGTTATTTGCTCTTTACTGTTACTATCATATTTAAAATCCAATGCTCTTTCAGTGGCTCAGTTGGTAGAGGTGCAGGCTGCAAGCCGAGAGGTCCTCGGTTCGAATCCCACCTGCGGCAACCGCGTTGTGTCCTTGGGCAAGACACTTCACCCCGATTGCCTACATGGGGGCACGATGATGCTGTGTACTGAGGCGTACTGCACGTCGATGGTGCGCATGTCCTCAACCAATCTAACCCTGCCTGTGCTGCGGTGCAGAGTTCAGAGTTACGATGTTGGGGAGCTGACAGCTGCTCGTCGTTGCTCGGTGGTTCTCTCCGGGTACTCCGGCTTCCTCCACCCGTAAAACTGTCACGGTCACGATTAGCCATTGTGCATAAGTATGTGACCTTAAACACCAATAAATAAATAAATAATGCTCTTTCAGATACATGTATTACTCTTAAATTATTATTAAACTATACAAAACCTGTCGTGAGAGACCACCTGACTTGAGAGACCGCTGTGACCCTGTTCCATTTTGTTGTTTTAGTCTGTAATGGACCTGTTATGAGAGACCACATGTTTTGAGAGACCACTTTTTGCCTGGCAAAAAGGGTGGTCTCTCAAGACTGGTTCTACTTTTGTAGTTAGTTTGAAACTTAGTGTATATTCATTGGTGTATTTTGAACAAACTTTTTCATCACTTGCAATCAAGAATGTGAAATGGGATAATCAGTTGAGGGCTTTGCACACACATACAATATTGTGTCAGAAGAACAATCCAATCGCAAAGGGAGAATCTTCAGCAGGAAAGAAATAAGATTGTTGTTTATCAATCAATTTACCGTAATGTTCCATATAATACCTTTTCATTTCTGTCTGCATCAAGCATTAACCAATGATCAAGAATGCAAATGCGGGAATATACTATAGTGTGCTTTGCACACAAATGACCCCATCCAGATATAATTTGTGGGAGAGTGACAAATGGAACTTTCCTCCCATAAATGGCAGCAAAACAAATCTATGCAGCCTAAATAATTTCACTTAAAAAATAATAGAAAGCACATCCACAGAAGCCTTTTTGTTTTGGTACCTGCACTTCAGAATAAAGCCCAAATATGGGCTTCCATCACTCAACCAGTTAAATTGTAGTACCCAGAGACCAGCTGACCAGGCGACTGGGGTGAAAAAATCGCCTTGGATTGCATAACTTCACTCTGACATCACTAAAAAAGTGAAATTGTGTCGCCCTGTATTTGTAAATTCCCAATTGACCCACCTTGAAATTAGGTGAATTCACATAGAATTTACAAAGTAATTTCCATCTGAAAAGAGTATTATTGTCAGGGTTATTTGTTATTGTGATTAATTTTCATAGTAATTAAAAGTAAAATCAGCATCTAAAAACAATGCCCAATTAATAATGTAATCACGAACCGTCTTTGCTGCATTGAAATTAGGTGACAAGTCATCAAGTTAAGACAAGATTTTCTATTTAAATTATCTTTAAAATAAGTATTTTTCACACTCAGAATTTTTTTTCTGGGGAGCAGTTTTTTATAAAACAACACTTTTTTGTAAAAGCTGAAGTTTTAATTCCAATCTGGATTTTATTTTGTGCAAGATGTCTTGAAAACCAAAACAGTATATTGACCTACGTTTTACTCTGGACCAAGAAATGGACACACTTGAATTGTTTAATTCAAGGCTGATCTGTCTCTTCTAAAAAGTAAATGCCCACTTGAATTTGAATTGTAAACTTTTCTTTTTATAAATAAATTAATATAGAGAGGCATGTTTTTTTCTCGTAAACAATTCTTTGTACAAATAAATTTACACATAGAGATGTGTTATTGCCCAATTGTAGCGATTTATTTTTGTGAGAGATGAAAATATAATATACCGGTAGATCATACGAATGCAGAATCATCGCTCTACATTTTCTTCTCACTTCTCCCTGTTTTATCTGACTTCTCCCTAAAGTCAGTGGAGGGAGAAGTGACTTCTCCCTCAAATTACCCTCTAGGCTGGTCCCTGGTAGTACCTACCCTTCAGAACAAAGCCCAAATATGTGCTTCCAGCACTCTGCCAGTTAAAGCTTCATTTCATCATCAGACTATTTTGAAACAAAATTAAAGATTGACATCCATTGACTGAAACTTTACTTGTTCTCTGTGTGCTACATCACAGAGTAGTGCATATCACACCCCTTGGTGTTTTGATGGTAATCCAATCACCATGTACTATTCATGACATTAATCCACTCACCGTGTACTGTTCATGATGCAGAGGTGATTTGATCTGTCCAAAAGAGCTTTCCTTTTTCATTTTTAAGGATAAACGACGAACAAAATTTAAAATTCATGGCACTGTTTGTATGCTGGGTAGTGACTGATCTCTATGTCATCTGGATTCCTGGAATGTCTGCAAAAAATGTCACAAATCAATTCACACCATTTTTGATTGAGTGGCAACCATGTCCATGTGAAGGGGCATTTGTAACTAAGTGTTCACCAAGTCCATCTTTTCATATGTCCTACTGATCACTATACAACAAAATTGGTGGAACATCAGCGAAAAATGACTCAACTCCCCCCCCCCCCCCCCCCCCCCCCCCCCGTCCCCCCCCCCCCCTCCAATCTGTTTCACCTAAGATGGCCTAAGGTCAATCAACTTAATATCTCCTCCCAAGCTAATATGTTTGATGATGTGAAAGCTGTTACACTGTCGTGTAACAGGTTTCACTTCATCAAAAGCCATGGTGTTCATCTTACATGAAAACTAATAACAGTATATTAAGTTTCCAATCTCGGTACTTGCTAGCTCACCAACGAAGTTGTGTGAGCTTATATCATGACCCGAGGTGCATCGGTATCGGCATCAACACTTGTGTTAAAGTTATTGTAAGAGTCCACGTTAACTTTCCCACCTGTTACTATGCACCTCATACTGTTTCGATGGCTTACAATTAACCACAGACCCTTTCCCAGTGATATTTTTTTCAATTTTTAGAGTGTTTTTGCAATGTTAGACATTTTCAAAAGTATGGACTTAGAAAATTTCTGACCCGTTTTGCTATACATGAGTGGAGGCTACCACAGGTATGTTGTGGCTTTTATATTTCATATATGTTTTAAATGCATAAAAATAAGTCAGCATTAATGGCCAGACATTTTTCTGAGATTTTGGACTTTTTTAATGCAATGCTAGACTTTTTTGCAAGTGTGTAAAATTTCTGACCTGTTTTGCTGCACATGACCGGACATTTTTTACTGATTTGTAATAAGCCTAGGTTTCTTGCATGCCATGCGTTGGTGAGCTAATGGGGATGGACACCCCCCTCTCGTTTTTTTTAGTAATACTAATTACTAAAATGTGTTGTAAATATTCAACTTGTATTGTCACAAAAATATACACACATCATCAACATATTCATTTCTTCTCAACCTACTCACAATTGTTTACAATTGGCTGTAACATAAGAGTAAGCCCTACTTCGGAACTAACTCAAGCTAAGAAACTTTTCCAAACGAGTTGGAAAAGTGGAAGAGTGCAAAAGCATGAAAAAAGATCAAAAAGGGGTAGAGCGAGAACGGCTCTCGACATTACAGGTACTCTCTCTGCACACCTCTTGCATTTACCGAGCTCATGCTTAACAACCGTGACGTCAATTCCTTTTATTTCCACCATTGTGCATGGTCGGAAATTTTGTGACTTGTGCTGCTCAAATTGTTTTTCCTTCGTGAACAACTTGATTATTAGCCCGACTGTTTACAGTGAGGGCTATAGTAATGACTTTTGTCCGTCCGTCTGTCCGTCTGTTAACTTTTAGAGTTTTGGTTAAAGTTTGTGGTTAAAGTTTTTTACTGAAGGTTCAAGTGTTTTTTTTTTTCTTTTTTTTTTCTTCTTTTCCTGTTTAGTTGACATTTGGAGTTTTGGTTAAAGTTTGTGGTTAAAGTTTTTTATTCAACCTTCAAGTACAGGCTATACCCAGTAGTGCTTGTCTGATCGTCACAAAATTTCATATGCAGGTTTTAGGTCATGTCTACATGAGATTGTCCCCTTTTGGTCGTGATCGGTCAACCGGTATGGCTGGCTGAGCCCAAAACCCGAAAACCATTAGCACAGTCTACAGGTCGTATTTATGAAGGGATTTCATTGCAACTTCATAGAATGCCTCTGTATAATGCCTAGATGAGAACATCTCTGTTTGGGCATGATCTGTCAACCGTGATGGCTGCCCAAGCCCGAAACCCAAAAACTTTTAGCACAGTCTGCAGGTCATGTTTAATATGGACAGATTTCATTGTAACTTGATACGATGACTCCGTATGATGTCTACATGAGAATTTCCCCATTTGGGCATGATCTATCAACCGTGACGACTGCCCTAACCCAAAACCCGAAAACCTTTAGCACAGTCTACAGGTCATATTTATGGAGGGATTTCATTGTAACTTGATAGGTTGACTTCATATAATTTCTACATGAGAAAGTCCCCTTTTGGACATGATTGGGCAACTGTGACGGCTACAGGTCCCCAAAGCCCGAAAACCTTCAGCACAGTCTACAGGTCATATTTATGAAGGGATTTCATTGTAACTTTGTAGGATCAATCCACATGATGCCCAGATGAGAATGTCCCCTTTTGGTTGTGATCTTTCAACCATGATGCCTGAGCCCGAAGCCCGAAAACCTTTAGCACAGTCTACACATCATATTTATGAAGGGATTTTATTGTAATTTGATAGGTTGACTTCATATAATGTCTAGATGAGAACATCCCCTTTTGGGCAACTGTGACGGCAACAGGGGCCCGAAGCCCGAAAACCTTTGGCACAGTCTTTTGGTCATATTTATGGAGGAATTTCATTGTAACTTGATAGGTTGACTTAATATAATGTCTAGATGAGAACGTTCCCTTGTGGGCAACTGTGATGGCAACAGAGGCCCGAAGCCCGAAAACCTTTAGAATATTCCAAAGGCCAAAATTATAAAGGGATTTCATTGTAGCTTGGTAGGATGACTCCAAGTTTGTGGTTAAAAACCCAGACAAACACCCCCCCCCCCTCCCTACCCCCCTCCCTACCCCCCCTCCCCAACCCCCAATTAGGCTTTTTTTCCCCTTTTTTTCTCCAATATGCATTTTGAACTATTTACAGTCACTACATGTGGAACCTTTTTTTAAACTTACCTACCCACCCCCCCCCCTCCCCACCCCACCCTGGGGGCCAATTAGGCACCTTTTTTTTCTTTCGTCAAAAATGCTGGTTTACAGTTTTGGTTAAAAACCCAGACAAACACCACCGCCCCCCATCCTCCCCCAAATTAGGCATTTTTTTTTATTTCCCCCAATATGCATTTTGAACTATTTGCAGTCACTACCTGCAGAACCTTTTTTTTCCTTTTGTCAAAAATGCTTTTTTACAGTTTTGGTTAAAGTTTGTGGTTAAAAATCCAGACAGAAATTATCCCCCCCCCCCCCAACCCCCTTCAATAAGTCTTTTTTTCCTCGAATATGCATTTTGAACTATTTACAGTCACTACAAGTGGATCCTTTTTTTAAACTCATGTAACACCCCCACCCCCGGAGGGGGGGAGGGGGCAATTAGGCATCTTTTTTTTCTTTCGTCAAAAATGTTTTTTTTACAGTTTTGGTTAAAGTTTGTGGTTTAAAACCCAGACAAACTCCACCCCCAGGTAATAGGTCATGAGGTATGTTTTGAAGTAGAGAAATGGAAAAATAAAATTTGAATAGCAAATTTTGTATATCACGAGTGCAGATATGGCAGATTCATTAGGTAAACTGTTAACAAAAAATGGCTCCGACTATTTTGCGTCTAAGCATTGCCATTCCTGGGAAAGTCGGGCTGCATGCTTGACATCACTCTAGTTTAACTGCTATTATTGTTATTTGTGCAAGTGGACTGTATCTTTTTCTCAAGCTTACAATTGATTCATTATATGATATTTATGCATATTTTCACTTATATTCTCTTACATTATCTTGCTGTTTCCGCGCGTGAAAACGCGACCCATGTTGTTTGGTTTTGCGTCTGTGGGAAGCTTGATTTTTTAGATATTCTTTTGGGGTTTTTTTCCCAATAGAAATTCTTTGAACAATGCCTAAAACTATTCCTTGTCCTTGTTTGCAGGTGAAACATGTAGACGATGCTCACGCTACTTGTGTCACTTGCAACAATTGCTTTCAGGCCCATCACTGTGGTGTTTGTGGGGTTTGGTCCTCTAAGTTCTAGGCTTTTGTGAACAAGGTGGTTCTTTCCGGGGCTAGAACCCCTCGTTCTCGGGGCAAAGATAGCCGTGCCTCTTCGGATATTTCTGAGAGTGCACGTGGTGACTCTGTCACGCATGATGTCGGTCAGCCTATTTCGGTTGCAAGTTCCTCTGCATCTGTTGATGGTGCTGGTGCTGGGATGCCTGAAGTGGAGACGGCAATCTCTCTTCTTTTGGCTTCGGAGGTCACCCTTAAGGCGGTTGTTTTCGTTGAGAGTTTTTCCGAGGTCAGCTCTGTCACTCTCTCCGATTTGCCACCTGCACTGTCGGCAGTTACTGGGGAAGTTGTTCCTGCTGATCCTAGCTTGCATGATAGTGATTCTGCCATCTCTTCTGGGGATGGTATACAGTCTCGGGTGTCCGAGGCTGTATCTGGTGGTGTGTCTCTGGGCTCTCAGCCCTCCCTGGCTTCTCAGCAAAGGTGTTCAGGTTTGCTGGCTGCCCCATCTCATCTGGCTAGGTTTGCTCTTGGTCGGTTGGGCCGTTTGGTCGCTTCGGCAGCGATTCCTCATCCCTTGAGTGAATCGTTTGTTGTTCTGCCTTCCCCTGCTGGTGAGCCGACTAGCCGGATGGGGCTGGGACATTGGCATCCAGGGCCTGCTGTTAGTCAGAGGCCAGTGACCTCTCCTGTTAGCTGTCACTCTTGAGACCTTCCTCCGGTGATTTCTCACTGTGTTCCAAGTCTGGCTGTCGATCGATGCTTGTCGTCGGTCTCAGAGGATGAGGAGTTGGGGCCTTCTGTCGCGCAGTGGCCAATGGCAGGTTCCAGTCATTCATGGGACAATCCTCTGGTGTCTTCTCATCGTGTCCCAGGTCCAGCTACCGATCGAAGTATGCCGTCGGTCCCTCTAGAGGATTTGCAGACAGGGCCTTCTGTTTTGCAGAGGTCAGTGAATGCCCCTGGGCGTCACTCTTGGGACTGTCCTCTGGTTTTTTCTCACCATCTCCCTACTCTGTCTGCTGATCGATGTTCGTCGTCGGTCCCTTCTGAAGATTTTGGTTCTTCTTCTAGAAGGGTCCATTGGGAAGACACTCCGTTGGGCACGGCTGCTACGACAGATTCTCAGGGTGAGCTGAGGCAGGCCGTTCCGGTGCTCACCTGGTTTTTTTCTAGCAACCCTCAAGTTGGCTTCCCTGTGCCTCCTGAGGCACAACCTCCTTTGGTCGGTTGCAGAGATTCCTCGCCTGGCCCTTGGGATGCTGTTCAGTATTCACAGGAGGTTTCCGCTGGTCAACCCGAGTTGGGCTACGTCTCTTCTGCCACAGAGGATGACGATTTTCTTGAAGGCGACCCTCTTCAGTCTTGGGGCAGGCTTTAGATTTTGTCTTTGGCTCATTGCCAAACATTCAGCCTCCAGACCAGCCATCAGTGACCGTCCGGCCACGGTCCTCTGTGGAGCGCCGCAACTCTGTTGAGCCTTCTAACTCTGGGGTTTTGCGCCCTCTGCAATCGGCTCAGGTTGTTGAGTCTTTCCAGGGCTGGACGCCAGAATGCGTTCCAAGGCCCTGAAGGGTTCTTTTTTTTCACGGTCTGATGCTTTTCTGCCTCCATCGCGGTTTCGTGTCTACGAATCCGCCTGTCCACCATTCTTCCAAGGGATGACTACTGTGGACGAAGATTCTTATTCCCTCGGGTTGACTAAGCCTAAGTCGGCAGTTCTCCCGATGTCGGTCGTTGAATCTATGGTGGGCCTGTCCCGAGAGATGCTGGGCATGTTATGTCTCGCGGACCACGTCGTCGCTGCCCTGGCTGCATATTTTCCGCCAGGGGAATTTGATGATGCTCAGGCGCCTTTGCGTGTTTTGTCGCAGGCTCTTATGAACCTGACACACGCTCACGCCTGTAACACAGCTAATTTGGAGCTTGCACGCCGGGATGCAGTGTTGGATGCTTCTCCATCCCTTCCTTCTGAGCAGCGTGCTGTTCTGAGGTCTGCTTCTTTGGTTGGATCTCAGCTGTTCCATGGTTCTGTGAAAGATGTCCGTGGTGAGGTTCTTCGTCATTCGAAGGACCAGCTTTTGTTACAGCAGCTGGACCAACCTGCTGCTGCGGGTGGTGGTCATTCCAGGCTCACCAAGCGCCCCGCTGCATCAGTCATGCCTTCGGCCATGCCTTCGGCTCGACCACTCCTTCTGCTCAGAAGAAGCACTGATGCGGCCAAGCTCGCTGGCAGCCTCAGGAAGGAAAGTCTCAGGACTCTGTTGCCTCCCAAGAGGGTGGTTTCTCCTCTTGGGGGCCTCATCGAGGCCGCAAATGAAGATTTACTGCCGCTGGTGTACAGCTCAAAATGTGGATTACCATAATCCGCCAATCACTCAAAGTGCGGATTTTCTGGTATACCTTTTTGACTCCAAGGGCCTCCAGCCTGTTACTATTAAGGGCTATTGGTCTATGCTGTCAGATACTTTCTCTTATGTGGGAAAGCGGTGCATCGGTCTTAATCTCTTTCTCTCCAAACTGATTCAGCACTTTTCTCTGAAGAGGCCTCGGGTTTTGTGCCTTACACCCAAGTGGAACTTGGCATGGGTGTTGCATTGTTTGAAGGGAGCACCATTTGAGCCTTTATCTGAGACCGATATGCGTTCTCTCACCTATAAGACTGCTTTCCTTCTAGTGTTTGCTTCTGCCAGACGTGTCAGTGAGCTTCATGCGCTTTCTGTTGATTCTGCTTTCTTCAGAAATGAGGCTAACAGTGTAACCTTCACTACTGATTGCTCTTTTCTGGCCAAGAATCAACTTCCTGATTCGGTACCTCCTCCCATCTGCACTCGGGCTCTCCCTGCTGTCGATGGCCGGAGGCCTCTTCTTTGTCCTGTTCGTGCGATCAAGACTTATATTAATCGCATGCAGTTCATTTGGAGGGGTCGGAAGAGATTCTTTCTGTCTCTCATTCCTGGGAAGCAGTCTGTCTCTTCCCATTCTATTTCCAGGTGGATCTGTCTTGCAATCAAGCTGGCTTATTCCAGTTTGTCTGCTTCGGATCTTGTTTCAAACCGGTTTAATGCTCATGAGGTTCATGCCATTCTACGTCTTGGGCGTTCTCCAATTCTTTTTCGCTTAGGGATGTTATGAATACGGCTTACTGGCGGAATGCTTCTACTTTCTGCTCCTTTTATCTCCGCCACCTACTGCAGCAATCTGAGGACCTTTTTAGTCCCCTACCGGCCAAATGCTTCAACCGAATGATTTCATTTTTGGTAACCTACTATAGAACGTTGACTTACAGATCAAGTTTGAGTTTCATGCTGATTGCATTATTCTTGTGTGAGTTATGGCCCTTGGAAATATGGAAAAGTGCCAAAATGTCAGGTTTCTGGACTTTTTTTGGAAACGCTTCAGCAGAATGATTTTATTTTTGGTAAACTACTATAGAACGATGACTTACAGATCAAGTTTGAGTTTTATGCTGATTGCATTATTCTTGTGTGAGTTATGTCCCTTGGAAATATGGAAAAGCACCAAAATATCAGTTTTCGGGACTTTTTGGGGAAACGCTTCAATGGAATGATTTCATTTTTGGTAACCTACCTTTGAATAATGACTTACAGATCTGGCTTGAGTTTCATGCTGAATGCATTATTCTCGTGTGAGTTATGGCCCTTGGAAGTACGGAAAAGCACCAAAATATCAGTTTTCAGCACTTTTTTTGGAAACGCTTCAACGGAATGATTTCATTTTTGGCAACCTACTATAGAACGATGACTTACAGATCAAGTTTCATTTGCACTCTGTCCATCCGTCAGTCTGTCAGTCACACTTTAGTTTTCCGGACTTTTTTTGGAAATGCTTCAACCGAATGATTTTATTTTCGGTAACCTACTATAGAACGATGACTTACAGATCAAGTTTGAGTTTCATTCTGCTTGCATTATTCTTGTGTGAGTTATGGCCCTTGGAAATATGGAAAAGCGCCAAAATATCAGTTTTCTGGTCTTTTTTTGGAAACGTTTCATCAGAATTCATGCTGATCACATCTGGGTTATAACATTTGTATAATTATTAATACTCATTAGTCCGGTAGGGTACATTGTATTGCTTCAGCGATACATGAGCTCTTGTTTCTTTAGGCCCTCTCGTTGCTGCTCAGGCTGTTGTGCACCCTCGTTAAATATATATTTTCAGGTTTGTGCATCACTCAGCCTTGTTCTTTTCAGGTGCTTCATTCTTTCTTCTTTTACAGGTTTCGCTATTATTCTCCACCCTCCTTGCATTTCTTTCTGCTGCTCTTGTTGGTATTGGTTTTGTGATTCACCGCCTCCTATTGTTTATTCAGTCAATTGTAAACAATTGTGAGTAGGTCGAGAAGAAATTAAAATTTTTTAGTAAATTTTTTTTCTTAACATACCTACCACAATTGTTTACCGGAGGCCCATCCTCCTTGGGGATATCTTTGATATCGTTGCCTCCCCGATACATCGCAAACTTCTCATTGGCAGAAATACGGAATTGACGTCACAGTTGTTGCGCATGCACTCGGTAAATGCAAGAGGTGTGCAGAGAGAGTACCTGTAATGTCGAGCGCCGGTCTCGCTCGACACCTTTTTGATCTTTTTTCGTGCTTTTGCACTCTTCCACTTTTCCATCTCGTTTGGAAAAGTTTCTTAGCTTGAGTTAGTTCCGAAGTAGGGCTTGCACTTACGTTACAGCCAATTGCAAACAATTGTTGTAGGTATGTTAAGAAACAAAATTTACTAAAAAATTTTAATGTTTCACATACATCAAATTATATTCTTTAAAAACTGATTAGAGATTGCAATGCGTTGTGAAATTAAAAGTTTCTGATTTTGATGCCTCCAAGATGCTGGCGGTTGAGAGTCTTTTTCTATATGTGGCCAATGGGCATTCCAGCAATCTAGTTGTATAGGGATCAGTGCATTGTAAGCTGGGTGGCTTATGTAATTGCAACTTGATGTGTTCTGTCAAGAAAGCTACCTGGGGATCGGTGGCAAAGATAGTTCTTTTTATTATATGCTAAACTATAAATTATCGAAGAAATTGTGGAAAGATAGAAATCATATCCCCACTGTGAAGAAATTTTCACTTTCACTGTACTAATCAAAATGCCGGCTTTCAAAGCATCACTTTAAGCTGAATTCGAGCCAAATTATCACTGAAAATAATCAATTTGTTCTAGAAATGTATAATGAAAAGAAAATCTAGTGTTTTTGAGTGGATAATGATCATTTCCAGAAATAGTTCAACACATATTCACCTTAAACCCTCTAGTCCAAACATGGCCTGAAATGCTGTAATATAAGTTTTTGGTTTGGTACGTCCTTTGAAAGGACGTACCAAACCCAAAACTTATATTACGGACTTTCAGGCCATGTTTGGACTAGAAACCCACCAGCTGAATCAGATTGCAAGACACTATCTGTTCGCGAGTATCGATCAAATCACTTCCACGTATCAATGATTCAATGCGCTGTTTACTTTCATGCATCATTTCATGGTTGAAACGAGTGGAATTATCACATTGTTATAAAAAGATAAGATTTTGGTTACGAAATTGTGACCAAGACAAATGATTAATTTCGCTTGCTCAAGCGCTCGCAAAAAATAACCATTTGTATCGGTCACTCATGAGATAATTTTTGGCATCCACTCAAAAACACTAGATATCCTCTATTGATTGATGGGCGAAACATTAAATTTTTTAAAAGTGGAATGATTTATAAGAATAGGATGTCTCTTGTTCCTATTTAAGAAATGTTTGAGAAAAGTGATATCTAGCAGGCATGATGTTGTTTATTCTGGGTTTTAGCAATCATATTTTATATTCAAGTAACCTAAGTCGACTATTCTGTAAGAAGAAAAAAAATCCATCATCCCCTAAAATTGTAGTAAAACTCTTGGCAGAGAATGCCTCTCGCCCTCCTCTGACAAATACCTGTATCTTTGCTGCTCTGGACATTTTATACAAATACAAGGTTTTACTCTTCTTGCAAAACAGTATTTTTTTTTATTCCTTCCCTGGAGCACTTGAATATTTTCCTTCATTGACAAAATACCCAATTTCGATTCGTCACCACACCTTCTATTCTGGCCAAGGGCTTAAACCTTTGATTTCTGCAGGGTAGTTGCAGATCCTTGAACTCTGTTTAGTCCTTGTATAGTTTTCAAGGCCCTGAATTACTACTTGAGAATGGATTCTGAACCCCAAAGGTTCTTGAAAGTTTTTTAAAACGAAATTGCAAATTGTTGGTACTCTTGCTAACAAACGTTATACAGATAGTAGTTGCGTAGGCTGCATTAATCAAGAGTAGGGAATAGGTTCTTGAGGATTTTTCTCAATAAGGAACCAGTGGTAGTCAACAGGGAGGGGGGGTTGTTATGGGACATCTTCTGAGCAGCATATCTTGGGGCAGCAAAATATGTAAAAAAAAATGATGAAATCCGGATGCTGATATGATACTAGCCACCAGGCCCTGACAATTCCATATTTTGGTAAACCTATAAACAGATTACCCATTTAGTTGTTCATTGACCTATCCTGTTGGTTTAACCAAAAATCCAAACACGATATGCCACAGGCATATCCCCGAAGGCCATAGGCCTGAGCTGGGGGACGGTTTGGGAGGTAAATGTAGAGTTATGCCTGTTCTGTTCGCAACATGTGATGACTCCCGACAATAAAAATGTCAGCGAAGCAGAAATACGCAATCACTAGAAATATAGACTTGTGCCGCTTCCATTGGCAGCATTGCATATAAGAACATGTAGTGGTGAATAGGTCCAGAATTGATTTGGTTGTGGCCCCATCATACATCAGGCTACAGTGCATTTCAGTTTCCGTAAACTGTGACAACTTGTTTCTAATTATGCTTACAGCTGAATAATAAGCACAAATTTAATATTTGTATGTGTACAACTTTCTCCTCTGGCATCTAATATGCCAATCATAAAAAAGTTGGTTAACCGATAGATCCTTGTTGTTAACTGATTGTCCGTTTACCTTAATTTTTGTTTTGCGTAACCTCCAGGTGAACAGAACGATTGTTCGCCTGAATTGTCGAGGCCTGAGCCACCCAAAAGTACTTATTTGTTGTAAGCTTATTTGTTTTACAAGGATTGTTGAGCAAGTTATGCAACTGATATTAATGCCTCTTCTTGGCCCAATGGCACAGGTTTGAGGAATGACCTTCGTAGCAGCAACTTCATTGCCTCACCGTTCTTGAATACTACGAAGGGATCTTTGGTCTGCACAGAGAGGGTCTCTCTGCATAGAGGACAGCTATTTTACAGTCCCACTCCAAAAGACGGTATGCTGTGACTTGAATCAACGCCACAATGGATGCTGACAGAGAGTATTTGGACCTCGAGAGCTTTCCCCAACTGAGGATCAATCCTGGGTTCTCTGGCATGAGACACCAGCGCACTTATCCACTAGCCACTCTACTCAACAAAAAATACTTAGCAGTGTATGGGAATTGGCGGCATCTAAATTTGCCCTGGGTGGCAATCTATGCTCATTCATAACTGTACTAGTAAGGAACTCTCTTAATGACTGATGGCAGTTTAATTAGTTGTGACAGTTATTACCCTTGCACCTCATTTCCCAACAGACCAAAATGTCTTTGTTAGCATCAATGATTTATTATAGTTAACCCTTTACCTAACATGAAAAGGAGACGTCACTTGCAAATAAATTGTTGAATAACCAAGTTTTTTCATTTTTTTGTCTCAAAAACAGAGGTTATGACCCTTCATTGGAACGAGGTCGATGAGCTCGTTCCAACGAGGGGTCATAACCTATGTTTTTTGAGACAAAAAATGAGAAAAAATAATGAAAATTAATTGGTGATTTTTGAGAATAAACGCTGGGCCATTTTGGCTGTTACGTTGGGTAAAGGGTTAATCACCTGTCACAAACAGTAGGTATCAAATTTAAAAACAAAAATGAAGTTCATGGGCAGGCTATATGTATTGATGCATGGTCCTGATAAATAGGAAACTTATTTTCACTGGTCTCACATTTGAAGGCAATATATATGAATCAGGGTTACATATGGTAGTGGTGGAAGGCCAGTTTGGGAGCTTTAGTGCTTCATTCATTTTCATCACATTTACTTGACTAAGAAGTTTCTAGATGTATTCATAAAAATTATTTTCTCATAGTTTATTGTGGATTGCCAAGTCTCGAGATCAATAATATATTTTATGCCCCCACTACAAATAGTCGGGAGGCATATTGTTTTAACCCTATCTGTCTGTCCATCCACTGCCCATCCATCCATCCACATCTAGGGTACATTGTTTGTCTGACTAACTCCTCTTACAGTTTTCAAGCAAGGACTTTTTTTGTTTCACAGGATGTTTGTACATATACCAGAGGTGTGCATATTGTCAGGATTTTGATTTGCTTCAGTATTTCACAAAACAACAGGTTGTTGAACTTTTTTGTAGAATTTCACACTTTGCAGGGGCAACATATGTGTCTTACAGACACAGCTCATGTATAAGTAATAAATCACAGTTTTCTCTTCAACCTCCTGTGTCCATGTGCTGTACGGGGACATGCTTCAGTCTAGTTATACCCCACGCAACAAAGTTGCGGGGGTATAATGTTTTTGACTGGTCCGTCCGTCAGTCTGTCAGTCCGTCTGTCCGTCAGTCAGTCCTACTTGTTTTCCGGACTTTTTTTCTACACGCTTCCAGATATTGAGCTGATTTTTGGTATGTGAGTCTAACATGGTGACCTACAAATCAAGTTTGCATTTTGTTCTGCTCCACTGATTTTTACCAAAATTATGGCCCTTGGACTCTGAAAAATTCATCAAAATTACAGTTTTCTGGACTTTTTTTCTACATGCTTCCAGATATTGAGCTGATTTTTGGTATGTTAGTCTGACATGGTGGCCTACAGATCAAGTTTGCATTTTGTTCCGCTCCACTGATTTTTACCGAAATTACGGCCCTTGGACTCTGAATGAAAAATGCATCAAAATTACAGTTTTCCAGACTTTTTTTCTACATGCTTCCAGATATTGAGCTGATTTTTGGTATGTTAGTCTGACATGGTGGCCTACAGATCAAGTTTGCATTTTGTTCTGCTCCACTGATTTTTACCCAAATTACGGCCCTTGAACTTTGAAAAGTTCATCAAAATTACAGTTTTGCAGACTTTTTTTCCTTCATGCTTCCAGATATTGAGCTGATTTTTGGTATGTTAGTTTTAACATGGTGGCCTACAGAACAAGTTTGGGTTTTGTTCCGCTCCACTTATTTTTACCAAAATTACGGCCCCATAGACTTTGAAAAGTTCATCAAAATTACAGTTTTCCGGGCTTTTTCTCTGCATGCTTCCAGATATTGAGCTGATTTTTGGTATGTTTGTCTAACATGGTGGCCTACAGATCAAGTTTGCATTTTGTTCTGCTCCACTGATTTTTACCGAAAATACGGCCCTTCGACTTTGAATAGTTCATCAAAATTACAGTTTTCCGGACTTTTTTTCTACACGCTTTCAGATATTATTTAAATTACGGTAATTTTAGTATGTGAGTCTACCACAATGACTTACAGATCAAGTTTGCGTTTCGTTCTGCTTGGCTGATTTTTTCGGAAATTACGGGCCCTGGACTCTGAAAAATACAAGTAACAGATTTCTGGGTCATTTTCCTAAAAATTACACTTTTCCGAGCTTGAAATATCGGGGCACGTGGGGTATGTGAGCGTGCTCACTAAGGTTCTATATTTTATATCCAGATCTTGACCTTCAATGTCAAGATGGCTTTTTGGATGAGCATACTGATTGTGAATACCCTGAGCATTATTCCTACCAAAGTTTATGCATCACCATATTTAGCTAGTGGGAGAATTGTGCAAGTACGGTTAATCCTTGACACTCAGATGACAGATGTCTAATAATTTATAATTTCAATCTGCAAATTTTTCATTATTGCAACTAGGAATTTAACCGATTCACTCTTATTTGAGCTATGTCAAACAATATTGAATTGGTTTAATTCCTGGTTGCAATTATCAGAAAAAATTTCAGCTTGAAATTCTACTGTTCTGACATTGCTATGCCGAGGGTTAATAAGGAATTTTCTGTAGTTTATATCATCATGTCGCAGGTTTCATGTGTACTTTTCTATCAGAGTGAGGCCCTTGTTACAATTAGATAAACTCTCTGTTCGAATGATGTGCATTATAACTCTGTCATATGTGTGCAGATTTTGAGGTCCTTTGGTATGGCGAGAGACTAGCATGGGTGAGAAGACATACACATATTGTGGGTTTTGTTCATGCATACAGTCAAGAGTTATGGTCCTTGTTACACCCAATAAAACCTTTCATATGAATATTTTGCATTATAACTCCGGCATCAGTTGTTGGATTTTGATGTCCTTTAAGGTGGTGATAGACCATTCCAAGGGAAGCACATTCACATATTGCAGATTACGTCCATGCATACTTACCACAGTTATGCCCCTTTCTGGACTTAGAAAAACTGTCTGTGTCAAGTTTTTACATTGTTTTTTGTCCATGGGAATAATTTTTGTTGAACGGAAGAAGAAAATTGAATAGTTTTTGTATTTCCCATGTTGACATTGCAGGAGAGGGCATATACAATGCTTTGCATTGCACTATTTTCTTGTCGAATGTGGTTTTCAGTTAGACTGTAGTCTGCTTAGTGTTATATTAATTTTTTTAGCATTCAGAATTAGTTTGCTGGTAATTGTTTTGTTCGTGAAGGCACTCTCCAATACATTGCAACAAGTCAATTCAGTGCAAGCAGAAATCTTTTTCTCTCAGCTTAAAATAATTGCTTGCTAAGAATATGAAAAATTTATCATGACACTCTCACTTTAATTACCGTTAAGCCCACATATCGTCGTTTTGGATTGAAACAGATAATATTTAAAAAAGTGGGAAGGATTTAATATTCTACCACAGTTTGTACCAAATCATTTTTTGTTGTAAGACAGCTGGGCAAAATATGTTGGACAGGGCTTAATTAAACAACTCTTTAACAGTCTTTTAATAATCAAAAACTCTCCTTTTTTCATAAATTTTTCTCTTCCAGTTATGTCCGTTGAACGTATAAAGTCGCCAAATGCAATACTTTCAAGGGATATATCTTTTATGTTAACGAAATTGTATAAAATTTATCAAAAACAATAAAACTTTGTTAAACAACTATAAAAAATCCTCATACACACTAACCAAGGTAGACAGTGTTCATTTTATGTAAGTTTTTCAGTGGCCCTATAGAGTCCTCTCTGCATCATTGTTTTCTTTACTCTTTCTTTGTACAGGTTGGGAATCACAGTTGTTGGAGACGGGATTTCTGGCTGTATTTCTTTGTCCAGTGTGGAATCTTGCAACCATACCAAAGGATACTCCCACATCACAGATAGTCATTTGGGCATATAGGTGGCTCATCTTCCGAATCATGTTAGGAGCTGTATGTACTATTATAGCAGATATTTTAACCCTTTACCCAATACAAATGATATCAAAATTTGTTATTTTTCATTTTTTTCTTCAAATTTTTACCATATATTATCGAAATCATATCATGTGATCCCTCATTGGAATGAGCTCATTCCATGAGGGGTTACATGATATGGGTTTGTTGAAATGTTTTTTTTCTCGACTGCTCAATTTGTAAATTAAGCAGACAGCTGTTGCCATTTCATTAAGTGAAGGGATAAATCCATACAAACTATAGGCCTGTACAAATTAAAGATTATGGTGACCTTAACCCTTAAGGCCTCGAGATAAATTTATACATTTTTGATACACTTTACAAGTCTAAATCCTGTGTCTTTGCAGTTGTTTCCAGGCAAGTCTTGTTTGCCTAGATAGGCTACCAAGACTTTCAAAGAAATAACTAACAAAGTACTTGGAAAGCAACTTGCAAGTTAATACAGAGACTGCATGGCTCTTGTTTCATTGCTGTAAAATATTATCCAAGTTGGTACAAGGCTTTTTAGGTTAACTTCTTGCATGCTGCTGGCGGAAATTCCTTCCCAGGACAGGATTTCTCTTGTCGCTGAAATATGTATAATTTGGGCATATTTAATCCAGTTTCCACCCTGTAAATTGAATGCATTTTTTCACCAATGCTTTTGCGGTTTAACTTACATGAATTTTTCATCAGATCTAGTCAATGCTGCTTAAGAAAAATATCTAAAAAATACTCATAAATAAAAACAAGATTCTATAAATAAAATATTACAAAATCTAGTGGTTAACCGATGTCTGGCAATTTTAAGCAATCGGTAGAAGTGTTTGAACATCGGTTCATGCCAATAGTTACATGGAACATGACGGGATAAAATTTTTTCATATTTACATTTGATTCACGACCTCATACTATAAGTTACATGGCGTGTAGTTGGCTGATACATTTCCATACAAGGCGATGAGTGTTCATATCAGGTGAGGCGAAGCCGAACCTGATATGAACACTCAGAGCCTTGTATGGAAATGTATCAGCCAGCTACACGCCATGTAACATATTTATTATGTCGAAAGTCCATGTAAATCAAGCGATTAATAATTTTCTCCATAAACAAACAACGGCCCGGAATTTATTTTTCAGGAACCACTATTGATAGCACCGCGCAGAATCATGAACAGTAACAGGCACCGGTACGTGTAACCATGGTAATTGTAAACAAATCATCACTTTGCGAAGGGCGATTGCCGTACTTGTTTACAAATGAAACGAATCGCTGCTTGCCACTGAGATCAGTGCTGCTTGCCAACTCGGCATAATCTGGAGGCCCCTTGCGTACATTTACTGTTGTTACTACCTAAAAAGGACTAATAAAGCAGTTTTGAACATTAAAAATCACTTTTTTACTGTAGAGCAAACAATAACAATAACGCAACTTGAACTTTGAAGTTGAATCTGAAACGCACACCGACTTTCTGTTAATTCTGTTTGATCGGAATGTTTCAAAAACAAGTTTGTTCATTTATTATTTATAGTGATGTTGATGTTGCCGATTTTGCAATTTCTGAAAATAGGAGCACCCTTTTTACATATTTAATGTTTTAAATCACAAAATACGGTATCTTGAAAATATTTTCGGAACCTAAATTCTCTTATTTTGTTTTAATTCAGATTTTGAAAATTCGAAGTGAGGGGAATTGCATCAAAATAGTAATGGCGGCTACTCACCTGATATTAATTAATATCAGGTGAGTAACCTGATACGGTGGAATCTTTAGAAGGTATTCCAGCATTTTGATTGGACAAACTAACTTTGAGACATAATAAAAGCAGTAACTAGCTTATTAAGTTGCCACAATGGTTGGCAGTAGTGTTGAAACAATTTGTTGATTATTCGACATAATATCTCACTCCCTTTACAAGTTACACATACACTGACAGCACCCCTCCAATACTATGAATTGTTTAATCGTTTGATATCACTGTCAGCTCATTTGTGAACAATCTAGTTATTGAATTCATCTTTATTCACTGTCAACAAAAAGTGAACAATTAAGAAATAACTGTTGTTTTCCTTCGGTTTATGCAATATAAAACAAAAATTTTCAGCACAAGCTTCATAACTCACGTAGCGAGTTATGGTTAAGCTTGTGCTGAAAATTTTCGGTTTATATCGCATAAACTGAAGGAAAACAACAGTTATTTTTTATAATTTAATCCGGCTGTAATATTAAAATATAAAAATTATGTGTACGTGAATGAAAAACTTTTAATTTTCGCAAAAGACAACAGTCAAACCCAGGAAAGTGTGCCACAAACAGGTCACGTCAATCATTGTTAAATTGTTTGTTGTTTTGATTTTCGATCGCAGATGACAGATATTTAGCAAGTCACATAACAATATCATTAAAAACATTTTTTTAAGTTCCCCCAAAATCCTGTTTGGATGTATGATCTTTTATTCGTCTCCCACTTCTGTATATTTTATTAAATTCAATTGTTCCTGAGAAATTATCATAATATTCTCGCTGACTGGAGGCGATGAAAAATCGATCATTGATCTTGTTTACAAGCTTGTTATCCATCTATCAGTCTGTCGTCACACCCTCACGGTGACAGTTGGATTGAGTGGGCTGGGCTTCCAGGGTCTTCAAAGTTGGATCGGATATATGTGCGAACGTGTTGACATTCCAAATCATTACGTGATTTGGTTTATACGATTTTGACGACTTTCATGCTGTATGCTTTCAACCAATCAAATGCAGAGGCAGGGCAAATAATTAAATTATTAACAAATAAACATAAATACACTCATCAGTGGATTATTTTCACAGTCGGAGTATAGCTTCAATCTGTTGTGCATGTTACTTATTTATGTAAACAATCTAAAAATAGTGTATTGCCATTTTGTGCATGAACTTCTGGGATTGGTTATCATTTGTAAAATATTATAATTTTTCCATTCATGATTTTCTGGCACTAGATGCATGAATTCGATTCTACGAAATGGAGTAAATTGCAGTGTTTGAAGTTATTTAAAAACACAGTTGTTGATTTCTGATTTACTGTGTACAAAACAGGGCCTACTTTTGTTTTGACATGTATATCCACATGGGTTTTGAATCTAAAATTTGAATTTGAACATAAATCAGTAATTAAATGAAGTAAATAAATATATGTTATTTAATTACCCTTTGATATATTTTATTCAATTTCATCTTTGAACTAAATTTAAATGGATGCGACAAAAATAGGTTTAGCATTTCCAAAAATGTGGGGATATAGTGATGATCCCTTTTTTAGCTATAATTTTGAAACTTACAATACTTATTAGCTTAACTTGACAAAGTCAAGATAAGCTATTGCCATAGCGTGTGCGGAAGTCTGTGAGTCTGTGAATCTGTTCACATTTTCCTTTAGCACAGGCTACACCCCGTAGTTCTTGTCTGATCATCACAAAATTTCATTTGCAGGTTTGGGGGTCATGTCCAGATGAGAATGTCCCCTTTTTGGATGCGATCGGTCAACCCTTATGGCTGCCCCAGCCCAAAACCCGAAAACCATTAACACAGTCTACAGGTCGTATTTATGAAGGGATTTCATTGTAATTTGGTAGGATGCCTCTGTATAATGTCTAGATGAGAAAGTCCCCTTTTGGTCATCATCTGTCAACCGTGATGACTGCCCAAGCCCAAAACCCGAAAACCTTTAGCACAGTCTACGGGTCATATTTATGGAGGGATTTCATTGTAACTCGGTAGGTTGAGTTCATATAATGTCTAGATGAGAACATCCCCTTTTGGACGCGATTGGTGAACTGTGATGGCTACAGGGGCCTGAAGCCCTAAAACCTTTAGCACAGTCTACAGCTCGTATTTATGAAGGGATTTCATTGTTACTTCGTAGGATCACTCCAGATAATGCCCAGATGAGAACGTCTCGTTTTGGTCACGATCATTCAACCACGATGGCAGCCCAAGCCCAAAACCAAAAAAACTTTAGTACAGACTACAGTTTGTATTTGGGAAGGGATTTCATTGTAACTTGGTAGAATGACTCAGTATAATGTCAAGATGAGGACATCCCATTTTAGTTGCAATTGGTCATCTGTGATGGCTACACAGGCCTGAAGCCCGAAAACTTTTAGCACAGTCAACAGGCCATATTTATGAATGGATTTCATTGTGACTTGATAGGATGACTCGTTTTGGAATAATTTCAATGTAACTTGGTAACTTTCGTTGACATACATTAACTGTTAGGGCCACATACATTAACTGTGAAGGCCACATTAACCCACCCCTCAGTTCTTTAGTACAGTCTACACCTCATATTATTTTTTTTAAAAACATAGCATACAGGGAACAGAAATTAACATATTCCCAATTATCACAATTCTTGTCTTATTTCATAATCCTTTCATAAACATTGAACATTATCCTTTTCACCAAACACAACACACAGACAAGTTAAGCTACAGTGTCATTGACACTTTCATTAAATATGGTATGGAGATGACAAAAATAGGTTTAGTTTGAATTTTTTTCACCAGGTGGTGCCAGTGGCACCACTTAACGGCAGCTAAAATACTGCTTTCTAATTAAAGTCTCCTAGGATATGTAATTTTGGTTGTTTAAAGTGTGTTTATATGTTCCGGTAGGGTCTCTAGATGTGCACAAATGTTGCGAATTTTTGATTCGGCTCCATGTGGCTCCCATAGGGCCACTTTTGTCATTTGAGAATTGGTTTCTGGCGAAAGGCTCCTAGGGTTTTAATTTCAAATGCTGAAAGTGTGTTGATATGTTCTTGTAGGGGCTCTAGATGTGCAAAAAGGTTTCAGATTTTTGATTTGGCCCCCATGTGGTGCTTGTAGCGCCACTTTTGTCATTAGAGAATCGGTTTCCTGCAGAATGCTCCTAGGTGTTTTAATTTGAAATGGTAAAAGTGTATTCATATGTTCCCATAGGGTCTCTAGATGAGCAGAAAGGTTTTGGATTTTTGATTCGGCCCCATGTGGTGCCTGTTGCGCCACTTTTGTCATTAGGGAATCTGTTTCCTGCGAAAGGCTCCTAGGGGTTTTAATTCAAAATGCTGAAAGTGTGTTCATATGTTCTGGTAGGGTCTCTAGATGTGCATAAAGGTTTCGGATTTTTGATTCGGCACCATGTGGTGCCTGTAGCACCACTTTTGTCAGGGAATAGGTTTTCTGCGAAAGGCTCCTAGGGGTTTTAATTCAAAATGCTGAAAGTGTGTTCATATGTTCTGGTAGGGTCTCTAGATGTGCATAAAGGTTTCAGCTTTTTTATTCTGCCCCATGTGGTGCCCATAGCACCACTTTTGTCATCAGAGAATCGATTTCCTGTGAAAGGCTCATAGGGCTTTTAATTCAAAATGTTGAAAGTGTATTCATATGTTCCAGTAGGATCGCTAGATGTGCATAAAGGTTTGGGAATTTTGATTCAGCCCCATGTGGCGACCATAGTGCCACTTTTGTCATTAGAAAATCGGTTTCTGGTGAAAGGCTCCTAGGGGTTTTAATTCAATATTTTGAAAGTGTGTTCATATGTTCTGGTAAGGTCTCTATAGATGTGCATAAAGGTTTTGGAATTTTGATTCAGCCCCATGTGGCACCTGTTTGTCGAGAGAAAATCAGTTTCTGGCGAAAAGCTCCTAGGGGTTTTAATTCGAAACATTGAAGGTGTGTTCATATGTTCCAATAGGGTCTCCAGATGTGTATGAAGGTTTCAGATTTTTGATTTGGCCCCAATGCAGTGCCCGCAGTGCTGCTTTTGTCATTAGAGAATCAGTTTCCGGTAAAAGGCTCCTCAGGATTTTAATTCAGAACGTTGAAAGTGTGTTCATATGTTCAAGTAGGATCTCTAGATGTGCATAAAGGGTTCAGATTTTTGATTCGGCTCCATGTGGCACCCATAGCGTCACTTTTGTCCTTAGAGAATATGAATTGATTTGTGATCGTCGTGATATCATACTGAACATGCGCAGTATACCTTAGTGTGATTTGTAACACAAATGACACCATTCTAGTTTATATAGTATTCAGACAGGAAGTGCCAGAATATGAAATTTCTCCAATGTGCTATTTTCTATCAGTTATGACTGGCTGAGTAAAGTCACCTCATTAAGCTTCTAGATGATTTCAATTTTAAGTAAACAAGGGTGACCTACTTTAACAATCAGTGAGATTCATGTACAGTGAACTTATGTCTTCAACCAATCTAACCCTGCCTGTGCTGCAGTGCAGAGTTACGATGTTGGGCAGCTGCTCGTCGTTGCTCGGTGGTTCTCTCCAGGTACACCGGCTTCCTCCACCCGTAAAACTGTCACGGTCATGATTAGCCATTGTGCATAAATATGTGACCTTAAACATCAATAAATAAATAAATATTCTGGAATGAGCATCAGCTACAACATTATCTATTCTTGAAATATGCCTAATGTCTAAACTATATTCTTGCAGGGCTAAGCTCCACCACAATAATCTTTGATTTTTATGCCCCCCAAAAAATTTTCAGGGACATATATTGTTTGCCATTTCTGTCTGTCCAAATGTCCGTCCATCTTTCCCTCCAACTATCTGTCTGTCGGGGAAGATTTTTGTGTCCACTCATTAACTCTGAGATGCTTCATTGGATTTGTTGAAACTTGGCATACATCTTGCTTATGGGGAGACGATGTGTCATGCATAAAATTTTTTGGGTTCAATGAAGGTCAAGGTCACAGATCAAGGTCATAGTTCAAGGGCATCCATGGCTGGGTGGTCACTGTTAGTCTTGTTTTTCATTTTATTGATAAAATTTAAGGTATTATGATCGGTATTAACTGTAATTGGGAATTGAGTGGTTCCTAGATATACATCAAAATGGGTTAATGCCAAAGCTTCTTTTTCTACTGTAGAATAATTCTTTAGATGTTTGAGAAATTTTCTTGAGAAATAACACACAGGTGATCAATACCTTGGGAATTTTCCTTTGCAGTAAACCCACCTGCTTCATTGTCACTTGCCTCTATAAATAATTTGAAGGGCTTTTCATAATCAGGGCTGGCCAGGATAGGGAAATTCTTTAATAATGTTTTTATTTTGTTGAAGGATTCCTGGCACTCTTCAGTCCAAACACACTTAACCTTCTCAATAAATTGGTCAAAGGAAACCAACATCTGAGAAATTCAAACAAAATATTCTATAACATGGACCCATGCCTAAGAATCTTATGAGCTCTTTTTTAGAGCTTGGTACTGGAAAATTTACAATGGCATCAACCTTTGCCTCACTTGGCCACACTTGCCTCTAACCCACAACATGGCCTAAATAATTTACAGTTGCTTTTCCAAATTCTGATTTTGCCAAGTTAATAGGTTGGCTTGTGTCTCTTTATCAAAAAATTTCTGAATGTGCTTTAGATGATCATCCCAATTTATATCTGAGCGTATAATATAACATCATCACTATTAGCTTCACTGTGATCTAGGTCTGCAATTAAGTGGTTAACCATGTGCTGGAACGTTGCCGGAGAATTTTTCATGCCGGAAGGGGTTACTTTATATTGATACAACCCAAAAGGGGTGACAAAAGCAAATATTTCTTTTGTTCTTTCTGTTAAAGGGACTTGCTAATAACCCTTTAACAAGTCAAAGTTTGTTACAAATTTAGCATGACCAAGTTAATCAATTCAGTCATCAATTCTTGGAACTGGGTAATTGTCTGTTTTGGTGAGGCTGTTCACTTTTTTGTAATCCGTACAAAATCTGTAACTCCCATCAGGCTTTGGGACAAGTATACATGGCAAACTCGATTTGCTATGTCTAGGTTCAATGATCACATTGTCCAGCATATACTGTATTTCCTTTCGCTTGATCGCAGCTTTGAAAGGGTTCAGTTGGTATGGATGCTGTTTGATGGGGTTTACCCCTCCCACATCAACATCACAAAAACTAACAGATGTACTCACTAGGCACAACAGAAAATAAGTTGATATTTTAAAATTAAATTAACTGAATCCTTTCTTTGGTCAGGCAGTAAATAATCCATTTCATTATGTAGATCTTTTCAGAACATCTGAGTTCTGCAACTTCAGAGGTATATTTTGGCCCTCTTCATTAATATCCTCCACAGGATTTTCCACCTCATCCATGCAGGTGACTGTTGAGACTGGTAGAGAGTTTGGTTCTCTCTCATAATATGTTTTTAACATATTTATATGGCACAGCTGAGTACTTTTAAGTCTATCAGGAGACTCAACAACATAATTAGTGTCACTTATTGTGCTTAACAATATAAGGGCCTGAATATCTTGCTTGTAAAGCTTTTCCCTTTACAGGAAATAAAACAAGCACATTTTTCACCAGGTTTAATTTAAGTGCGAAATTTTGCCTTTTCATCATACCAGGTCTTCATGTGACTTTGGGCTTTCTGTAAATATTTATTGGCCATTTCTCTGGCCCTGTTCAATTTTTCCTGAATAGTGGACACAATGTGCAGGAGAGAAATTTCAGGTGGCTCTTCCTCCAAGCCATTCTCCTTCAAAGCAGTGAGTGGACCCTCACTGAGTGTCCAAACACTAATTCAAAAGGGCTGAACCCCAGAGATTCCTGCACTGTCTCACAGACTGCAAATAAGAGGAGATATACTCCTTCATCCCAGTCCTTCTCATTATCCTCCCCAAAAGCCTTTGCCATGGTCTTTAGTGTTTTGATGGGAGTGTAAAAATAGTGCTCCTTGACTTTTGGGATGGTAGGCACTCGATGTGTACTGTTTAATTTTGAGCTCACACATTACCTCCTGGTAAATGTTTAACATTAAATTTGAGCCTTGGTCTGATTGCAATGACCTGGATAGACCGAAAGTCGTGAAAATTTTTATCAAGGCCTTAACTATAGTCTTAGTTTTAATATTTCTCAGGGGAATAACCTCAGGAAATCGTGTAGAAGCACACATGATGGTTAGCAGATATTCATTTCCAGATCTTGTTCTGGGCAATGGACCAACACAGTCAATAATAATTCTACTAAATGTCTCCTCAAACGTGGGGAGTGGTTGAAGTTGGGCAGGAGGAATCTTCTGGTTGGGTTTCCCAACATTTGACAGGTGTGGCAGGTTTTATAAAATTTGACAACATCTTGTTGAAGCTTCGGCCAGTAAAAACACTGCTGAAATGAGAGTGGGCTTTTCTAACTCCCAAATTCCAGCCAGCAGATTTTCATGAGCCAAGCTTATTATTTCATTCTGGTATTTAGTGGGCACAATTATTTGATAAATGACCTCCCAATCACTGTTGGAGTGTACTCTGGTGGTCGCCATTTCCTCATGAAAACATCATATTTTTGTACCCCCAGCGGGGGTATATAGGATTTGCCTTGTCCATCCATCCATTCCATCCATCCATCCATCCATCCATCCATCCACCCATCCATCCATCCATCCATCCATCCATCCATCCATCCATCCATCCATCCATCCATCCATCCAACTTGATATTTGTTATGCATGTGTATCCTATTGCTGTATACCCATAGTGAAATACAGGTGTTGTGCAACATTTTATTGCCAGAGTCATTGCCCTTTATGGACTTAAAATTTGTCCACCTTGAAATTAATTCATGAATGAAATGCAGACTACTCAATGGGATGACTTCATATTTGGTGTGTCAGTCTATCCTATTGATGTCTACCCACAGTACAAGGCAGATGTTATTCTGTCCGTGTGTCTGTCCATCCAGGCTTAGCAGAGGTACATTGTGGGGTTTACAATTTAGGGTCAGTGGTAGTTGTGGAGTTGGGTTAGTAAAGTGGCCACTTGTGGGGTTATTTTTTGCACTGTGGGGTTAATTTTTTGACCTTGTGGGGTTAGGGTTTAACATGTCCATCCATCTGTCCATCCTGAAATTCAATCATAAATAACTTGTAATGTACTTGGTTGAGTGACTTGGTATTTGGTATGCAAGTGTATCCTATTGCTGTATACTCATAGTTAACTGCAGGTGTCATGCAACATTTTATTGCCAGAGTCATTACCCTTTGAATTTGTCTGCTGTGAAATTCAGAAATAACTTGCAGAGTACTCAGTGGAATGACTTCATGTTTGGTGTGTAAGTCTATCCTATTGATGTCTACTCACAGTACAAGGCAGATATTATGCAGTGTATTATTGTAGGAGTTATTCCATTTTATGGACTTTGATTTTGTCCGTCCCAAAATTCAGTAATAAATAACTTGTTTAATTAAGGGTACCTTCATGGAGTAATCAACTCCTCCCACAATTTCTTATGAAGAGAATTGAAACTTTAGGATATGGTTGCACATGTCTTGCAGATGCACAACATATATAAAGTTTTCAGAAAAATACTTTTTTCACAGAATTAGACGTGGATGCGCCTTTTTGTGTCACCCTAAGGTGACACTTAATAGTTCTTATGATATTTGCTCCAATGGTCTGTAATCTGTCACAGGTCTGTCATCTGTCATCCTTCAGCATCACCCAGTAATAAATGTTTCATTTCTGTAATGCTATCTCCATGGTATTGCAGGCAGGGGTATATGCCACCCTCAACTCTTCTCTACTTTAAAATAGCAAATAGGAGTTTTGGGCTTCATCCACTATTAGAGCCTTTTCAAGTGGCTCTGCAAGATCAGGATCACTTTCCTAATCTTGAATTAAAGAAGTTCTGGAAATGACATTTAAGGAGGTCCTACTATCAATCTTAAGAGTTGTGGCCTCTTCAGAATATTTGAAGGATTCATCACATTGACTCAAACATGTCTGAGACAGATCAATGTCTTCAGAATCAAGAATCCTCAGATTGTTATTATCCTCAGCTCTACTGTTCAAATCAACACAATTGAGGTTGTTATCAACCTCTGCTTTCTTTGCTATGGAACGAGACATAGCACATGCTGGAAAGGCAAGAGGAAAACATTCCTTCAGCTTACCAATATTTTCATCTATGCTCGGCTTTTCCACCACTTAAGGTTCTACAGTGACTTTGTCGCCAGCTGAGTCATTTTCTCAAAACAAATAAATACCTTTTACAGGTAGATTACATCTGATTCCTATACTCTGACAGTCCTATTTACTAAACTACTTCTTAAATTTATTTCAAGAAGGGGACATTTGAAGAGCCTAACTCAATACCAGAAACTAGAACTTGTGCTTCTATAGCACTCTCTTCAAAAAATGGCCAAATGCCTTCTAATATAAAAGACTGAGTAGCCTCTGTGTCTTTCAGTCATTTTGTTGGCAAGGAGCCGTGCTTATCTCGTTCAAAAAGAAATAAATGACTTGTAATTTTCTAAAGCATCTTGCTTTATTACATTATTTTTAGAACATGGAGCACAAGCTAGGGCATTCCGAGAAGTAGATGACTCATTTTTCCATTTTAACAACCAGTAATCCGAAAGTAAATGCCCTGGTTTCTTAAAATAATTACAAGTTTTTGTTGAACTATTTGGTCTTTATGGTGTAGGGCTGGCATCAGAGGACTTATTCTCACTAGGCTTCTTACTAAATGTGGGCGGTGAAAAGTTTGTAAGATTGGAAGGATGACTTTTATCTAAATTTGGTCTAGGTCCACTTTGGAAAGAATTCTCGTGGGGCAAAAAATTTGAGGAGTTAAAACTCATTTTATGAGTTAAGGCATAGTCAGTCATCTGCGAACACTGCTGCCCTGTTTAAGCTGTCAACTTTTTGTTCATCCAGGTGGGCCTTTTTATCCGAATGTATCTTTCCCTTAAACTTTCAATTTGCATCATTTCCTTTAATTTGGAAAATTCTTTCCATATTTCTTTGGAATGGCTTCACCTATCAAATAAATTTTGCTTTTCTCTGGCAAATTTCTCAGGACTTTGAATTTCATTTTTAGTACAATTTCTGAATTTCTGCCTATAGGGCTCTGGAACAAGTTCATATGCCTTAAGTATAGCCTCTTTAACGGTGTCGTAATCACTACTTTGCTCAGAAGATAGAGCAGAATAGATTTCTTAAGCCTTCCTTTTTAAAACACTTTGCAATAGCAATGTCCACACATCCCTTGGCCACTTTAAACTTGCAGCGACTTTTTCAAAGTGCAAAAAATATTTATCAGCTTCTTTTTCTTGAAAGGAGAGAACTAGCCTAACATGTTTGGTTGCATCAAATCTACTTGGTGAAATTATATTTGGGATGTGATGCTGAGCTTCCAATTCTTCTAGTTTTATTTCCTTTTGAGCCTGAATTTCTAGTTCTCTTAAATGCATTCCTTTTTGGGCCTCTAATTCTTTTTCAAGGCCTTCTATTTCCCTTAATTTTAATTCCTTATCCTCTTTTTCTTTTTAACCCTTTACCCAACGTAACGGCCAAAACCGGCCAGTGCTATTCTCAAAAATCGCCAATGAATTTTTATTATTTTTTGTCTCAAAAACATAGGTTATGACCCCTCGATGGAACGAGCTCGACGAAGGGTCATAACCTATGTTTTTGAGACAAAAAATGAAAAAAATTAGTTATTCAAGAATTTTTTTTGCAAGTGTCGTCTGCTTTTCATGTTAGGTAAAGGGTTAAAACATTTGTATGGCCTGATTAGCCTTGATGTCCACAAAATTATGGTATCTTTATATCTCTTGATGTTATTCCTGTTCATATCTCTGCTGTAAATTATCTCTACTTCAGGGCCATCCCTACTATTTGCTTATTCTTATAATAGTAAACAGGTTGATTAAAGCCTTATAGAAAAGCTAAAGACCAATTAACCCTTTACCCAACGTAATGACCAAAACCAGACAGTGCTATTTACAAAAATCACCATACAATTTTCATTATTTTTTTTAATTTTTGTCTCCAAAACATAGCTTATGACCCCTCATTGGAATGATCTTGTTCCAATGAGAGGTCATAAGCTATGTTTTGGAGACAAAAAATGGAAATTTTTAGTTATTCAAGAATTTTGTTTGCAAGTGTCGTCTGCCCTTCGTGCTAGGTAAAGGGTTAAACAGCAGATGCTTCTTGTAGGGGGCACGGTGGTGTTGTGGTAACCATTTCTCGTCAGATCACCAGTGTTAAGCAACATCGAGCCAGGTTAATCATTGGATGGGTGACCGTCTGAATGATCAATTTGGACTCCTGCATTGTGTCTTGGGTAAGGCACTTAACTCCGATTGTCCACATGGGGGCACAATGATGCCATGTACTAAGGCGTACTACACGTCGATGGTGTGCATGTCTTCAACTAATCTAACCCTGCCTGTGCTGCAGTGCAGAGTTACGATGTTGGGGAGCTGGCAGCTGGTTGTCGTTGCTCGGTGGTTCTCTCCGGGTACTCCTGCTTCCTCCACTCGTAAAACTGTTACGGTCATGATTAGCCATTGTGCATAAGTATATGACCTTAAACACCAATAAATAAATAAATAAATAATGCTTCGAGTATCAAATAAATAGTTATAAGGTATGAAAAATCTTAACTGAAAATTCTGTAGCCTGGTACCAATTATTGTTTAATCTTTTCAACACTACACCTTCACTTTCCTTGGATTATCCGAGCCCAGGTAAGTCTAGGTGTTGAAGAGTCCTATAGGAATTGAATAATAATGTTGTGTGTTATATGATTGTGCATTAATCCTTTACCTAAAGTAATGACCTAAATCGGACGGTGATGTTCATAACTATTGCCATTCATATTTCATAAGTTTTTCTGTTTTTACCTTGAAATCATAGTTTGTTTATTGACTCCTGATTGGAATGAGCCTGTTGAGATCATTCAGATGAGGGATTATATAGGATATATGTTTTGGGCAAAAAATGAAACTTTTTAGTTTAAGTTATTCAAGAACCTTTTTTGGCAAGTGTTTTCTGCTTTGTGAGTTGCACCATGACAAAAGTTGCACCTCAATGTTATTCCAAAATTAAATCCAAGTGACAGCACGTCAGTTTATTTTAGATAAATAAAAAGTATCTCTGAACTGAATGAATCTTACACAAGTCATTCTTCAGTTGCGAGTTTGAAGTAGAGTGTAGGTCACTCAATTGGAAATCTCTTAATTGAATTATCCTGTTAATTGAATATAATTTCTGGTAAAGTAGCTATTCAATTCACAGGATTCCACTGCATTAATTTTCATATAATTCTAATACAGTGGAGTCCACTTAATTGGATATTTCTTAGATGAATAACCCTGTTAATTGAATATAATTTTCCAACACAAAACCATTTACCATACCTCCATTAGAAATTTGACCTGTTAATTCAATATAGGTTGTAGAGTAAACACCTGTTGAATAACAAATCTTGTGTGTTGTCAAGAAATTACCCTGACTCTCCAAATTTTTTCTTTGTTTATAAACCTATTTGGCGTCAGTACATCCCATACAGCCATTTAATACATACTACTCAAAGTTTGCTAAGCACCAAGTATATTCAACTATCTGTTTTACGTTTTAGTTGAAATATTGTAATGAAAAGTGTATATATTTTCTATTTAATTATATCTTTAATGATTTAAGTACAGAAATTAAGATTTATTTGTGTTTGACATTATTTTTAGCTTTTGAATACGATAACCATGGAAAATAGATATTATTGGTAAAAGAAGAAATTTTTCAATATGCCAAAAAGCTGACGGAGCGAACTGGTATGGGTTCAGTATCGAGTATGAGACCCATTACTGTTAATTACAGCTTGACAACACCTTCTCATGCTCCCAATCAGGTTCCTGGTGGTCCTTTGTGGGATGCTGTTCCATTTCTGGACCAACATGGCACCAAGCTCCTGGACATTTCTTGGATGGAGTGGATGGGCTGAAATTGCAAGCTGCAACTCATTCCAGACATGTTTGATTTGATTGAGGTCAGGGGATCTTGCTGGCCAGTTCATACGCTCAATCCCCTCCTTCTGTCGGTACTCCCCGACAGCATGGGCAACATGAGTACGGGCATTATCGTCCATCATCATCCATCAGAATGAATCTATCACCCACTGCACCTACATACAATCTGATGTGGACATCCAGGATCTCATCAATATACCGTTGTGCAGTCAATGTACCACATTCAAGGACACATAGCTCTGTACGTCCATCACAGCTGATGCTGCCCCAGACCATGTTTGACCCTCCACCATAGCGATCATGCTCAATAATGTTGACTGCATGGAGTCGCTCTCCTGGTCTTCTCCATTCCCTAGAACGCCTGTCTGAGTGGTCTTGGCAATACCTTGACTTAAAAAGGACAGGTTGCCAATCTTCTCTCGTGGTCCATGGCCCATTCATATCATGCCTGGCGGTGGTTATGGGACAGCGGAATGCGAATACATGGTCTCTCTATTGGAGACCACCTTTGTGCAGCCTTGCCCGGATAGTCTGCGTCGAAACATTTACCCCGGATGCATTCTGAAGGTCACTACGAAGCTGGGTTGCTGTGGCAAAGTGGTTCCTACGGGCGTGAATGATCAAAAACCAGTCTTTAGCTGCAGATGTTGCCATACTGCTGAAATCTTGCCCAGGCTCTGGTGATCACCGTATGGTGCACACCAAGGGCTTCACCAACCTGACGATAGATAGCCCCTTGCTCCACCATCCCTACAGCCCGCCACATTTCTGCTTCGGACAAATGTCTTCTTACATATGCATTTGCCATATTCAGTCATTAATTCACAAGGGTTTGTGTTGAAAAATGAAGTTTGAATACCCTACACATGACATGTACATGTAGACAGTACACGAAAACATCATGAAAATCAAAGGGTACATGCTTTCCATGACTGTCACGAAAAGTCTGCCTGTCAAGAGAGCTAATGTAAACACTGGGGACCATCTCAATACATTCCTCAATTATATCCACCAAAAATATCTCAAATATGTCGCCAGCAAATTTCACAATGATGTGTCAAATATTTGGTGCTTAGCAAACTTTGAGTGGTATATTATATTTTGTTTGACAGAGCTTTTGGAGCTCTGTCAAACAAGATATAATAGAATATTTATTTATTTATTTATTTATTGGTGTTTAAGGTCACATATTTCTGCACAATGGCTAATCATGACCACTGCAGTTTTACGGATGGAGGAAGCCGGAGTACCCAGAGAGAACCACCGAGCAATGGCAAACAACTGTCAGCTCCCCAATGTACTGACTCCACACAAGCAGGGTTAGCATTGGTTGAAGACAGGTGCACTATCAACGTGCAGTACATCTTAGTACACAGCGGCACCGTACCCCCACGTGGGCAATGGGGGTGAAGTGTCTTGCCCAAGGACACAACGCAATTGCCGCAGGTGGGATTCGAACCGAGGGCCTCTCGGCTTGCAGCCTGCACCTTTATAATTATGTTGTGATTACGATTAGCCATTGTGCAGAAATACGCAAGCTCAAACACTGATAAATAAATATAACACTTCCCTGTCAGGAAACATTTATATTTTTTAAGGCTATTCTCATCTCAGTTTTGTTGCTGGAACTGGACTTACTTCTTGTATTGAACACATTCTGTTTTGGCTTAGGCCTGTGATGATTAATCGAGACATCGACTAATCATCAGAAACACCCATAATCAAATATAATTTCAAAGTCAGTGATGATGTGTTTTCATCACTCCTTTTCTTATGAATTATTAGTTATTATTACTCTCCTACCCAATGTACTTGTAAGAAGTGTCAGAGGATGTAGAATATTAAAATGCATTGTAATTGATATGGAAAAGAAGTATAATGATACAACACATGACACTAGGTCAGACATTCTAGAAAGTATGGGAGTACAAATAATTGCCCTTGTCAGTTTGCCAAGGAGCGCAATTGTCTTCTAGGCCGATATTATTAGACTCTTGACCACCTCAGGTCCAAACCTGAGCCTAGGCTCAGGTTTGGGCCTGATATGACCAGGAGTCTGAATTTTCTCGGGGAGCAGTAGGCGTGCAGCATGCCTAAAGAATGTCTGGTCCGAGGAACTAATGACCAAAATATTGTTTTCTATATAGTTGTTTCTAGAGGTTACAGAGTGCAATTAAAGTTGACTTTAATCAATTATTCTTATTCAAAAGTCCATCATGAAATTTTGTTAATCGAGCCAGCCCTATTTTGGCTAAACTTGAGTTTTTGCTGTTAAAGTCTGCCATATGATGAAAATGATAATAAACATCAGTAAACAACATTTCTGTTTCAAATTACCTTTGATATTTAATAAATGCACATCTTTCTGTACATTCATCATACCACTGTCCTTGAAACAGACAGCCATCACATATTTCTGCTTTAATTTTCAGGGTCTAATTAAGATTCGAGGTGATAAATGTTGGCGAGATTTGACATGCATGAACTATCATTATGAGGTGAGACTCATTTTACTATAATAATCAACTGTGTGCCATGAATTTAGTATCTTCAATGTTTTACATCCGTTTTGAACTTGAAAGGAATTTTTAACACTTTTTCTGTGTTATAGCTGTGAAAATTAATTAATTGACTGGCATTAATAATTTCAGTATATGCCTTCTATTTTTGTAGAAAATATTTAAAATCATTTTCTTATTAATATTTAAGAATTTCAGCTCATTTACATGCATAGACCTCTCATCCCAGTTTTATGAAGAAAATCACCGTTGATGTTTTCTCAAACCAACGTACTGGGTTATATTGAAATGGTGATGTTTACTATTTTAAATTATAAAATTATCACACTCCCTGAGAAAAATATGAAAAGGACAAAATTATCACACTCGCCCAGAAGAGCTTAAAAACTAAGGTTAAATAGAAATAATCTTCTGATTCTCAGGCAGCGACGCATTCGTGTTTTCGGCCCGCTTTCGTCATATTTATTTCGGAGGCAAAATTCAAAGTGAAGAAAACTATCATGGTTTGTGATTTTAGCGGTATCGCATCGTGATTTGCAATGTAATATGTCGTATACATTGATATAGTATTGTTATTCTCTGTGCGAAATGCGACACGATATTCATATGTATGTACAAAATAAATATTTATTCAGCTGGTTGAGAGCTAGATTAGTTTTGGTGGTCGGAATTTGTTCATCACAAATAGTTTTATTACAAATTATTGGAGAGTGCCAACAGGCACTCTCCAATAATTTGTAATAGAACAAATTTGTATAAACAAACTATTTTTATTTATGTTTGACTGAATACGAAACATGGGTAAGGAAAATACTGGCTTTTGAACTGGTACCCTCATTTTTTCGGAAGGCCTAATTATAGTTTTTCTCACTCAACCAGTTCAAAAATTCCTTATTATTTTTTATCTCCATTTTAGTTGTTCTATGTTGATTTTGGGTGAATGATCACTGTTACAAAACAAAACTATAAGTGAAATCAACATGGAAGCTCTAGTATTTGATTTTAGGCTCTCACAACTGGATTTTAGGCATTCCATTCCATCGGGAATAAAAAATAAAAGCTGCCCTCCCTCATTCATTTTTAAAAAAAAAATGCCTGAGAACCAATTATTTAATTTCGTTTGGCCTAATGGAATTTTTTGTTTTATTAGAACTAAAAGCTCTGCACAGGAAAGTGCGTAAGAATAATTTTTAATTTAGAAAGGAGATTTGCATGAGCTGCTTCAAAACAAAGCAAGTAGGAGGCTGTGACTTGAGATAGTGGTTAATGGTGAAAAATTGGATGTCTTTTTCTTTTGAGAACATTACAAGATGGCCAGAGTGATGTTCATTATTACAAACCTGTACAAATTTGAAATTAAGGTGACCCAAAAGCCAGGCAATCCCAGTTTATCCCCAACATAAATCAGGGTATATAGAGATCAGTCTTTTGTTCATCTGCCTATGGACAAGAAACAAAATTCTCCATACTCATTTCAAGGCCAGTCATTTTGAAACTTGATGCGGAGACAGAGAGGATATCACATTTTGGATTTTCAAGGCTTTCAAAAATGACCACAGTTGGCCATTTTGTTCTAAAAATAAATATTTTGCTTTTTAAGCAAGAACTTCTTTTATCAGATTTTGATTATGTTTGGTATGGTAAAACAACTAGCACACTTTACATAACAGACCTTTCTCTTGTGCATAAATTATGCAAATTAGCTAGCAATCTTTGTTTTTAAAACTGTTCATCTGCAAACAAAAAACTGCAAAAATCACCCAAGTCACCAAAACTCAATACATGGCCGATTCCTATAAAACTTGAATTCATTGGTGTTTATTGACAAGAGGAAGAGGATTTTACAATCTGGATTTTGACAGTCGTCAAAAATGGCTGCCTTTGGCCATTTTGTTATAATAGCTATTTAACTTTTTAAACAATTTCCAAACATTGATCCATATTTTGAATATTTTTGGTGTGGGAAGCATCTAGCACAACGTACAGAACATATACAGGTTTCTCTCTCATGCATAAATTATACAAATTAGCCAGCCATCTCAGTTTTTGATACTGTCCATCTGTGGACCAAAAACCAAAAATCGCTCTCAATTCATCAAATCTCAATTAATTCAAGACCAATTGTTATGAAAATTAATATCACAATGCATCCCCATGGGAACCTCAGGAAGTGAAGAGGTACTTGTTTACTGTGCAATGTGCAAAATTTAAAAAATGACTCTAACCGACTGACCTTTCACATCATTTAGAGATGGCTAACCGAACACTCGGTTATGTAAAAATTCTTGGGAAACTGCTTTTTCATCATTAACAAGTATTCATATATTGCATGGAATTGAAATATATATAGCCTCTCACAGCAAAAGTCTAAAAATCTATCAAGACACAAGAAGGGCTGGTTAACTGGTAGAGTGCTAGAATCCCATATTTGGGCTTTATTTTGAACTGAAGTAAAAAAGCTTCATATTCTGTTGATGTCCTTCATGTTATCTTGGAAGTAAAATTACTTCATCTCCATTGATTTGCATTGTTACAATTTATGAGAGAGTGCCTGTAGGCACTCTTCCATAAATTGTAACAAGACAAAACTGTGTGCACAAAGGCTGAGAAAAGATTTAGCACTCTACCAGTTAAGTTAATCAGACTTTACCATTCAAGATGCAACTTTTGGCTAATCGGTCATCCATTCGTGTAGATTTAAATTTGCGTAACCACCACATCAATGAAATGAGCATTCTCGTCAAGTTTTGCACACTGCTGCGGTTACCAAGATCTCATTTACTGGTAAAATAGGACCTGGTCAACAATGCCTGGCTGGGAGTCCTCTAAAATGATCAATGTCAGTATAAACGATTGGCTGGACTTGACTTTATATCCATGTTGCGGTCACAATTATCCATGATGCAGAAGTATTTTTACCGTAAACACCAATAAATAAATAAATAAATAAATAAATAAATAAATAAATAAATAAATAAATAAATAATAGCATGCTGCATATTGACAAGAGGAAGAGGATGTATTGAATCTCACCATTTCCTTTATGGTCATTGCACAGGTCAGGGGATCAGCCATTCCTGAGATAGCTATTTTTATATTTGTGAAGTAAGTGAGAGCAAAGTAATTCTGGTGTGTTTATCAGTGTTAGAACAGAGGCTAAGATGGGCAACCTGGAGTACTGCAGCTATTTATTTATTAGGGTTTAACGACACATTAACAGCCAAGGTCATATCGTGTCGGTGACAGTTTTATGGGTGGAGGAAGCCGGAGTACCCAGAGAGTACCATTGAGCAATGACGAGCAGCTGCCATCTCCCCAAAATCATAATTCCGTACTGGTGTACAGGCAGGGTTAGATTTGTTGAAGACATGCCTACCATCGACATGCAGTACGCCTTAGTACACAGCGTCATCGTGCCCCCATGTGGACAATTGGGGTGAAGCGCCTTGCCCAAGGACACAACGCGGAGTCTGAATCAATAGCTCAGATGGTTACCCATCCAAGGACTAACTGTGCTCGATGTTGCTTAACTTCGGTGATCTGATGAGAACCAGTTACCGCAATGCCACCGCGCCCCTGTACTGCAGCTTATTTCATGAGTTATCAGCTGACAATATTCTAAGTTACAGGATGTTTACTTGCCAGGTATGGCATCATGTAAGGCGAAGTGAGATTAATATTACGCAAGGCCTTCGGCCGAGCCTAATATTGATCACGCTGAGCTTCACATGACACGATACCTGGCAAGTAATTAAAAGATCTGAAGCGCTTCATTTTGAATAATTATCAGGAAACTGTCTTTTATTTGCACAAAAATAGGTGAAAACTTGAGGTGGGAAAATTAATTCAGAAACAAAATAGCACCCAGCAGAGGGGGTGTTTAGGTGCTCATACATGGTCACTGGTATAATCTAATATCACATAGTCCACTGATGCTATTAGAGCATGCTGATTGGTCAAATTAAACAGGTGGTATGATTAAATGTGATGTAATACACTATTGGAAGGGGCTCAGGGAGGCATTGCAACCAGTAAATTTCTTCACAGCATTTCACAGTCCACTGGTGTTAAAACGATTAGCTGACTAGTCATTGTCAATGTTGATATGGCTCGACATCGACTATGGATTTCCAAGTCGACTTGTCAGAACATGTAGTATTTCCTATAAAAAGATTACCCCGTGACAAAATTCCCATGCAAGATCTATTGAGGAAGAGTTAAAATGATTGACAGTTGATCTGTTCAAAGAGTGAAATCAACAACTCTAATTATGAGATAACCGACACAGAATTTGAGATCATAGTAGATGTGAAAGTTAACTGTGTTGCATCGGCTCCTTTGTACTCGCTGATAGTGGTCATACTGCAAGTGCCTTAACACTGTTAACAGGTAGTTTTTTTTTAACTTGTTTCCATACAATAAATTTCTATAAAAGAGAGATTCCAATGTTGTTTAATTATGTATCAACTGGTATCAGTAAAGTGAGCAAATGGAGAAAAATATTCAGCTGCAGAGGTATTGCTATGTAAATCTTGGCAGCAGAAAATAGGGTGCCAACTTGTCAACTTCGACTCAACTTTTTGAGTATCAACTAACCGACTGTAGAATTCCAGAGTCATTTCAACACTACCGTCCACATCAAAGAAATACTGGGTGTCCTCAAGTACATCAGGGTTATGGAAGTGCTAATGACGAATTCGAATGGCAGTTCAAAAAGATTATTTTGCTATTTGCCCCAAATCTTTTGAGATGAAAAATAGGTAAATGGAATGATGGTGTCAGGCTTGTAATTATAAATCAAAATACTATGATTGAAGTAATATTACACATACTTAACAAAGATTTTTTTCTTTCTTTTACAGACGCAGCCAGTACCAAATCCAATGAGTTATTACATGCATCAGTCTCCTGAAATCTGGCATAAATTTGAAACATTATCCAATCATTTTGTGGAGTTGGTTGCTCCTTTCCTATTGGTTTTAAATCGTCCATGTAGACAAATTGGTGGTCTCATTCAAATTCTTTTCCAGGTAAGTTAATTTTCAACATTTCTAAATTTATATAGTTTCAATCATTAGACAAATGCATTGTAACAAACGTCCTGAGGATATGGTTTGTTCGCTCACCTGACTTTGTCAGGGGAGCAATGGTGATCACTCGTCGTTCTTGAACACGGTGTTTGCGTCTTCTCCTCCAAAACCGCTGAACCGATTTAAGTGAAATTCGAGATAATAGTTTGTTATGACATCACATTTTGATTTTGTTCAAATCAAATTGCCTCTCCCCTCAGTAGGGCCACACCCAAAAAGTGTGCTTAAATCTTAAAAAATCTTCTTATCGTGAACCAGCAGTAGCAGAGACTTGATATTTGGTGTGCAGCTTCCTTTTGAGGTGTAGACTCAGATTTGTTGAAGAGAAGTTTGAGGAGCTATATTTGCCGTCGTTATGGGAGGGGCAAGAATTTTTGCCCTGCCCAGAATCTCTATTTTCCAAACTGAGAGGCTGATTTGAACCAAATTTGATATGAGGGCTTATTGGGTCATAAGTTCTTAATTTATGCAAAAAAAATTTTCTTGTCCCCATGGGAACTGCAGGAGCTAAAAATAGAAAAAATTTAAAACGCCCATATCTCCAAAACTGCACAGCACTGAGAATTCTTATTTGGTGTGAAGCTTCCTTAGGACCAACAGAATGGAATGGTAAAAAAAACATTCTATCGGTTTTATCATGGGGTACTTTTTTGGGACTTTGAAAAAGTGCTGAGTCAGCATTTTTTAGTACTGTAGGTAATGGAAAAAACATTTAAGACTACTCTTCTCCCAAACCACTGCTCCAAAAGCTTTCAGATTTCACATATAACATCTTTGGAAATTTGTTTCACCTGTTTATTGAAATCAAATCCCTAAGTCCATATTTAGGCTCTCTATGGGAGCCCAAATGTTTAAATTAGTGTAGTATAAGGAATATTCTTTAAAAATCTTCTTCAGATCCACCAATCAGAATCTTTTGATATTTGTTGCGCTGTATCCTTAGAGGGGTGAGATTCAAGTTTGTTCAAGCCAAGTCCCTGGATTCATATTTGGGCTCGCTGTGGGAGCCCAAATTATAACTTAGTTCAAAACGAGGAATTTTCTTTAAAAATCTTCTTTTTCAGATCCATCAGTCGGAATGTTTTGATATTTGGTATGCAGCATCCTTTTTTTTTTGGGGGGGGGGGGGGGGGGGGGGGGGGGGGGGATTCAAGTTTGTTCAAAGCTACATTCTTTAAAAATCTTCTTCTTCAGACCCAACAGTTGGATTGTTTTGATATTTGGTATGCAGCATCCTTGGGAGTGGGGGTGGGGGTTGGGTGGGAGGGGGGGGGATTCATGTTTGTTCAAGCCAAGTCCCTGGGTTGATGTTTGGTCTTAAAATGATGAATTTTCTTTAAAAATCTTCTTCTTCAGATCCATCAGTTATAATGTTTTGATATTTGGAGGGGGGGGGGGGGGGGGGGGGGTAGATTCAAGTTTTTTCAAACCAAGTCTCTGGGTTCATATTTGAGCTCACTGTGGGAGCCCGAATTATAGCGTAGTTCAAAATGAGGAATTTTCTTTAAAAATCTTTTTCAGATCCATCAGTCGGAATGTTTTGATATTTGGTATGCTCATCCTTTTTTTTGGGGGGGAGGGGGGAGATTCAAGTTTGTTCAAGCCAAGTCCCAAGGTTCATATTTAGGCTCACAGCCCGTATTATAACATAGTTCAGTATGAGGAATATTCTTCAAAAATCTTCTTCTTTACATCCACCAGTTAGAATCTTTTGATATTTGGTATACAGTATCTTTATGGAGGTGAGATATAAGTTTGATAAGGCCAAGTCCCTGAGTTCATATTTGGGCTTCCTGTGGGAGCCCAAATTGTACCAAAATTTCTATTTTCAGAACTGAGAGGCCAATTTGAACCAAATTTGATATGAGGGCTTATTGGGTTATAAGTATCTAATTTATGCCCCCCCCCCCCCCCCCCCCCCCCCCCCCCCAAATTTTCCCATCGCTCCATGGGCACTGCAGGACCTAAAAATAGAAAAAATTTAAAATTCAAAACCACACGGCACTGAGAATTTTTATTTTGTATGAAGCTTCCTGAGGAACAGCAGGAAGGAATGGTCCAAAAAAATTGGCATCGGTTTTATCATGGGAACTTTTCCAGGACTTCTAAAAAGTGCTGAGTCAGCATTTTTTAACACTGTGGGTAACATTACATTACATTACTGGGTTCATAAAGAAACAAACTTTCATCAGCACAATTTTTAACTGAATTCTCAGAATGTCTGTCCTTCTATGCCTTGTATGGAGGAGATATAGCTATTGCCGGCGACTTCAATATCCATGTTGACAATTTAAATGACACTTTTACGAAGCAATTTACTAATCTGTTCAATTCATTCGGCTATTCGCAACTGGTTTTGAAACCTACCCACAACAGAGGACACACCTTGGATCTAATTCTTGTTCGTCAAAGTAACAGCACGTCAGTACAAAACATCTATGTCACAGATCCAGTATTATCTGATCACTATGCAGTCTTGGCTGAATTGACACTAGCAACCTCCAAAATTCCTCCCAAGAAAATTACTTATCGAAAATATAAATGCATCAACATTGATACCTTGAAAATGGATATAAGTTCATCAACACTGTCTCCAAATTATTTTTGTAGTAGTCATGGATCATCTGAGCAACTGTTATGTTTATTTGAAGAAACTCTTAAGGGCATCATGGCTGAACATGCACCACCAAAGTCAAAAGTTATAACTCATAGGGAAAAAGTGGAGTGGTTTACAGAAGACGTTAGAGCTGCTAAACAACAGCGTCGCAGACTTGAGCGTCTATACAACAAAACGAAGCTTGAGATTCACCGGCAGATGTTCTGCCACCAAAGAAATACAACTAATAAGATCATCAAAAAAGCGAAGAGGGAGTACTACAATTCTCTGATAGAGGAGTCATCAAATACTAGAGTGTTATTCTCGGTAACCAATAGTCTCCTTGGTAAAGAACAAAAAGTCATTCTCCCAGATCATCTAAATACCAATGAAATTCTGGAAAAATTCAGTGATTTTTTCATAACCAAAATTCAGTTAATCCTGGATAGTATACCATCACGTGAACCACCAGAGTTTGATCAACTTGACATAAAAAGAGATTTTTCCAGTTTTCACACTGTCTTGGAAGAAGATATTCGAAAAATGATTTTGTCATCATCCAATAAATCCAATGATCTAGATGAAATTCCAACATTCCTTCTGAAAGAGACAATTGATCATCTTCTGCCAGCCATATCATCTATTATATCTGCATCCCTTCATGAGGGATTTGTTCCACGCCCACTGAAAAAAGCACTTGTTACTCCACTCATCAAGAAGCCATCTCTTGATCCTGACAACCTGAAGAATTATCGACCAGTATCGAACCTCTCCTTTCTGTCTAAATTGTTGGAAAAGGTTGTTGCTTCACAACTCAAAAAACATCTACATGAAAATGATCTTTTAGAGCCTTTCCAGTCTGCATACAGAGCCAATTACTGTTCAGAGACAGCTTTACTGCGAGTCAACAACGACATTGTTAAATCAGTGTCTGAGGGTAAGGCAGTACTGCTTGTTCTCTTGGATTTGTCAGCAGCATTCGACACAGTCGACCATGATATTCTTTTGCAGACATTGACACAGCATGGCATATGTGGAACTGTCTTATCATGGTTTGCATCATATCTAGAAGGTCGCAGTCAACAAATATATATCAACAAGACCGGTTCAGAAAGCAAGATGTTAAAGTGTGGTGTTCCTCAGGGCTCAGTTCTTGGTCCACTTTTGTTTACTCTGTACACTTCTTCTCTGGGTCGTCTTCTTAAAAGGCATGGCATATCATATCATCTGTATGCTGATGATACCCAACTGTACATTACATTTAATTCATCTCTTCAAAGTGACTCAATCAGTCAGCAACATGGAAACTTGCATAAATCTGGTGCGGGAATGGATGATAGATTTTAAACTGAAAATGAATGACTCTAAAACAGAATTCTTAGTGATATCCGGGGTTCACATGCCTACACCCACTGTTACATCAATTCAGGTTGGAAACAACATCACCATGAAAAGTGAATCGGCCAGGAATATTGGACTGATTATGGACTCAAATTTAAAGCTAGACATCCATATCAATAAAATATGTCAAAAATGTTACTGGCAGCTTCGGAATATTGGAAGACAGAACTTATCTTAACCAGTCAGCACTTGAAAAACTTGTGCATTCCTTCATCACCTCACAACTAGACTATTGTAATTCAGTGTTAGTGGGGCTGCCGCAGTATTTGATTCAGAAGCTTCAAAAAGTTCAGAATATTGCTGCTAGGATAATTACTGGTACCAAATGCTCTGAACACATAACACCTGTTTTAAGACAATTACATTGGCTTCCAGTTAAACAGAGAATTAATTTCAAAATATTGATCTTAGTATTCAAATGTATCCACAAACTGGCTCCAGTTTACCTGCAAGAGCTCATCACTGTATACACTCCATCACGCAGTCTGAGATCTAAAGATCAAATTCAACTAGTCATACCTTTTAGCAGGTCTAATCTAGCTAATGATTGTGTGTTCTCCATCGTGGGTCCAAGATTGTGGAATGCATTGCCTATTAGTGTCAGAAATTCAGAAACTATCAACATCTTCAAGAGAAATCTTAAAACTTTCCTATTTACTGAAGCATTCTCCTCAACCTCCCTAGAGGAAACTGAAACATGTGACTTTCTTTTCAGAAAAGTGTATTTTATTTCTGTGAAGCGTTTTAGGGCACTCTTCGTGGTTTTACGCTTTTACAAAATCAATTATTATTATTATTATTATTATTTATTATTATATTTGGGCTCCCTGTGGGGCCCAAATTGTTACTGAGTTCAATATGAGAAATATTCTTAAAATCTTCTTTTTTTTCAGATCCACTGGTTAAAATTTTCTTAGGAGGGGCAGATGCAACTTGTTGAAATCAATTCCCTGGGTTGATATTTAGGCTACCATGTCAGGTGAGCGCCCTCAGGCTCCCTGGGGCCTCTTGTTTAATTTGTTTATCACTAGAGTTGTATATGTTTTATAATCCTATTGTCAGTTAGTCATCGTCTAGTCATCTATGGCATATTCAGTTAACTTTAGAATTCATTTGGTTTGATTTTTTTTTACACCTTTTTATAAAAATATTCCAAAAGTAGGTGAAATATCAGAGAGAGAAAATTATATCTTCACTAGTGATAATTGTCAAGATCAAATGGAAATTGATATGTACTCATGTGAATAGTTGTATCTTCTTTGGTTTGTTGATAGCCCAAGCAAGCTATAAAATAAGCATTGCCTTATGTGATCAATACTTTAGCCATCCCATGGCAGATGTATCAACTGTAACAGGTGACCACCCTATAGCATGTGCATGTTAGGCATAGCAAACTATCGGTAATGCTCTGGTCACAATATCAACTCAAGGGGGGCAGTTGGACACTCTAACCAGGATTACATGCATCATTCGCTGCACTGACAATGCTGCAACTTTATTATCACTGATAAAGGACTGGCTGGTTTGGAGCTGTAAACACTGGCCATTGCACAAGGCTCACATCCTCCAACCAGTCCTCCATTCATGACCCAAGGTACTAAACACCAGACTGTCTGAATGGCATTGAATTACCCAAGGCCCACAAATTACCCCGCAGCAGGGAAGGGAGCTACAACCCCTCTAACCCCAAGGATGAGGATGAAGATGGGAAGGATCTCTAACATCTGTCTGTATACATCATTCCATTTCTGTAACCATTCACTGATACCATTTTTCAAAGCACCAACCAGTTCTGTATTTTCTCAACCAGTTCAAGTTCTGTATTCTCTCAACCAGTTCTAGTTCTGTATGTAGTAAAGGTGATGGGACATGTCCTTGGGTGAGTCAGTAAGCAGGTCCAGGCATGGGCACAAACAGAACAACAAGTAACATTCAGGTCTCAAGTTCTCCAAACACTACCTGGCACTGCACACAAGACATAGCTGACAGAATTACCACAGCTATGTATGCTGTGTCGGGTTACCTTGAGTACTGCAAGTACTTAAGAAGGACAAGCACTTCAGTAAAATTTAACATTTAGGCCTAAAAAAAAGAACTTCTGTTTCTCTGGGTCCACGCGCATGGTCTAATATGTTGCACATGCAAACTTTTTATTGCCTATAGGGTTTCAAAGTTTCTGCAAAAGTGACATGTCACTTGACAATATGCAGTATAAAAGCTAAAAATGAAAATATTGAAGGCATTAAGAAACCTTTGAATCCATTCCACTTTGTTCCAATCATATCCCAAGCCATACAAACATAACACTATTTAATTTATTGTGAAATGAGAACATCATTGTTCTGTTGAAGAAAAATTGGAACAGGAAACAGCTGTTTCTTGTTTATATTATTGGTATATGTAAAAAGAAGAAATAGGAAACTGAAACAGCGAGTTCACTAATAGCAACATCTGATGGACTGACATGTAAACATAGGTTTTGGGATGTGCCAGACAGTAGTTTTGGTAAAACCTGGCTGGTTTGATCCATGGAATTGAAGCCCATAGGTACTTGAATCAAGGTATAGCAGTCTTGCAGCTCATCACCCCATTTACGTTTACCTGCCTAGTTTAAACTGGTCAACTCATCACTATGTAGAAAAGCCTGATTTTGCCACTGACTGCAGCTCACTATTGGTGGTGGGTGACGAATTGTGGGAGAAGTGGAGTGCTTATAAAGCAAATAATGTCTGACATACTTCCTGCAATTGAGATTGGTATTTTAGTTCCAATTTGTCCAAGTGCTGAATCGTGCAACATTCATTTGGAAAGGCTTGTTCTCAAAACTGAAAACGATTTGGTCAGAATTGCATGGGGTTGAACCTTCCTGGTCAAATCTCTGTACTGGTACCCGGTGTGGTACAAAATTAAAAAAATGATCTATATTTTTGTTGACCTATTATTAAAACGAGTCTCTTGGGACGAATTTCTCAGTGGGTATTGTCTATTGTGGGCGAATATCTTAGTGCATTTTGTCTGTTGTTCAAAACAGAGCTGCTTGTTTCCCTGTTGTATTTTTTTTTTATTGAACTTGTTCCTGGAAACAAAGCCAATAAACAAAAATAAAAGCCCAGTCATTCAAGATGCCTTACTTAATATCAGTACAAATAAAATTTGTGTTACACATTGTTTTGGACGGTTGTATAATTGATGACTTTAATCCAAATGATAGCCTAAGTGAACTGTTCATAGGACTGTGCTCAGGAAGAGTGGGCCACGGGGAAATCAAGTTTGAAGACTATCGTTCTTCACATATTGAGTGTTTCATGGGTAAAATGACAGACTCCAGTAACTTTCACCTCATGTTCCAACAGGCAAATGTGAATGATGTGGCCACCGAATTCGAAAAATATTTCAAATTCTGTATTGAAAATTCACCAAAAAATGAAATTGAGTCCCAAACTGACACAACCACATTGACCTACTCTCAGTCTTCAAAGCAAAAACAAAATTTTTCTTAATTAATGAAAACCCGACCAATACTGTTACCAAAGCCTTATGGTGATAACCTTTCATCAAAAAATAATAAATATAAACTTGGGGCACTTGGGACAAGGCATTGGAGCCTTACAGAGTAGAGATCAGTTGCACACAAGAATTTTATCAAGCATTCCCCCTCCCTAAGGTACTAGTTTCACCTAACCCACTTGAAAAGCCTGATTCTGATCCTTGACAACAAAGTGGGAGATTAGATTTGAAAATGGGGAATTTTGAAACAGGACCTCAAAGAGTTGGAGAGTGATGAGGCACGTTACTTCTTGGGAGGTGGATATTAAATATTTGTTGAAGTGCTATGTTCTTTGAAAAGTTACAGTCTGTATACAATATACAGTGGATCTGTTTTAGTTTTAGACCCAAGTGGCCATCACCAGAACCAAATTGTCATGTTAGAACTAAATATTAGTATATACAGTGTACACAGAGTGCTATCGAACCTCATTTGATGACATGCCTCTTCTTGACCCAATGGGTATACTTCAGCCTATATCTATATATGTGGGGTCAGTATAAACTTGAGGGCCAAATAGGCAGTTATACAGAACACTGACTACCAGATGTCCTACCTAGTGGTTCATACACTGTATATTTTCTTGTTGAGCAAGCAGAAGCAGTATAAGTATATATCCAACCATGGTGTGAGCTAAATACTAAGCCCCCCACCCCTGCATATACTGTATACGCATGTGTGGGCCTGTCACTTGTTATAATTTGCATCAGTTTTAGAAAGTTCCACAAAAAGTGGCTGGTGATTTATTACTGTTGACTTTTATTCCTTGAAAACATAGTAGAACTATGATGTTTTGTATACATTATTATTATAAAACACAAGATATGGTTAATATCTATAAGATTTGTTTTATTTGGAATAAAACTATAATTCATCATCATTCATTCACAAAGCAGGTGGTACATTCTGTTTGTCTGAAAACATAAAACTATGTGGTAATTAGATCCTCTTAGTGAGAATAAATAGAAATAAAAAATAAAATAAAAAACGTCCACATGCTTTTTTACATAAATGGTCTGAGAAACAGATAATCAACTTTGTGTGGCCTTATTTTAAATTATTTTCAATATTTTTCATATTTAAATTTAGAAGTTTTAACCTATTAATATTACTCAACAACAACAACAGTTATTCACTGAGATTGGCAGTGGATGATACTGACGTACAAAAAAAAAATGAAATTCATAGAGGTCATTTCAATACTGTTAGTTAAAGCATCTTTTCCACTCTGATTGAGAATAACTCAAAGAGAGACAAGGGTAATATTCCTATTTCCATTAACAATTTATGTTAAGATTTACTAATTTATATTATGTTTTATTGTGTTGCAAGTTGATTACTAAGTTAAATTAGATGTTACTGTACTCATGTTAGATTTGTTATTTTATTATTTACAGAAGGTTTAGTTAAATAATTTATTCAATGCCTCACGGTTTTCATTTGCACTTGAGTTACTCAGCGACAGAGTGAATTCCCTTGATGTGCACATTTACAAAGAAATTTAAAACCTTCAAAATATTTGTTTGGTTATCTCCCTTGATTCACAAATATCCATTTCTTTGAGTTGAAGGAAGCTTCACATCATGCAATTTGAAGTCAGATGAATTGACACTGTCTACCAACAGGTATGACATGTGAATTAACACAACACCATACAGTCCCTAACTAGTACACTTTAGCCAGATAATTTATAATTTATTATTAGTTAAGGAATATTAGTGATTAATATGCAGTGATCAGTCCATGTGAACAGGCACTATGACTTCCAACCAGGAGCCAATACCATAAAACTTTTAAAATTGTATTTTCAAGAATTGTGTTTTCTACCTATTAATATAACTGACTAAAATGAATCATTAGCATTTTAAAAGATATGGCAATTTGCCAACTGGCAAATTTCCATATCTTTGAAAATGCTAATGGTCCATTTTAACCCACTTAAAGTCATAACTAGAAAATACAATTCTAGAAAATACAATTGTAAAAGTTTTATAGTATTGGCCCCAGGTATAACATATGAATTGACACAATGCCATACAGTCACAAACTAGTACACTTTAGCAAGATAATTTATAATTTACTATTAGGTAATGTTATTGATTAATATGCAGTAGTCACTCCATGTAAATAGACACTATGGCTTCCAACCAGGTATGACTTGTGAATTGACACAATTCCATGCCCTCCCTAACTAGTACACTTTAGTTAGATAATTTATAATTTATTATTAGTTAAGAAATATTAGTGATTAACATGCAGTGGTCAGTTCATGTAAATAAACACTATGGCTTCCAACCAGGTATGACATGTGAATTGACACAATGCCATACAGTCCCTAACTAGTACACTTTTGTCAGATTATTTATAATTTATTATTAGTTAAGAAATGTTATTGATTAATATGCACTGGTCAGCCCATGTGAATAGAATAGACACTATGGCTTCCTACCAGAAAAGTTCCTACCAGCTAAGTAAGGGAATTAAAGATATAATTTAATTATCAAAATTTACATTTTATCACATTCTTAATTTAGGCATAGAAAGTGAACTATGTTTGCATGGTTTGTGAAACATATAGAACATATCAAATCTTCCTTCATCATAGTAAAACATAACAGGGCAGCTCATTCCTGCAAGGTCCAACAATTCCCATTTACTCCAAGTACTAACACAAAAATATCTAGCAGATTAACTGGCAATGAGCACTATAATTATAGCTTTACTAACTGAGCGACCTTATCCAGTTAAGACTAATATTGCTTGTTCCCTGAGCACTGTTAGCCCATAAAATTCTAAAGCTCAAAATTATAATTCAGCTCTTAGCATACACTACCCTAATGTCATCAAAAGCAACAAGAAAATACTGCACCACAGATTTACATTCCAATACAGATTTCCATTAGGGTTCAACTGATGATCGGAACTGGCAACCACAATCGGCCGATTGTGGGTAACCGAATGACAACGGCAGTGGCTCCTGGAACATCGGTTCAACTGATTGTTGCCAACCATTTTGTGATGATTCATAAACCACATTTTATTAGCTCAACTTTAGCGAAGCCAAATTTGAGCTTTTGTCATGGCCCATTGTCCGTCTGGCCGTCTGTCTGTCTGGCCGTCTGTCCGTCTGTCCGTCTGTCCATATGTCCGTACGTCAACAATTGGATACGGCTCGGGCTAGAGGCCGTATTTATGAACCGATCTTTACGAAACTTCTTGGGTACCTTTGTTATGACCGTGGGACGAGAACGAGTGTTTTTGGGTGCGGTCCAAAATTCAAGATGGCTGCCAGCCACCATTTTGTACCGACGATGCAGAAATCTGTTTTTTGTGCAGAACTTCCATATGAATGCTCTGATTTGAATAATTTTTTGTATGAATGTTTAGTACCATGGGATACATCACATATAATACGGGTTTTTTTCTCGTGCGTAAATTGTGCAAATTAGACTAATTTTGATGTTTTTTGGGGTTACTTTCAGCACTGTAAGTGCAAATGCCAATACGGCTCTGGCTAGAGGCCGTATTTATGAACCGATCTTTACGAAACTTCTTGGGTACCTTTGGTATCACCGTGGGACGAGAACGAGTGTTTTTGGGTCCGGTCCGAAATTCAAGATGGCCGATGGCAGCCATTTTGTACAAAATAAGGTGCAATCAGATTTTTGCACAGAACTTCCATATGAAAGCGCTGATTTGAATAATTTTGTGTGTGAATGTTTAGTATCATTGGATACATCACATATAATATGGGTCTTTTTCTCGTGCAGAAATTATGCAAATTAGATGAACTTTGATTTTTTCAGTGCGACTTACACACAGTAAGTACACATGTCAATACGGCTCGGGCTAGAGTCTGTATTTATGGACTGATCTTCACAAAATGTCTTGGGTACCTTTGTTATCACCTTGGGATGAGAACGAGTGTTTCTGGGTGCGGTCTAAAATTCAAGATGGCTGCCAGTGGCCATTTTGTACCGAAATTAGGTCTAATCAGTTTTTTGTACACAACTTCTATACAGCTCAGACTAGAGGCCATATTTATGAACCAATCTTTACGAAACTTCTTGGGTACCTTTGTTATCACCGTGGGATGAGAGCGAGTGTTTTTGGGTGAGGTCCAAAATTCAAGATGGCCACCAGCAGCCATTTTGTACCAAAATTAGTGCAATCAGTCTTTTGTACAGAACTTCTGTATGAAAGTTCTGATTTGAATAAATTTTTGTATGAATGTTTAGTAACATGGAATACATCACATATTGTAAGGGGGTTTTTTTCGTGCACAAGTTATGCAAATTAGATGAACTTTGATTTATTCAGTGCTACTTACACAATGTAAGCACACATGTCAATACGGCTCAGGGTAGAGGCTGTATTTATGAACCAATCTTTACAAAACTTCTTGGGTACCTTTGTTATAATCTTGGGATGAGAATGAGTGTTTCTGGGTGCGGTCCAAAATTCAAGATGGCTGCCAGTGGCCGTTTTGTACCGAAATTAGGTCTAATCAGTTTTTTGTACACAACTTCTATACAGCTCAGACTAGAGGCCATATTTATGAAGCAATCTTTACGAAACTTCTTGGGTACCTTTGTTATCACCGTGGGATGAGAGCGAGTGTTTTTGGGTGTGGTCCGAAATTCAAGATGGCCACCAGCAGCCATTTTGTACCAAAATTAGTGCAATCAGTCTTTTGTACAGAACTTCTGTATGAAAGTTCTGATTTGAATAAATTTTTGTATGAATGTTTAGTAACATGGAATACATCACATATTGTAAGGGGTTTTTTTTCGTGCACAAATTATGCAAATTAGATGAACTTTGATTTATTCAGTGCTACTTACACAATGTAAGCACACATGTCAATACGGCTCAGGGTAGAGGCTGTATTTATGAACCAATCTTCACAAAACTTCTTGGGTACCTTTGTTATCACCTTGGGATGAGAATGAGTGTTTCTGGGTATGGTCCAAAATTCAAGACGGCTGCCAGTGGCCATTTTGTACCGAAATTAGGTCCAATCAGTTTTTTGTCACAAGTTCTATAGAGCTCGTATTTATGAACTGATCTTTACAAAACTTCTTGGGTACTTTTGTTTTCACCTTGGGACAGGAACGAGTGTGTTTTGGGGTGCCTTTGTTATCACTGTGCTATGAGAACAAATATTTTGGGGTTCAGTCAGACCCACTCTGGGACTCAAAGATTTTTTTCTAGTTTAGCATCTGACTGTCACCCACCTTTACAATACTTTACCTATACATTTGTTACAGACAGCGGTCAGTATTTATGTACAGACCGTTACAATACTGTATATGTACCTTTGTTATCAGGTCATTACCTAGATGTTTGTCATTGCTGAGTCTCATACTATACGTGTACATGTCTTTGTCTTGACAAGTTGAGCTACAATGTCATTGACACTTTCATTATCTTCTGCAATATTGTTCAGTTGTTAATGTAAAATGATGCCAATAATACCATTCAGTTGGGAAACAACCAAATAGTGTATTCTTAATCTCCCTGGATAAACTTTTATGGGATATACAAGTTAAACAACGTGTAAAGCTTACAATTGAGCATACTTGTGGCAATCGCCAGTTCATACCAGAAAAGTGAAGGCTGTACTCCATGGACTCAGGTCGCAGTAAAATTACCAGTCGTGCACACTTGGGCGGTACATGTGGCTCTGAGAGCTACTATGGGAATCCCAATGCAATTGCCGTAATTGTTGTGCCACAATGAAAGCAAATTTCACTTTTTGGGTGCCTATCACATCAATACCAAGAGCCTGAATGTCGGCCAAGTAAAACAGTTTTATTAGCCCTTGGGCAACTCGAAAAAACATTTGTTAACTTAAAAATAGCAGAGACTATTCCTGCACTGTGTAATTTACAGTTACAAAACTGATGAAATTATTTCTCCACTGACGGCATTCCTAAATGCCCAGCTCCACTGAACAGGGTGACAATACAAAATAATCTGAGCAAGTGACACTGACTATGTGGATTTCTTATCAACCTACCTTACAATTGTTTACTGCAGGCTTGCACAACAGTGGAAGTCCCTAACTCAGAAAATATACTCTCTATTTTTATCTTTCCCAAGGAATTTGGGAAAGAAAAGTGGTGCAAAAGCACCAAAAAAAAATAAGCCAAAACTGGGTCGAGTGCTATCGGCGCACACCCAGTAGGGGACGCTCTTCTAGTACAGATCCATGTCTTCCAGTACCAGTGCGCAGTCAGTAACTAATGAATCATTCTTTTTTCTTCCGCTGTCCTGGAACGATGTGCGGCCATTTGAATTATGAAACAGTGATAATTCAACTCGTTGATAATGGTTACATGTGACTAGAATTATGGATCTGAGTATCGTATAATAACAGGACTGTGTTTTGCATATTCTCGTTATTAATTTTAACCACTTTTTTATTGTATTTTGTATATTCTCTGTGTTCGCACACGACTTTCGCGTACTGTGCGGTTCGGACATATAATTTTTTGGGTGATAAATTTATGTTATTCTTTTGGATATTATTATTATTATTATTGGAGTTAGGTGTCAGTGGGGGGCTGTATGGACAGGATTTCCCCTCTTTGTTGAGGGCAAAATTTCTGTTTTTTGGGTCCCTGTCGGCTGTCTGGGTTCAGTTGTGTTCCCTCCCACCGGTCCTTTATTTTCTGCCACCTTTCTCTCGTAGTTGGGGGTGTTCTTCTACTTTTTACATCTGTTGAGTTCACCTTTTCTTCTACTGCTCTCACCTCTGTTATGCCCAGCACTGTTCCTTGAGGGCAATGCCTTTTGCCCAAGCATGTGGTGCATTCTCGTGGCCGTTCTTCCTGCACCCACTTGGAAGGGGAACGCTGTCGTTCGGAGCCTCCCGACACGACCACGTCTGGTGAGAGTTATATCCCCTCCGTGGAGGATGTGCAGTCTTTACCTGTGGTGGATACTGTGAGAGTCGTTGAGTTGTCTGGTGAAGAGATGCCTGGTTACGGGACTGTGGTCACTTTCCAGTCTACACCTGAGGCTGTCACTAGGGTTGTGACTCCTTGTTTGGAGCTGAGCTTGGTTGCTCTCTCCACTTTTCCACTTCAACAGCTCCTGTCATATCTGCTGCTACTGCTGTTCCATCTGCAATGTCATCGTCACCGTTTCAGCTGACCTCGGCTTATCCCCGAGTCTGCAGAGATGTCTGGTAGTGTAGACGTGGGATATCGGCCTCAGCCTTTCCTGACTTCAACTCGGCGAAGTGGGAAGGGGTTGCCGGCCGAACCAGACCTGTTAACCTCTGAAGGTGACTGTCAGTGAGATTTTGATGAGCTCTCAGTGAGATTTGGATGCTTGTCAGTGAGATTTTTGCATGCGGCCAATACATTAATATTTTCCTTGTTATGCCTCCCACAGTCCCACCTGGGCCCCTCCCCCCCTCCCCCCCCAACCCAAATGCATTATATATTTCATTTTAATAATTTATTTTAACACTTTTAAGGGGTCGTCCAACCTAACTTTGGTCAATTTTTTTACATTTTTCCCAATGCCTCAGAAACAGATAAGAGAAGTAAGGAAAGGCAAATTATATATCAAAATAATGAGTAAAGTGCATAGAAAAGGTACATATAATTTTTTTCAGGAAAAAAAGTGAATTTTATGATTTTGAAGAAGATTAATTTGCAAATGGCATAAGTAACGAACCGGTAAAACCACAAAATAATCGGTAATTCGAAAGCCTTGTCCTCAATATAATGATAACATACTACAGACTCGGAGAAAGCATTTTTTTGACACACACTCTGGTGGGTTTTGACGTTTGAATGCAATAACACCAACACAAATTTTTGATGTTCCGGATGTGGCCATGTTGCAATGATGTTTATTCCGGTTATGTGATTACGATGTGGTTCTTGAAGAAATACTCAATTTGGGCAATCGTAAGAATGCAAGGACATGATCACGCCCTTTATTTGTTCTAGACAATGTATGAGCGGATTTGCAAACAGGTGACAGCAAATACTTGAGCTGTTAATGTCATAACTGCAAAAGATGGTTCGAAATTCCCTCTCGTGTTTACAGGCTGTCTGAACTTTTTTGTTGACAAAAAATCTGAATTGTTGTGCACTAGAAAGACAACATGAACCACTTGTAAAAAAATAACCGAGTGTATAAAATCAGGACGATACACATAAAATAAGGCAATATTCATAACAAAGTAAGCAGAATGCTTCAGAAATCACTTTTTCACGAAGTATATTCCAAGTGACCTGGAACTATATTGAGCGTGTTGATTTCCCCCCGATGTTGTGAAGTTATTTACTTCCTAGTAACCATGGAATTTGTCGCGGCTAGCTTTGATGTCTGCAAAGGACCGATTGAATCTGGGTTGAAAATGATGCATTCGCGCTTTTAAATAAGGTGCACTTGGACGATGCTGAGAATTCAGTTTTTTCTTGCAACCAACCATACTAACACAAGCGTCGATCAGTGTCTTTTGTCATCGTTTTACACTGACAAATGTGACAAATCTCCTTCACCGGAAACCATCCCCCAATTTGCATATCACAATAAACATAACTGCTGTCACTGAGTGTCAGCATGGCCGTGTGGTCAAAACCAAAACGAATTATCGAATGCACGGTCAATATTAGCTGCAATTGGCTTTTAAACAAATGAAATACACAAAATATTCACAATTTCTTCATTATTCATGCTGAGTTACTTTTTAACCAGACCACATGCGTTCAGTTTTGTTTATCGGCATCAAACTGATATTGTTTGTGGTAATTAAATAGTACGAGAAGGCGAAGGAAGCCAAATATTTTCCATCATCTATTAATTAATCAAAATTGATAATTTCTTTTATTTTACTGAAATTATGAATTGATAAGGTGGGTGTGTTGCGATTATTATGCCCCAGACCTGGAAGTTGGAAAATCAAAGGTGCATCTAGGGCCATGCAGTGGTGACCCCTGTCCTCTTAATCTTAGTCTTACCCATTCATCATTACATGTACCAACATTCCCCCTTGTATCTCAACCATTGCTACTCCAATTTGAAGGATATTTGGTGTTGTGATCGAGCATCATGGGGAAACAATGCCTGTGTAGTTGCTGTAGCATGTGTTTCTTCCCACATTTTTTCAGAGTTGTGGTACTCTTTCACTCTTTTGAGTTAGAAAATTTTGTTTATAACTAGTTGATTTGTTACAATTTGTTGCAAAGTGCCTGCTAATACCCTCAATTGTATTGCTACAGAATTTTCTAGTGAAGATTTTATTCCTATTACTTATCAAGCAACAACCTAATGAATATTCTGTATAAAGCCACCAATCTGATGTTTGACACTTTTATCGGAGCTGTTTTGAAGGCTTATGGAACTCAAAATGTTGATTATGGCAGGACTTTTCTATTCACCCATTAATCGATAAATTAAGTGTTATAGTTGGAAGTAAGAAGCATGAAAGGTCCAGAACTAAAAGTCTAAAAAGAATGTTTTGCACTGTAACATGATTTTTGCAGATACACTTATTTGGAGGGTTACCTGTCTGATAGTGTTTGGAATATGTGTGGCCAGGATCTTCAAAAAGAAAAAAAGAGTTAAACTTTGAGAAAAAAGGCTTATGCCGGAGGTAGCGTCATACAGTGAAGAGAGCCCCCCACTCCGAGAAATTTTTTGTGTCAAATGGAGCTCACTTGTCACCTTTTGGGGATTGCTTTGTGTACTGCGTTCTTGAAAAAAATATGTGAGACCCTCTGGATGTGCCCTTCTGATCTCAATATGCCAATAAGCCTCCTTGGGGAAAGTACATGCAATAATGGTTATGTAAGGTTGATTTGATGTGTTTTGAATAACAATGTACTTGTAAGTACATTAGATGGTTTATTGCAGTGACAGGTTACAGTTACCCTTATTTCTTCTCCAACAGATATCATGAGTGTATTGGTGTCCAAGAGTAAACAGAGCTATTATACTTATTGATAAACCAGGCATATTTAACAATTTAATCACTGTCAGATTGATGCATGGGATAAAAGGGGTTACAGTGCAAGGGGTTTGTAAATATATTGATTCAACTACAATGTATGACTTTGCAGTGCATTCTACATAGGAGAATATCATAGTTTCTTTCCAAACCACCACAGTAACACATATATCTTTATATTGGGAGACACTCTTTTGTCCTTCCATACTTCTTCTGCTGGACTCCTTCAAGTTGACCTTTGTTGAACTCCCCAAATCAAAACATAAACAAAAGAAAATGTCTGCCTTCAATCAGTGAGCACTCCACTTAAAAAATTTTGTTCTCAATCTTTATTACTTTCATGAATTAGGAAACAATTTCTTCGAGTGTGTACTTCAATGTTTATAGAATACAGCTGTTATTTTATTTTGACGTATTTTATTGCAAAAAGTTTGTTCTCTTACTTATGCCACAGCAGACCTTCAGGTGGTGCTATTTACACATGGCAGCAGTTCCATGGCAAATTTCAGTTTCCACATGTTCTATGTTTCATTCCAAGCATTTTGGTATATAATTTATTGGGGTTATTCATTTTGGGCCTTTTTATGTGTACCCATACTATGTATGGTACACATAATGCCGGCATCCGGGATGACCATCCATCGTTCGTCCATCCTTTGTCCGTCCGTCTGTCCCTGTCCGTCCATCTGTCTGTCCATCTGTCCGTCCGGCGTCCGTATCCATTTCTTTGGCATTCGATAACTTGAAAAATATTGCTTGGATTGTCAAGGTACTTTATATTTGTGTTCAGGTTACTGATGTGCTGAACTGTATAGTTTTTGGTGTAAATCGGATTATTTGATCCTGAGATATTAACCCTTTATCCTTCAAATTGAAAATTCCTCCAATCCCTTTGGCATTCGATAACTTGAAAAATATTTCTTGGATTGTCATGTTACTTTACATTTGTGTTCAGGTTACTGATGTGCCGAGCTGTATAGTTTTTTTTGTAAATCTGTTATTTTGATCCTGAGATATTAACCCTTTATCCTTCAAATTGAAAATTTCTCCAATCCCTTTGGCATTCAATAACTTGAAAAATATTGCTTGGATTGTCAGGTTACTTCATATTTGTGTTCAGGTTACTGATGTGCCGAGCTGTGTAGTTTTTGGTGTAAATCGGATAGTTTGATCCTGAGATATTAACCCTTTATCCTTCAAATTGAAAATTCCTCCAATCCCTTTGGCATTTGATAACTTGAAAAATATTGCTTGGATTGTCTAGTTACTTTATATTTGTGTTCATGTTATTGATGTTCCGTGCTGTATAGTTTTTAGTGTAAATCTGATGATTTGATCCCGAGATATTAACCCTTTATCCTTCAAGTTGAAAATTCCTCCAATCCCTTTGGCATTCGATAACTTGAAAAATATTACTTGGATTGTCAAGTTACTTTATATTTGTGTTCAGGTTACTGATGTGCCAAGCTGTATAGTTTTTGGTGTAAATCTGTTATTTTGATCCTGGGATGTTAACCCTTTATCCTTCAAATTGAAAATTCCTCCAATCCCTTTGGCATTCGATAACTTGAAAAATGTTGCTTGGATTGTCAAGTTACTTTATATTTGTGTTCAGGTTGCTGATGTGCCGAGCTGTATAGTTTTTGGTGTAAATCTGATAATTTAATCCTGAGATATTAACCCTTTATCCTTCAAATTGAAAATTCCTTCAATCCCTTTGGCGTTTGATAACTTGAAAAATATTGCTTGGATTGTCAAGTTACTTTATAATTGTGTTCAGGTTACAGATGTGCTGAGCTGTATAGTTTTTGGTGTTAATCTGATAATTTAATCCGGAGATATTAACCCTTTATCCTTCAAATTGAAAATTCCTCCAATCCCTTTGGCATGGGATAACTCAAAAAGTATCAATCCGATTGTCATGTTACTTTATATATTTATTCAGGTTACTGATGTGCTGCTGTATAGTTTTTTATGTAAATCTGATAATTTGATCCGGAGATATTAACTCTTTATCCATCAAATTAGACACTCCTCCAATCCATTTCTATATGTACCCATACCTTGTATGGTGTACATAATGTCGGCATCCGTGGTGGCCCTCCATCATACAGCTTTCTACTAGTTGTGCGTATGGGTACACATCTGATGATTCCATCGGCCTATTTTTTAGACTTGAAAGAAAATTACATGAAATTTGACCAAAGTTAGGTTGGACATCCCCTTAAGGAGTCGTCCAACCTAACTTTGGTCAATTTTTTGACATTTTTCCCAATGCCTCAGAAACAGATAAGGGAAGTAAGGAAAGGCAAATTATATATCAAAATAATGAGTAAAGTGCATAGAAAAAGTACATATAATTTATGTAACCATTTATTTAGTAACCATGGAATTTGAGGCGGGTATGTTTGATGTCTGCAAAGGACTGATTGAATCTGGGTTGAAAATGATGCATTCGTGCTTTTAAATAAGGTGCGCTTGGACGATGCTGAGAATTTAGTTTTTTCTTGCAACCAACCATAGTAAGACAAGCGTCGATCAATGTCTTTTGTCATCGTTTTACACTGACAAATGTGACAAATCTCCTTCACCGGAAACCATCCCCCAATTTGCATATCACAATAAACATAACCGCTGTCAGCGTGGCCGTGTGGTCAAAACCGAAACGAATTCTCTAATGCACGGTCAATATTAGCTGCAATTGGCTTTTAAACAAATGAAATGCACAAAATATTCGCATTTTCTTCATTATTCATGCCAAGTTACTTTTTAACCAGACCACATGTGTTCAGTTTCGTTTATCGGCATCAAACTGATATTGTTTGTGGTTATTAAATAGTACGAGAAGGTGAAGGAAGCCAAATATTTTCCATCATCTATTAATTAATTCAAACTGATAATTTCTTTTATTTTACTGAAATTATGAACTGATAAGGTGGGTGTGTTGCGATTATTATGCCCCAGACCTGGAAGTTGGAAAATCAAAGGTGCATCTAGGGTCGTGCAGTGGTGACCCCTGTCCTCTTAATCTTAGTCTTACCCATTCATCATTACATGTACCAACATTCTCCCTTGTATCTCAACCATTGCTACTCCAATTTGAAGGATATTTGGTGTTGTGATCGAGCATCATGGGGAAACAATGCCTGTGTAGCTGCTGTAGCATGTGTTTCTTCCCACATTTTTTCAGAGTTGTGGTACTTTTTCACTCTTTTGAGTTAGAAAATTTTGTTTATAACTAGTTGATTTGTTACAATTTGTTGCAAAGTGCCTCCTAATACCCTCAATTGTATTGCTACAGAATTTTCTTGTGAAGATTTTGTTCCTATTACTTATCAAGAAACAACCTAACGAATATTCTGTATAAAGCCACCAATCTGATGTTTGACACTTTTATCGAAGCTGTTTTGAAGGCTTATGGAACTCAAAATGTTGATTATGGCAGGACTTTTCTATTCACCCATTAATTGATAAATTAAGTGTTATAGTTGGAAGTAAGAAGCATGAAAGGTCCAGAACTAAAAGTCTAAAAAGAATGTTTTGCACTGTAACATGATTTTTGCAGATACACTTATTTGGAGGGTTACCTGTCTGATAGTGTTTGGAACATGTGTGGCCAGGATCTTCAAAAAGAAAAAAAGAGTTAAACTTTGAGAAAAAGGCATATGCCTTGGACGTAGTGTCATACACGGAAGAAGGAAGAGAGCCCCCCCCCCCCCCCCCCCCCCTCTGGGAAATTTTTTGTGTCAAATGGAGCTCACTTGTCACCTTTTGGGAATTGCTTTGTGTACTGCATTCTTGAAAAACAATATGTGAGACCCTCTGGATGTGCCCTTCTGATCTCAATATGCCCATAAGCCTCCTTGGGGAAAGTACATGCAATAATGGTTATGTAAGGTTGATTTGGAGTGTTTTGAATAATAATGTACTTTTAAGTACATTAGATGGTTTATTGCAGTGACAGGTTTTAGAGTTACCCTTATTTCTTCTCCAACAGATATCATGAGTGTATTGGTGTCCAAGAGTTAAACAAAGCTATTATACTTATTGATGAACCAGACAAATTGAACAATTTAACCACTATCAAATTGATGCATGGGATAAAAGGGGTTACAGTGCAAGGGGTTTGTAAATATATTTATTAAACTACAATGTATGACTTTGCAGTGCATTCTACATAGGAGAATATCATATTTTCTTTCCAAACCATTATAGTAACACATACATCTTTATATTGGGAGACACTCTTTTGTCCTTCCATACTTCTTCTGCTGGACTCCTTCAAGTTGACCTTTGTTGAACTCCCCAAATCAAAACATAAACAAAAGAAAATGTCTGCCTTCAATCAGTGAACACTCCACTTGTAACATTTGATCTCAATCTTTATTACTTTCATGAATTAGGAAAAGATTTCTTCGAGTATGTACTTAAATGTTAAAATAATACAGCTGTTATTTTATTTTGAGGTATTTTATTGTAAAAATTTTGTTCTCTTACTTATGCCACAGCAGACTTTCAGGTGGTGCTATTTACACATGGCAGCAGTTCCATGGCAAATTTCAGTTTCCACATGTTCTATGTTTCATTCCAAGCATTTTGGTATATAATTTATTGGGGTTATTCATTTTAGGCCTTTTTTAGACTTGAAAGAAAATTACATGAAATTTGACCAAAGTTAGGTTGGACGTCCCCTTAATGGTATTTGTCAGTAAAAGCATACAAATATGGATATCACTGGTCCAAGGGACATTGACCCCCCCCCACCCCCCCCCCACCCCCCACCCCCCACCCCCCCCCCCCCCCCCCCCCACCCCCCTCAGTCCGGCCATTTTTCCTTGCTCATGCAAGCCCATCCCGGTGCTTCAAAACATGGAGGCTGAAACATTTTGGGCCGAAACGCCCCAGGACCAAAACGTTCAAGAACCAACACAAGCATTCCTTCTTCGTTCACGCCATTTATTCATGTAAATTCTTTGTTCAGTCTGTACATTTTTAGTGAGAAAATATTCTTATTATCTTTTGACAGGTTTTATTGTACAACAAAAATTACTCAATGCTAACAATACATATCGTTTTGTTTAAAAAAAACAACCTGTTGTTGCCGGTACAATGAAGTTGTGTGTGATTGTGGTAATTTCATTTTCGTTTTTGTTTAAAAAAAATATTTGAACTGTGTTTTGTATTACTCACATTAGAGAAGGTGCCCTCAGCATTCATAACTCCCATTGTGAAAAAAAACAAACAAAATAATCCTGTTGGTTCAAAATGAAGACAAAATACTCTGCTGGAGCCTGGACATGATTGTTCTGAATCTGTTTGTATATAAGTAAGGGGAGGTAAGTTAATTCTTGTGATATCTCACAACAGATTTTTTTCAGTTTTCAACAAACTTTCAATTATATTTTTTTTTTACACAAAACGGATAAATTTGGTATGAACCATAACAATAGTATATATAAAAGGTCAGCTGAAGTTAATTATACTTGAGAGATAATGTTTTTAATTTATATTTTGAGTTTATATAATTTTGATTTCACGTAACCGCGACAGTATGAGAATATATTTGGCATACAATGCAACTTGTTTAATTTTCAAAATAGAGCAGGACAACTATACTTGCCCAAAAAAGAAAGTGTGCATTGCAGAAATTGATCAAACTCCAAAAAAATAATTTCGTAGGTGTAAAGAGTGTTAACCTGTTCATGAATAAGTTATATTGAACACAAAAACAGCTTTCCCCCGTTAAAATTGCATTAACGTTAAATGACGTGCTACACGTTTGTGAAAAGGCATGTTTTGCACGTGGAGAGTCTGAAAATTCATGCAGCAGTGTGAATCCTTGGGTATTTAAACACTAAAGTAAGGCCTTTCTATCGTTCACATTCAAACTTGCGCTGCTGTTAAAACGACTCCACATTAGCATGCCAAGATTGACAATGAATCAACGTCTCCTTGCCCTGGGTATGATTAGAACTGGCAGAACACACAAAGAGGTTGCCCAGCATTTGAACTGCCACCGTAACACTGTAGACAGGCTAGTCCATCGACATGCACAGCATGATGATGTTCGAGACCAACCCTGCTCTGGGAGACCCTGAGTTACCACCCCTGCACAAGATCGGTATATCTGTGTCGTCCACCTCCGGAACCGGCAACAAATGGCTACGACGACAGCCAGGAACATCCCTAACCTGAGACGGATACATCCTCAAACAGTAATCAACCGGCTGAGAGAATACGGCTTACATCCTCAAAGACCTGCAATTCATCCGATTTTGACGTTACATCACGGCCCCGGCGTCATTCTACAGCAGGACAATGCCCGACCCCACGCAGCTCGTGTTGTTCAACAGTATCTGCAGCAACAACAAGTGGATGTTCTTCCCTGGCCCGCAAATTTGCCCGATATCTCACTCATTGAGCACGTATGGGAGGAAATGAAACGTCAGCTACGCCGGCTTCCCCATGCACTGTCAACGCTTGTGGAACTCCAAAGACAGCTTATCAGAATATGGAACAACATCCCACAACACTTCCTTGCTAACTTGTTCGCTTCCGTGAGGCGTAGATGCACAGCAGTAGTCGATGCAGACTGAGGTCATATCCGATATTGAGTGTCTGACTTTTGTGTTTGACTCTTAGTGTCTTTGACTCGCCATGGCACCAAGAGTATTCGTCGTAGCGTAATGAAATTTCTCGTGTTGATCACAAATTGATTCATCTGTGATTGAATAAAATTTCCATGAATGAAAATGATATATATCTTTTTTTAGTGTTATTTTTTAGCATGCACACTTTCATTTTGGGAGAGTATATTTTTGAAAAGTGTCAAATCGGGAGAAAATAGGATGTGACCGTGAGAGCGTGAGTTGGTGCCTCAAACTGGGAGACTCACGGTGAAACCGGGAGAATTAACAGGTCTGGGCCGAACCCTCTGCTGTGGTCTCTCAGCCGTTGAGCCCAGCAGCCTTCTCTTTGGATTCGGATGTTCCTGAGAGTGTCACCATGGACTCTTGCATTTCGGTCCACGCACTGTGGTCCGACAGCTAGTTTTGCGGGACCAATGCTTTTTGTGCAGCCTGAACCTTCTGTATCTCAGAGGTCTGCGGCGACTCTCCTCAGTTTCCGCACTGTTGATCCTCGGGGTCTTGTATACCCCTATCAGCATCTGCCTGCAGATGTTTCGACTGCCATCCCTTGCCCCGCGTCGTGTGTTCTGGAGGATCGTGACCCTTTGCTGGTTCAGAGGGTCAGGAGTGAAGCCACTTTGCCGGTTCATTCCCACATTGAACCGGCTGCCACAGGCCGTGAGCTTAAGCAGGCCCTCTCCTTGCTCACTCAGGTTTTTTCCAAGGGCCTTTCCGTTGCCTCCAGCGAGGCTACTAGTGGTTTCCAGACGCCGCCTCCCGGGATTGGAAGCAGGCCGCTTTCTGATCCCCCTGGTGTGACTACACCATGGGAGGCATCGGCTGGTTTGCCCGTGATGGGCTGTGTGTCTTCCAACTCAGAGGATGGGTCAGACATACCTGATGTTGAGAGCCAACAGTCTTCTGACTCTGGGGCAGCTCTTGACTTTGTGTTTGAGTTCCTTCCAGATCTCAAACCATCAAGACCAGCCGACGGTGTCAGCCAGGCCATGATCATTGGTCGCGGGCCTCCAGTCTGTGGAGCAACCCGCTTATGGGCACCTTCGACTGTGCCAGTTGGTACAGGTGGTTGAAGCATTTCAGCTTTGGACTCTAAGCTGAGTTCCAAGGCTATGAAGACTTCATTCTTCACCAGGGCTGACACCTTTTTGCCTCCAGTGTGTTATCGTTCCTACGATTCTGCCAATCCATCAGTCTGCCAGACTTTGACGGTCTTGGATCGGGACTTTCCAAGCCCAAGTCGGCCGTTATTCCTATGGCGACTCTGGAGTCCCTGTTGGGCTTATCGAGACAGATGCTGGGCATGCTTTCTCTCTCCGATCACGTTGTCTCTGCTTTGGCTGCTTATCTGCCTCCAGATAGGTTTGACGAAGTACAGGCTCCTTTACGTGTGATTTCCAAGGCGCTCATGCATCTTACATGCATACCTGTAACACGGCTAATTTGGAATTAGTTTGCTGGGACACTATGTTGGACACAAGCCGTTCCCTTCCTGAGGGGCAGCGCGCTGCTCTTCGATCCACTTCTATGGCCAATCTGCGATATTTTCATGGTTCTGTGGCGACGGTCCGGGATGACGTCCTGCATCATTCCAAAGATCAGCTGCTGCTTTGCCAGCTTGATCAGCCTTCTGTTGGAGGCAGGGGCTGTTCTAAGCCTAACAATCACCCTTCTGCTTCCTCTGCGAAGCCAAAGCTGATCCTCATGCCACCGCTTCTACTTCTTACTCATGTGGTAAGGGTAAGCATCAGCAGACCAGAGAGAGGACTCAGGATCATTCATCTAATAGAGGAGGTGGTTTCTCCTCTCGCGGGCCTCATTGGGGCTTGAGATGAAGATCGTCAGATCGATTCGTCCCAGGTTGGAGGAAGGATATCAGGGTTCGCAGACCATTGGGCCACAATCACATCCGATCCTTGGGTGTTAGATGTTGTATGGTCCAGGCTGCGAATATCCTTCAGGAGGCACCCCACTCTGTCGGAGTGCCTCTTCCAACACAAGTTCCTTCAGGCGTTTCACGTCAGGAGCTTTTGATCACGGAGATGGACAATCTCCTGTCAAAGGGGGCAATCAAGGTCGTCAAGAACATTCATTCAGTGAGATTTTATTCCTGCCTGTTCTTGTTGTCGAAGAAGGACGTCCGACTCTGACCGGTTATCGAGCTGAGTATCCTGACCCAGTCTATCATTGCTCCCAAGTAAAGCTTGGAGACTTTCAGATCGACTTGCCGCTCCATTCACCAGCATCGACCTGCGAGACGCTTACTTTCACGTTCTGATTAATCGGATATCGCAAAAGTATCTCAGGTTCGCTTTTCTGGCACAAGTTTACCAGTTCAAGGCCATGCCTTTCGGCCTCAACCTGGCTCCTTGGGCCTTCACCCGACTGATGTCGCATGTGATAGCCTTCCATCGCACACAGTCCATGGTGACTACTTCTGCATATCTGGACGATATCCTCCAGAGGCATTCCAATGCTGCTCTTCTGGAGTCAAATGTTGATGCATTGTTGAGGTTGCTCACGTCACTAGGGTTCAGAGTCAACGAGGAGAAGTCAGACCTGGTCCCTTCTCAGTCATTTTGTCATCTGGGGATGGACTTCCGTACTCATCTGAATATGGTGGAGGTTCCCTGGGCAAGGGCTGTGATTCTCTCAGCTTTCGCCCTGACTCTGTCCCAGTCCACGTCCGTGACAGCTCGGAATATTCTCTGGCTGCTCGGTCTCTGCGGTTCGGTGACAGATCTCATTCCGCTCGGTCGGCTGCTTGTCAGACCTCTCCAACACTTTCTGCTCAGTCGTTGGAGGCCGAATGTCGATCCTCTGGATCTGGTGCTTCAGTTACCAGACTCTCTTCATCGTCACATTCTTCCCTGGACGGATGTTCAGTGAATTATGCAGGAAGTTCCGTTGGACTTGCCCACGTCCAATCATGTTCTGATGGCAGATGCTAGCGATCTCAGATGGGGTGCGACGTTGGATCCTCTAGGTCTTTCCCTTCATGGTGTATGGGACCAGGATCAATCAGCTCTTCACATCAACCAGAAGGAGCTTCTTGCTCTTCTGAGTTTCTGGCAGTGGATCCCCCACCTTTCGAGTTATCAGGTCCTTCTGTTGTCCGACGATTCGACAGTGGTCGCTACATTCGGAACCAGGGCGGCACACACTCAGTTCCCATGTCCAAATTGGTTCAGTCAGGATCTTCTACTGCTATTTCAGAATGTCAACACCGGAGTGGTTGTTCGTCACATTCCCGGTCGTCTGTACGTCCTAGCTGACTCCCAGTCCCGATGGGGCAGGGTCATTTTCACCGAGTGGATGCTTCACAGGGCAGTGTTCCACTCGCTTTGCGATCTCTGGGGTCGTCCCCACATCGATCTCTTTCCAACCTGTTGGAACCATCAGGTGGACACTTGTCCAGATCCTCTGGTTTCACTGTGGACACTCTGTCACTCGATTGGAATGGTCTAGTCGGCTACGCCTTCCCGTCAGTTCCAATTCTGCCTCAGGTTCTGGCCAAGATCAGAACCTGCAGTTGTCGAATCATTCTGATCGTTCCCCTGTCACCTCAACGTGTGTGGATCAATCAGCTCCGCTCTCTGTGGATCAATCAGCTCCGCTTTCTGTTGGCGGAGGTTGTGGGACGTCTCCCTCTGCATCGCCACCTTCTTTTCCAAGGTCACCCGAGGAGGTTTCATGTCGATCCGACTTCATTGTGCCATTCACGCATATCTTTTGTCAGGTCCTGTCTCCTCCATAGAGGTTTTTCGAGACGAGCAGTGGAGTGCATTTCTTCTTCAAGGCGGCACTCCACTGGTTTAGCCTATGCGGCTTAGTGGAAGGTCTTCTGTCGATGGTGTGCTGATCACTCTGTTGATTACAGGCCTGGCATTCTGAAAAATGCAGGAGGGCAAAAAATCGCTCTCCTCAATCAGCTTAGGAGAGCAATTAGCTTTACACAGCATTTTAAGTATCCAATTGAATGAACTCATTGAAACTGAAACCAACAGACTACATCAGTGATTTTATTAACTTTACTAAGGTAAAGTGAAATCTCTTAGACATCTAGATGTCTCACTCAACAACTGAACACACACTTGACAAGACCTGTGTGTGTACCCAGACCTGTTGTCCAAGAAAGTCATACGCCTACCACTACCACCTTCAACCCCCCCCAAGGGGGTTGAAGGTGGTAGTGGTAGGCGTATGACTTTCTTGGACAACAGGTCTGCTTGAATCTACAGTCACATCCTGGTGCAAGTGTTTCAAGTGACAGGATAGTAGTAATGGTAGTATATTATAGTGTCAATATTCCTTGAATAATTACCCCTCAAACTGTGATGTCAGTTGTTGAACTTGAAACTGACAGAAAAAGAATATTGCTGTGACCCATTTTGCTTCAAATGATTGCAACTGTGTTTGGGTATGGTTGCAGCCATTACCTTTTACCACTAAACCACTTTCAAAATGAAATTACTTGATGTTATGTGACTTCGAAATTAAATTACATTTTTGCTTTACAACAAAAAAATAATGTGAGCATAATACATGTAATCTCAATCATCCCAGACCAAAATATTTAGGAGGGCAATTTTTCGCTCTCCTTAATTCTTTCAGGAGGGCAGTAAGGAGAGCTAAAAAATCACTCTCCTGAAATTGCCAAGCCTGTGATTATGCCAATCCTTTGATAACACAGATTGCGGAGTTTCTGGTATATCTGTTTGATTCTTGGGGTCTCCAACCTGTTACCATCAAAGAGTACAGGTCCATGCTTTCGGAGACCTTTTCGTATGTGGGAAAACATTGTATCGGCACTAATCCATACCTCTCCAAGCTCATTCGGCACGTTTCTTTGAAAAGGCCAAGGATTTTGTGGCTTGCCCCAAGATGGAATCTTTCTTGGGTGCTGCTTTCGGACTTTTCTTTGAAGAGGCCTCGAGTTTTGTGTCTTACACCCAAGTGGAACTTGGCATGGGTGTTGCACTGTTTGGAGGGGGCACCATTCGAGCCTTTATCGGAGACCGATATGCGTTTTCTCGCCTATAAGACGGCTTTCCTTCTAGCGTGCTTCTGCTCGACGAGTCAGTGAGCTTCATGCGGTATCTGTTGATTCTCCTTTCTTCAGAAATGAGGCTAACAGTGTCATCTTCACTACTGATTGCTCTTTTTTGGCTAAGAATCAACTTCCTGATTCGGTACCTTCTCCCATCTGCATTCGGGCTCTCCCCGCTGTCGATGGTCGGAGACCTCTTCTTTGTCCTGTTTGTGCGATCAAGACTTACATTAATCGCACTCAGTTCATTAGGAGGGGTCGGAAGAGATTCTTTCTGTCTCTCATTCCTAAGAGGCAGTCTATCTCTTCCCATTCTATTTCCAGGTGGATCTGTCTTGCAATCAAGCTAGCTTATTCCCGCTTGTCTGCTTCGGATCTTGTTTCGAACCGGTTTCATGCTCATGAGGTTCGTGCCATTTCTACATCCTGGGCATTCTCCAATTCTGTTTCGCTCCGGGATGTTATGAATGTGGCTTACTGGAGGAATGCTTCTACCTTCTCCTCCTTTTATCTCCGCCGCCTACAGCAGCAGTCTGAGGACCTTTATCCTTCAGGCCCTCTCGTTGCTGCTCAGGCTGTTGTGCACCCACGTTAAAATAGTTATCAAGGTTGTGCTTCGCTCAGCCTTGTTCTTTTCAGGTGCCTTCTCTCTATCTTCATTACAGGTTTTCGCTATTGTTCTCTGCCCTCCTTGCTCTTGTTGGTATTGGTTATGTGATTCACCTCCTCCTATTGTTTATTCAGCCTATTGTAAACAATTGTGAGTAGGTTGAAAAGAAATTAAAATTTTTTAGTAAATTTTGTTTCTTAACATACCTACCACAATTGTTTACCTGAGGCCCACCCTCCTTGGGGATACCTTTGATATTGATGCCTTCCCGCTAAATCACAAACTTCTCATTGGCGGAAATACGGAATTGACGTCACGGTTGTTGCACATGCGCTCGGTAAATGCAAGAGGTGTGCAGAGAGAGTACCTGTAATTTCGAGCGCTGGTCTCGCTCGACCCTTTTTTCGATCTTTTTCTACTTTTGCTGGAGATTAGTTTTGGTTTAACTTCTTCATTGCCTTTTGCAACATCAGTAATTTGACAGGGATAGTTTGTCCCCAATCCTAAATTTTTTTTAAAAGTGGGCTATATGCCCCAAATGATACTGTCTGGGGATGTTTTAACTTTTTGAGTCAGACAGAATGTTACTTTCCACTGAATGTGGTATGTTATCTGTAATTTCATTTATTGCTCCTCCAGACAGATCAGAGACTTAAAGATTTGGTAGAGGAGTGGGTTACACCTCTGTGGTATTTAATACAAATAGTACAGGGACATGGCACATCTCCTCTCCCCCACCCACTCAAACTAAAAATGTACATTTTTTCTCCAAGCAGTATTAGTTGCATATCCACATAAGATCATAGAATTTGATATTTGTGCTGCTCTTTTGGGCTACACCTCTTATTTGATAATATACATGGTCATTGTGCACCCTCTCCTCCTCCTCCCCACCCCACCCCACCCCCCCAAAAAACGTTTTTTTTTCCATGCAACTTGGTTGTTCCTCCATGCAGATCAGATAAACTTTGAGGGTTTTTTTTTTGGTGGGGGGGGGAGGAGGGGGGGTTGTCATTGTGGTATTTGATAATATACAGGGGCAAAAATGGGAGACAGTAGTGAAAATCAATCAGGATCTAAAAGATTTACATCTGGACCTGCATTATTAAATATAGAATAAACATAGAGTGTTTTCAAGTAAAAAATTTATTCTACGAGTAGGATTAAGAATGAAACTGACGAGCCTCTGGCAAGTTGGTTTCATTCTTAATTCTACGAGAAGAATAAATTTTTTACTTGAAAACACTATATGTTTATTTTGTTTATCCCATAAATCTTCTACAGGGCAGTCACAGCAAAATCATGCTATAATTCTCTACAAAACACAGCGAGAAGTGAGGAGCACATAGGTCCAATTTGATCGATCAGCAAAATTGGAAAAAAACAACAAGGCGCAGTAATACATTTTGTCTGAAAATAATTCCACTACAAACTTGAGCTAAACTTGCAAAAAATATTTTCTTATATGAGCAGTGTGTGGTGTTTTCAACTGCCATTGTGTAATACTTTCAAAAAGATTTAAAGAAATCAACAATCGAACTATAAATTATGCTAGACAAATGTGGTAGAGGCCATAGCTCAACAAGTCTCGCTACTAGAGGAATAAATTCTTTCAGTGTTAGACCTATGGGGAAAATTTAGCGCCCTACTAGTTGAATAAAGCAAAAATTTATCCAAGGCCTTTATTGTTCAACTAAACGGTCATTTATGGAATAAAAATATTTAATCAAATGCAGCTTCTTTTCAAACCTCCCTTAGCAAGTCATTTTTCAACCATTTCTTCTGAATTACCACAACTCGTTTGAATCAGTACTTCATCAACAAATAATAGGGAGACCACTTATATAAGCTACAAGCTTTTTTGTCGAATCCCTCTGTTCCGTCTTTTGTTTATTCCCTTATACTTGTTATATTGTATTCTGCTGTATCTTATCTTATCTTGTGCTGTTTTTGTTTTGACTATGTATTGTTTATTGTATGCAATTGACAAACTTTAAATAAAAATATTGTTTAAACTAACAAATAAATAATAGTCTATTTTAATCAATTTGTTGAAAAAAAACATTCAACTACTTTTTTATTGAATTTGAAACTTGAAGGTTTGCAGGATTTTCCAGCACAATACAGTGAAGCCCACATAATTGGATATCTCTTAAGTGAATAACCTTGTTAATTGAATATAATTTCCCAACACAAAACCATTTTCCATACTTCTAATACAAATTTGACCTATTAATTGAAGATAGGGTATAGAGTAAACTTCCCTGTGGGAACCCCGGGAAGTAAGCAGCACTTGTTTACTGTGGTAAAATAGGACCCAGTCACCAATGCTTGAGGTGAAAGTCCTCTAAAATGGGCAACATGTTGATCCACGATTGACTAAACTTGACTTCATCTCCATGTTGTGTCACGATTAGCCATAGTGCATAAATGTGTGACGTTAACCACCAACAAACAACAAACAATAGAGTAAACTCCTGTTAATTGAATAAAAAATCTTCTAACCTGTTGAGAAATTACCCTGACTCTCCCCAGTTTTCCTTTCTTTGTATACCTATTTGGCCTCAGTGCATCCAATACAGGTATTTAATCTATTGTATCTTGTTTGACAGAGCCCATAAAGCTCTGTCAAACAAGGTATAATAGAATAAATGCTAAGTTTATCTCCAGAATACAGGAAAGTGTCAAAATACCTGTTAATTGAATACTCCTGTTAACTGAATAATTTTCATTGGCAAAGTGGCTATTCAGTTAACAGGGTTCCACTGTATAATAATTGGTTATCTGTAATCAAATACTGCTCTTACTTTTAAATCATCCAAAGGTGTATGGTTCTGCTTGAAGTATGAACACTTCCCAAAACTATCCAGAGTTCCAAAACAATTTTTTTTAACTTGAAAGCATGTTTTACCAATCAAGCATGGCAAATGTATATCGAAATGTGATCTATAGTCTATTGATTTCATCCTGACATCATTCTCTTCATTCAAAGAAATGATGCACACAGAATTATCTCTCACTTGCAGCTGTCAGTCATTCTATTTTAGTACACTATATGACGATACGACCCGTGTTGTGTCCTTGGACAAGGCATTTTATCCTAGTTGCCTCCATGGGGGCATGGTGGCGCTGTGTACTAAGGCGTACTGCATGTCGATGGTGCACATGTCTTCAACTGCTGTAATCCTGCTTGAGTGGAGCTTGAATAGAGTTAGAATGTTGAGGGGCTGACAGTTGCTCGTCGATGCTCAGTGGTTCTCTCCTGGCTTTCTCCACCTGTAAAACTGTCATGGTTACAATTAGCCATTGTGCATAAGTATGTGACCTTAAACACCAGTAAATAAATACTATGTGACGATTCCACACCGTGATGTTTAAGATTCCCATGTGATGTCACACTCATCATTAAAAATAATGTATAGTAAATCTCTCAGTTTGCAACAGAGTTTTTGATTAATTTTACAAAAAAAAGAACTTCAGCATCTGATACTCAAAAATGATCATCTATTGTACGTGTGCTACCACTTAGAAAAACATTTGTGTATATGCTCCTCAAAAGCAAAGAAAATTGCAGAAGAAAAACATGTCAATTCTTTTAGTGTATAAGATGTGGTCTATTGATTTCTTTGCTTGGCATCATTCTCTTCCTTTGAAGACATGATGCATACAGAATTATCTCTCAGTTGCATCTGTCAGTCATTCTATTTTAATATAATATGTGACGATTACACACCAGGATGGTCGAGATTCCCGCGTGAGGTCAAGCCCATCTTTAAAAATAATACATAGGAGGTTTTTCATTAATTTTGCAAAAGTTAAAGACCCTTGGGATCTGATACTTAAAAATGATCATCTTCTGTTGGTGTGCTACCACTTGAAAAACACTTTCTGGTGTATATGCTCCCACAAAAGTGAAGAAGATTAGAGAAGAAAAACACTCTGCAATTGTGATGTTTATACAGTATTATGACTTGGCTCATGCAAGGACAGAGATCTTCCATTATGTACTTTTCTTTTGGAGAACTACAGCAATAGTTTTGCAGGTGTGGTTAAATTTGGTTCCAAGAAAATTGTCTTGTAGTGTCATGGAAAATGCTCTTTTTATTACATCATGACATTCAATTGAAAATTTATCCTGTCAGTATTATAATGTATTAATTTCAGGTTGTTTTAATAATTAGCGGTAATCTCAGTTTTCTAAATTGGTTGACTATTGTTCCTCCTCTGGCTTGCTTCGATGATGCTAATTATGCCTGGATGTTTTCAAAAAAACGGGGTGCGGTGAAATGGATAGTTCAGGATGTTCAAAAGGGGAGAGAATCACACAAAGTTGGTAAGTTTACATAACCTTGTAAATAATACAGTTGATCCCTGTTAATTGAATAGCCACAGTATTCAATAAACAGGAATTGGATCACTTTTCTGCATTCTAGAGATAAATGGAACATTTATTCTATTATATCTTGTTTGACAGAGCTGATGGAGCTCTGTTGAAGAAGATACAATAGGTTAAATGCCTGTGACGGATGTAGAGGCCAAATAGGCCAGTAAACAATGGGAATTTGGTGATTGTCAAGGTAATTTCTCAACATATTTCGAGATTTTATATTCAATTAACATGAGTTTGCACTTTAACCTATATGCAATTAACAGGTCAAATTTGTACTGCGAGAATGGTAAATAATGCTGTGTTTGGAAGTTGTATTCATTCAACAGGGATATTTAATAAAGAGATATCCAATTAAGTGGACTCCACTGTAATATTGACGAAGTATCTTTACTTATTGATTCTGTTCACTCTTTTCTAATTAGCCTTATGTCCAATATGGTCTTATGAGATAGATTCAGTCCTGCAAAACCATGTTAATTGAATAGCCACTTTCTATACGAAAAAAATATTTAGTTAAGGAGAAAATTCACTGATCTAAAATTTGATCATTTTCTTTCATCCTGGTGATAATTGAATGTTTATTTATCACACACCAATAATGTAAAAATGGGATTTCCACTGTTCTTCCTGTACGATAAAAATAAAGTTGTATCGCACATGTGGTGCATCAAAATATGTTCCATTTAGTTCCCAGCGTAAACAAAAAAGAACCTGTCAAAATAAATCATGTCAATCATGGATCGAATGCACCGGAGTCGAGATCGCTTGGAAATTTCATGTTCCTCATTTAGATTTGTTTACCTGGGATATTTAAACAATCCGATTCGAGTCAAATTTACAAAATAAAAATAACATTCTGACTACTTGTTCCTTGACAAATACTTTCCACAACATAATAGTGGAGTGTGCTAACTTACTAGCTATTCTAAAACTTTTTGTTGTGTTATTCCCCACAGTTTAGTCAATATTTGAAGTTCGATCATCGTGCCTGTGACACAGATCAATGTCATTTGGTTTCAACCAGTTGAATGCCGTTAATATTAAAAAGCCAATTAGGGTTGGCACCCTGCCATCTAACAGTGATGTTTTCTTGGCAATGAAGGAAATGCAGCAATTGTCGAGTTAAAAAGTGCCTTTAGTTGAATTTTCGTGTAGACTGGTTGTTACATGAGAGGTGTGTGATAATTACACACTTGATTGCTTTGGCCCAAGATATCACTAGAGCCTTCGGCTCATGTTATATCCTGGACCAAAGCAATCTCATGCAATAATTCTTAACCCATTCAAACGCATGTGCGATTCTGTATATTTATGTCTTCTTTAACAGACCTAATGGAGCTCTGTCAAGCAAAGTATAACAGATTAAACAAATGTTATTTGAAGAACTGATGAGACCAATATCTGAAAATCTGGTGAATTCAGTAAGTTAGGAATAATTTCAGAATATTTTTCATTCATTCAACAGAGATTTACATAAATTTATATTTACAGTATTTTATATGTTCAATTACTCCACAACCTCACACAACTAAAAGCTACACTTGCAGTGAATTTTCTTGAGTAACTTAAAATGTTCCATTTTTTTGCACCCCTTTTTCCTTCCAAACATAGCTTATAACCTCTCAGTGGAATGAGCTGTTCCAATTAACAGGATTCTACTGTACAGTTATCTTCAAAACTTTTTAAACTATTGTGCATTCTGTTAACCTTTAAGGGCCTGGAAATCTTTGTACTTTTTCACTATACTGTAAAAGTCTACCTCAGAAGCAGTCAAGTCTTGCCTAGAAACAACTGCAAAGGTACTTAGAAAACAAGTTTTGAGTTTACCAAAACAATGCATGATGGGGCACCTGTTCCTTTGCATTAAAAAGTTATCAAAAGTTGAAATTAGTCCCTTAAGAGATAAAGTATGTTTGGTATTAATAAATCAACCAAGTTTATTTTATCATGTATGTAATTTCAGGAAATTATATTAGAAAATGTTTCAACATTAGCCTCGGTATTTTGATAGCCTACCTGAGTATTCCAGTTGTACAAAATCTGTTGTCATCAAGACAGGCAATGAATACATCATTTGATCCACTGAGACTAGTCAACACATATGGTGCTTTTGGAAGGTGAGTGCATAATTTGGGTTCTCTGAGAGCATCCCAAGAAATGATGTTAAGCGTTGAATTACATGGGATCCATCTTAATTGGATATTTCCTAATTGAATAACTCTGTTAATTGCATCTTGTGATCTATTGAATAACACTGACTTGCTCTGAATTCCCCACTGTCTTACCTATTTGGTCTCAGTACATCCACCAGAAGCATGTAATGCATTATATCTTGTTTGACAGAGTTCCATGAGTTCTCTCAAACAAGAGATAATAGAATTAGGCCTGTCGCATTGAGTGTATTTGTCAATGAAAGTCAACGGTTTTTAATTTTAGTCAGTTGTCACACATTTCTAAAATAGTAGAAGTTGTATAAATCAGAGAATGAAATCCAATTGAGTGTTTACTTTTTTAAATGCTATTCTCTCTTACTGAATAACTGAGCACTTTTTTTTCTCTCACCTGCTTTAGCAGAGGAGACATATGCATTACTAATTCTGACGACAAAGGCCAATAGGCCATCAACAATGGATTAAAACTTTTGAACTGTTCATGCAGCCTCAAGTTTTATCCTTCTATGATGGCACAAGTGCCATATCGATTAATCCATTCACATATGTGTGTCATTCTGTGTTTGCTACTTGCCTTCACGTCTATAAAAGCAAAGCAAGTATTCAGACACTCCGCAATTAATTTGACAACTCATCCCCTGAATTCCAATGTGTTCTATGTGCCTACTGGCACATAGAACACAATGGAACTCAGGGGATGAACTATCAACAAAAAGATCATATTTTATTGCCATCCAAATGAGGGGAACCCATGTTATGCACCAATCAAAACCATGCGATTAGGTTCCTAGACAAGAAGAGACATAAGCATTAATAATTCCGGCAGCAAAGCCTGAAGGCTATCAACAATGGGTTATAACTTTTGAACCATTCTAGATATTTCTGTGAAACTTGGCAGGATAATACCCCAACATGAACTGATATGTCACAATGAAAACCTTGTCACTATGTTCAAGGGCAAGGTCACTTATTTAAAAAAAAAATTCACTTTATGAGTAAGTTCTCTGGCCGAGATTTTCAATTGGCTGTCATTTTTTAACCATTGAAGATAAGTCTGTGCAACTTGATGGGCTTATTCAAACATCATGAGGTGATATATCACAGTGACAATCATGCCTTTATGTTCAAGGTCAAGGTCACTTACTAAAAATCAAATTTCATGTCATGGTTAAGTTTTGTGGTCAAATTTTTCACGTAGCTATAACTTTTTAGCTTAACTTGACATAGTCAAGATAAGCTATTGCCATCATGCATGCAGAAGTCTGTTAGTCTGTGAGTCTGTTAGTCTGTGAGTCTGTGAGTCCTATCACATTTTCCTTTAGCATGGGCTACACCCCGCAATTCTTGTCTGATCGTCACAAAATTTCATATGCAGGTTTGGTGTCATGTCTAGATGTCTAGATGAGAACGTCCCCTTTTGGTCTCAATTGGGCAACATGTATGGCTGCCCGAGCCCAAAACCCGAAAACCATTAGCACAGTCTACAGGTCGTATTTATGAAGGGATTTCATTGTAACTTGGTAGGATGCCTCTGTATATTGCCTAGATGAGAACGTCCCCTTTTGGGCATGATCTATCAACTGTGATGGCTGCCCAAGCCCGAAACCCAAAAACTTTTAGCACAGTCTGCAGGTCATGTTTAATATGGAGGGATTTCATTGTAACTTGGTAGGATGACTCCTTATGATCTCTAGATGAGACTTTCCCCATTTGGGCATGATCTGCCAACCGTGACGGCTGCCCGAGCCCAAAACCCGAAAACCTTTAGCACAGTCTACAGGTCATATTTATTGAGGAATTTCATTGTAACTTGGTGGGTTGACTTCATACAATGTCTAGATGAGAAAGTCACCTTTTGGTCCTGATTGGGCAACTGTGACGGCTACAGGGGCCCGAAGCCCGAAAACCTTCAGCACAGTCTACAGGTCATATTTATGAAGGGATTTCATTGTAACTTGGTAGGATGACTCCAAATAATGTCTAGATGAGAACGTCACATTTTGATCACGATCATTCAGCCTTGATGGGTGCCCAAGCCCAAAAACCTTGAGCATAGTCTATAGGTCATAATTATGAAGGGATTTCATTGTAGCTTGGTAGGATGACTCCAAATAATGCCCAGATGAGAATGTCCCCTTTTGGTTGCGATCATTCAACCATGATGGCTGCCCGAGCCCAAAGCCCAAAAACCTTTAGCACAGTCTTCAGTTCATATTCATGAAGGGATTTTATTGTAACTTGGTAGGTTTGACTTTATATAATGTCTAGATGAGAACATACCCTTTTGGACACAATTGGGCAACTGTGACAGCTACAGGGGCCCAAAGCCCGAAAACCTTTAGAACAGTTTACAGGTCATAATTATGAAGGGATTTCATTGTAGCTTGGTAGGATGACTCCAAATAATGCCTAGATAAGAACGTCCCCTTTTGGTCGTGATCATTCAGCCTTGATGGCTGCCCGAGCCCAAAAACCTTTAGCATAGTCTATAGGTCGTATTTATGTAAGGATTTCATTGTAACTTATTAGGTTGACTCCATATAATGCCTAGATGATGACATCCCCTTTTGGTCGTGATTGGTCAACTGTAATGGCTACAGGTGCCCAAAGCCCGAATATCTTGAGCATAGTCTACAGGTCAAATTTATGAAGGGATTTCATTGTAACTTCGTAGGATCACTCCAGATGATGCCCAGATGAGAATGTCCTCTTTTGGTTGCGATCATTCAACCATGATGGCTGCCCGAGCAATGTAACTTGATAGGATGACTCGTTTTGGAATAATTTCACTGTAACTTGGTAACTTTCGTTGATATGCGTTAACTGTCAGGACCACATACATTAACTGTGAGGTCATATTAACCCACCTCTCAGTTCTTGAGTACAGTGTACACCTCATATTATTTTTATCAAAAACATAGCATACAGGGAACAGAAATGAACATATTCCCAATTATCACAATTCTTGTTCTGGAAAAGCTATCAGTGAGTGCTTTCCAGAAAATGATGTCAGCTTCTGGTCTTATCAGTGTAGGAAGAGAAAAGATACATAGTTTATAGGATTATCCTACACAACTTATTGTGACTTGTACTATAAAACAAGTGCAACTGTAGGTTGATATCTTCAGCTGTAATCTAATTATGTTTGACACATGTTGACAAATTGAAAAATCTAGGTTACATTGTAAATTCTCTTTATTATCTTGCAATCATGTCAGCTCAGATGACAGTAATTATATTATATCTTTTAAGATTCCTGTAACCCTTTACCTGTCCAAAAGCTATTTTGAAAGAGAATACTGTCTGAAAAAATTGTTATTTTCAAAATATTTTAACCCTTTTTTACTGATTTTTTTTGTTGAAACAGAATTCATAAATGTGTGCATTTTCAAGAAAACCTTCTTTGAAACTACAAGGCCAAATGGATTGAAAAAACTTAATGTGTCTGATGGCTGTAACCCCCTCTACCAATGATCCTTATTTTAATCTTCATCGGGTTGCAATTATGGCTGCAATTGTGGCTTATAGTTACTATAGAAACCCTATAGGAAATCACATTTTCATCATCTTCACCGAAAGTACTGAGCCAATGTGAACCAGACTTGGCAGGCATTGTCTATGAGAGGTTCTCTACAACTGTTACTCATTATATTCCTGTTGGGTGAAAAAACGTGGCCGACAAAAGCATTCTTTGATTCTGATTGGTCAATTTTGAAAACTCTTCTCCTCTGAAACCACAGGGCCAAATGTTTTGAAACTTTGCATGGTTGATAACTGGGACACCCTCCACCAACATTTCTCATTTTAATGTTGATCGTTTTGCAAACATGGCCACAATTGTGATTTATAGTTACTATAGAAAAAACCTATAGTAAATCACATTTTCATCTTCTCTCTGGAACTATTGAGCTGACGTGAACCAAAACTTGGCAAGAATGGTCTACAGGAGGCCCTCTACAAACGATCCTCTTTTTGTTCATGTTGGCTGGAAAATATGGCCACCAGAGACATTCTATGATTCTGTTTGCTGGATTCAGATGTTTTGAAACTTCACGTGATTGATGACTAGGACACCTTCTACCAATGATCCTCATGTAATTTTCATGCAATGTTGCAAACATGGCCACAATTGCAGCTCTTAGTTACCATGGAAAGCCTATGGGGAATCACGTTTTTTTATGTATTTCCAGGTGAGCGATTACAGGCTCTGTAGAGCCTCTAGTTTTTATTAAAAACATAGCATACAGGGAACAGAAATTAACATTTTCCCAATTATCGCAATTCTTGTCTTATTTCATAATCCTTTCATAAACATTGAACATTATCCTTTTCACTTTCCATCAAACACAACACACAAGTTAAGCTACAGTGTCATTGACACTTTCATTAAGTTTGGGGGGGGGGGGGGGGGGGTGTGGTGGATATAGGAGGGGAGTGATGGGGATGAGATGCAGTGCCAGTTGAGGGTGACTTTTTTCTGATTTAAAATGAGTTTTAAAGGATTTGAAGTGATTTTATGCCCTGGAAATTTTTGCCCCAGTGGGGAGGTGGAGGGGGGAGTTTGGTTATTTAAAAGTAAAATTCCTTTTTGTTGCTTTTAGATAAGTTTCAGAGAATACAAGTAAAAAAAACACCAGCAAATTGACATGTTATAGGGTGGGTAAGAAAACAGGAAAAATTCACATGCCAACCACGATAGGGTGATGCTTAAAGCAAGAGAGACCCCACTAATGGTGGTTACCTTGTTTGTGTAACGAGCGCTCAACACCAGACATGTTAAGTTTCATGATTTTGGCAGGTGGCTCCCGACTTTTGATGCCATCTCCCAACCTCACGATCGGGGAAAAATTCTCACAATTTTGAGACTCCATGTTTTGTTTTGCTAACTGAGTCTCGGTTTTCAGTTTACTGCACTAACTACTATAAATAAGATGAGTGGAACTTAGAAGATGCAAAAAGTATTTCAAACAAATTGTGTTACATTTGCCTGGGCTGTAGATAATTCAGATGTGTGAAAGAATAACTGAAAATACTGAAAAAAATAATTAGGTAAAAAACGAACCTCTGCAGTCGAAATTAGATGAGATATTGATGAAAATATTGGAGTGAGTAACCAACAAAAGTGATTTGTATTCCACGACATAATTCAATAAAGTTAACAAAATCACAAGAAAAATGATTTGTGTTTTTTTATTTCACTGGCATTTGAATTGGGAATCATAAAAAAACGGGCCATATTTTGGTGTTTCTTGCAGTGATGTCTAATTACCGAAATAAGCACAATTATAGCATAGTATCCTCCAAAACCATGGTAAAAGCTTAGTGACTTCTGAAAAGATCAGGAAATATTGATTTTTACTAAAATGCAGCTTTTTTGTAAATCTTTGCATCTTGATAAAGCACCTAATCTCACTTTCCAGTGGTAGAGCCATGGTCTCAAATCCTGAGGGACCATACTAGTGAAGAGTGGGAGGGGGATCTCAGAACTGAAGGCACTGTAATTGTACTGAGGGCAGGAAATAAAAAAAATATTTTTAAATATGGGGGTGGGTGTTTCCCCTCATTTTTCTGACCTGAATTTATGGTATGTTTGTGGAGGGGGCGGGGGGGGGGGGGGGGGGGGGGGGGGGGGGGGGCAGTGATTGTGTGTGGGGGGGGAGGGGGGAGGTGTTTGGAATTTATTTTATTCAAATTTTTTCCAACCAAATTGTTATCAATCAGATGAAACTGTTCATATTTTCCCACAACATTGCCAATATTTTATTTATTTATTTCTTGAGCTTAATTTCTAAGATTAATGGGTGAGGTGGGGCGAGGGGGGAGAATTACAGTTTTTGTCTTGTATCGAAAAACAAGCTTCTCCGTGTAAAAGTCTCACTATTTTGAGTTTTTCAAACTTAACATGTCTTCTCAGCACCCAGTTATTTGGTGCTAAAGGATAGCTTAAAACTGTACAGAACTGTTTTACAGTGGTAGACTGTTGGACTTCTATGCTAGAGGTCCCGAGTTCAATCCCTGTCCCGGTCGACCTGCGTTGTGTCCTTGGGCAAGACACTTTATCCCAGTTGCCTACATGGGGGCAATATGATGCCATATACTAAGGCATTCCGCACATCGATGGTGCACATATCTTCAACTGCTGTAACCCTTCTTGAGTGGAGCTTGAACAGAGTTAGAATGTTGAGGAGTTGACAGTTGCTCGGTGTTTCTCTCCGTTTACTCTGGCTTCCTCCACCAGTAAAACTGTCACGGTCACAATTAGCCATTGTGCATAAGTATGTGACCTTAAACGCCAATAAATAAATTCATAACTGTTGTATACAGTCCACAGTTTCAGAAATGATTACAGTGTAAACATAATCTTCAGTCATGTACACTGGATTGACCTCATTGAAATAAATTTAACCTCAAGAGTTATAAAGTTCACTCAGATTTATACCATGCCCACCTCTGTTACTACCTGTGAAAAGCCTGAATGTTAAATTTTAGCTTTTAACTCCACTACCGGTGTAAAGCATCTACAGCAGTTAAAAAAAATTTAAACCTATAGTAGGAAGTTCATCCAGCTTGACCTTTGAAATAACACAATTTGCTAACTTCTATACATTCACACTTTGCGATCTTTCATTCAAACATACGACATTTTGTGGTGCAGTGGAACCATGTTAAAAAAAACTTTTTACCAATGAACATTATTCAGTGAACAGGAGTATTCAGTTAACAGGGATTGTGTCACTTCCCTGTACTCTAGAGATAAACTTAGCATTTATTCTATTATATCTTGATTGACACAGCTCCATGAGCTCTGTCAAACAAGATATAATAGATTAAATGCTGTATTGGTGGATGTACTGAGGCCAAATAGGTCCATAAACAAAGGAAAACTGGGGAGAGTCAGGGTAATTTCTTGACAGATTTTTTATTCAATTAACAGGAGTTTACTCTATAACCTATATTCATTTAAAAGGTAAAACTTGTACTGGAGGTACGGTAAATGGTTTTGCATTGGGAAAATATATTCAATTAACAGGGTTATTCAGTTAAGAGATATCCAATTAACTGGGCTAAGCTGTACTATCTACTGTGTGCAATAACTTATGCCCCTGGAAAATTCTTTTCGGGGGTATATATAGTCGAGGTCTCCGTCCGTCTGTACTTCCGTATGTCCATACTTCCGTACGTCCATCCATACGAACATTTTGTATTATAACTCGAGCATCAGTTGTCGGATTTTAATGTTTTATGGTATGGTGATAGGGCAGCTTAGGGGAACGGATGCCCTCATACCTAGCGTTTCGTACATTTATGTTTGGTAGAGTTATGGCCCCCTGTTTGTATTTGGCCTCTGTTTCTGACTAAGGTAAATTGTACCATAGCCTAAGTGCTGCCCAGTTTTTTTTTAGTTCATTATTTTTCTGCGGACCAGTGCTTGCAGGGGAGGTTGCATGACATTTTAACCTCTACATATCAATATATCCATATAAATATGGATGACACAAGAATTATAGTGATTTTGGTTTCAGTCCATTTAAAATTGTATCACCACACCAATCGATTTCAAATTTTATTTGCTTGTTACTAATGTCAAAATACAGGTCAAGTTAGATTTGGAGGTTCACTCCGACCATTCTTGCAAGAGTTATGCCTCTTTTTGAATTAAAAAATCATAAATTTCACAATTTCAGCTTTATTTTTACTGTCCAGTGCCTATAGGGACAGTGCTGCCCGATTTTTTTTTAGTCCACTATTTCTGTGCTGCCCATTGCTTGCAGGGGAGGTTGCATTTCATTTTAAACTACATATCAATATAACCATATAAATATGGATGCCAATTTCAGCTTTATTCTTAATGGCCAGTGCCTATGGGGGAAGTGCTGCCCAATTTTTAGCTCACCTGACTTTCAGTCAGGAGAGCTATAGTGATCACTCACCCTCCGTCGTCCGTCGTCGTCCGTGAACATGGTGTTTGCGTCTTCTCCTCCCAACCGCTGAACCAATTTAATTGATATTTGAGATAACAGTTTGTTATGACATCGCAATTTGATTTTGTTCAAATCAAGTTGCCTCGCCTGTGGGTAGGGCCACACCCAAAAAGTGTGCTGAAATCTTAAAAAATCTTCTTCTCATGAACCAGCAGTAGCAGAGACTTGATATTTGGTGTGCAGCTTCCTTTTGAGGTGTAGACTCAGATTTGTTCAAGAGAAGTTTGTGGGGCTATACTTGGTGTCGTAATGGGAGGGGAAAGAATATTTGCCCCTCCCAAAATTTCTATTTTCCAAACCGAGAGGCAAATTTTGACCAAATTTGATATGAGGGCTTATTGGGTCATAAGTACTTAATTTATGCAAAAAAATTTTTCCCGTCGCCCCATGGGGACTGCAGGAGCTAAAAATAGAAAAAAATTAAAACACCCATATCTCCAAAACTATACGGCACTGAGAATTCTTATTTGTTGTGAAGCTTCCTTAGGACCAACAGAATGGAATGGTAAAAAAAAATTGCCATCGGTTTTATCATGGGGTACTTTTTGGGGACTTTAAAAAAGTGCTGAGTCAGCATTTTTCAACACTGTGGGTAATGGGAAAAACATATAAGACTACTTTTCTCCCAAACCACTGCTCGAAAAGCTTTCAAATTTCACATACAACATCTTTGGAAGATTGTTTCATATGTTTATTGAAATCAATTGCCTGGGTCGATATTTGGGCTCTCTATGGGAGCCCACATGTTTAAATTAGTGCAGTATGAGGAGTATTTTTTAAAAATCTTCTGCAGATCTACCAATAAGAATGTTTTGATATTTGGTATGCAGCATCCTTAGAGGGGTGAGATTCACGTTTGTTGAAGCCAAGTCCCTGGGTTGATATTTAGGCTGAAAATTTGGGGTCCCGTTGCAGACTTAGAAATTTTGGACCAAAATCTGGAAATTTGTTTTTTGTTTTTCATGCGTTTCGGTCAATTTTAAGACAAAAAAAAATTTTTTTTTTTACACTGAAAATTTGGGGTCCGGGTGGGACTTAGAAAATTTTGGGCCAAAATCCGAAAAAATTTTTTTTGGTTTTTTGGCTCACCAACGTTAGTTGTGTGAGCCTATGGCATAGCCCTCATGTCGGCATCGGCGTCCACTCTCAAATATTTTGAACTTTTGTGTACAGGTTTTGATTTTTTGGCTTTTTAAATTTTTTTTTAGTTTCTGCATATTGCTATAGTGGTTCACTATAACATTTAACTCTTTTCCAGGGTATTTTGTCATAATTTTAACCCTTTGAATCAAATTTTAGACTTATTTTGATGTTTGCTTGCGGGTTTTGATGTTTTTTTTTTCCTTTCTTTCAAGTGGAGATGTACCTTGCAGCATATGTCCATGCTTTTTGTTGTATGTAAACATGCATCTTAGGGCTATGTTTGTATTATTTAACCCTTTTCCTGCTGAATTACTTCAATTTTGGACTTTTATGTACAGCTTTTGGACTTAGGCTTACAGCTTCTTACTTTTATGTACAGGTTGTGATAAAAAAAAACAATTTCAAGTGAGGTTGACCTCACTGCATATTGCAGGGGTGGTTATTATAACATTGATATCTTTCCAGTGCATTTTTAAAAAAATTTTAACCCCTTGAATAGATTTTTAGACTTTATTTTGACATTTGCGTGCAGGTTTTCATGGGTTTTTTTTTTTCCTTTCTTCCAAGTGTAGAGTTTCTGCGTATTGCTGTGGTGGTTCACTATAACATTTAACTCTTTTCCAGGGTATTTTGTCTTACTTTTAACCCTTTGAATCAAATTTTAGACTTATTTTGGTGTTTGCGTGCAGGTTTTGATGTTTTTTTTTTCCTTTCTTCCAAGTGGAGATTTACCTTGCAGCATATGTCCATGCTTTCTATTGTATGTATACATGCATCTTAGGGCTATGTTTGTATTATTTAACCCTTTTACTGCTGAATTACTTCAATTTTGGACTTTTATGTACAGCTTTTGGACTTAGGCTTACAGCTTCTTACTTTTATGTAAGGTTGTGATAAAAAAACCCAATTTCAAGTGAGGTTGACCTCACTGCATATTGCAGTGGTGGTTATTATAACATTGATATCTTTCCAGTGCATTTTTAAAATTTTTTTAACCCCTTGAATAGATTTTTAGACTTATTTTGACGTTTGCGTGCAGGTTTTCATGGGTTTTTTTTTTCCTTTCTTCCAAGTGTAGAGTTTCTGCATATTGCTATGGTGGTTCACTATAACATTTAACTCTTTTCCAGGGTATTTTGTCTTAATTTTAACCCTTTGAATCAAATTTTAGACTTATTTTGATGTTTGCGTGCAGGTTTTGATGTTTTTTTTTTTCCTTTCTTCGAAGTGGAGATTTACCTTGCAGCATATGTCCATGCTTTCTAATGTATGTATACATGCATCTTAGGGCTATGTTTGTATTATTTAACCCTTTTCCTGCTGAATTACTTCAATTTTGGACTTTTATGTACAGCTTTTGGACTTAGGCTTTCAGCTTCTTACTTTTATGTACAGGTTGTGATAAAAAAAAGAATTTCAAGTGAGGTTGATCTCACTGCATATTGCAGTGGTGGTTATTATAACATTGATATCTTTCCAGTGCATTTTTAAAATTTTTTTAACCCTTTGAATAGATTTTTAGACTTATTTTGACGTTTGCGTGCAGGTTTTCATGGGTTTTTTTCTTCCTTTCTTCCAAGTGTAGATTTACCTTGTAGCATATGTCCATGCTTTCTATTGTATGTAAACATGCATTTTAGGGCTACGTTGTATTCTTTAACCCTTTTCCTACTTAATTACTTCAATTTTGGTCTTCTTTTGTTTACAGGTTTGGATTTTTGTGCTTTTAAAAAAAAAATTTTCTTCTTTACATATTGCTGTGGGGGTTCATGATAACATTTAACTCTTTTCCAGGGTATTTCGTCTTAATTTTAACCCTTTGAATCAAATTTTGGACTTATTTTGACGTTTGTGTGCAGGTTTTGATGTTTTTTTTTACTTTTATGTGCAGGTTTTGAGGTTTGTCTTTCTTCTCTTCCAAGTGGCGACTTACCTTGTAGCATATTGTCATGGTTCCTATTTTATGTTAGGATGCTTCTTGGGGCTATTATTATATTATTTAACCCTTTAGCTGCTTATTTACTTTAATTTTGGACTTTTGTGTGCAGGTTTTGTACTTTTGTGTGCAGGTTTTGATATTTTTTTTTAAGTGGAGTTTTAGCTCACTGGCATATTGCCATGGTGGTTACTGTAACATTTTCAGGGTATTTTTCTAAATTTTAACCCTTTGAAACAATTGTGATACTTTTATGTGCAGGTTTTGAGGTTTGTCTTTCTTTTCTTCCAAGTGGATATTTTTCAAGTAGACTTTCACCTTACTGGCATATTGCCATTGTGGTTACTGTGACTGGGTATTTTTCTCAATTTTAACCCCTTGAAACAAATGTGATACTTTTTTTTACTTTTATGTGCAGGTTTTGAGGTTTGTCTTTCTTTTCTTCCAAGTGGTGACTTACCTTGTAGCAGATTGCCATGGTTCCTATTTTATGTTAGGTTGCTTCTTGGGCTATTTTTATATTATTTAACCCTTTAGCTGCTTATTTACTTTAATTTTGGACTTTTCTGTGCAGGTTTTGTACTTTTGTGTGCAGGTTTTGATATTTTTTTTAAGTTGAGTTTTATCTCACTGGCTGGTTATTGTAATATTTTCAGGGTATTTTTCTAAATTTTAACCCTTTGAAACAAATGCGATACTTTTTTTACCTTTATGTGCAGGTTTTAAGGTTCGTCTTTCTATTTTTCAAAGTGGAGACTTACCTTGTAGCATATTGCCATGGTTCCTATTTTTTGTTAGCATGCTTCTTAGGGGTTATTATATTATTTAACCTAAACTTTAGCTGCTTATTTTCCTTAATTTTGGACTTTTGTGTGCAAGTTTTGAACATTTTTTTTTTTTACTCCAGCCACCCCTTTACATTGGCCACCTGTTGGTGAGCCACGGGGTACTGATACCCCCTCTAGTTATGCGTTTCGGTCAATTTTAAGAGAAATTTTTTTTTTTTTTTTACACTGAAAATTTGGGGTCCGGGTGTGACTTTTATGTGTTTTGGTCAATTTTAAGAGAAAAAAAAAAGATTTTTTACACTGAAAATTTGGTGTCCGAGTGGGACCTAGAAAATTTTGGACCAAAATCCTGAAAAATTTGTTTTTGTTTTTTATGCGTTTCGGTCAGTTTTAAGAGAAAAAAAATTTTTTTTTTACACTGAAAATTTGGGGTCCGTGTCGGACCTAGAAAATTTTGGACCAAAATCCTGAAAAATTTGTTTTTGTTTTTTATGCGTTTCGGTCAATTTTAAGAGAAAAAAAAAAATTTTACACTGAAAATTTGGGGTCTGGGTGGAACTTAGAAAATTTTGGACCAAAATCCTGAAATTTTTTTTTTGTTTTTAGCTCACCGAAGGGAGCTTAACTTATCGCTTGCCCTCTGTCGTCGTCCGTCGTCGTTGTCCGTCGTGAACTTTACCTTATCGACTACTCCTCCCAAACTACTGGATCAAATTGAACCAAATTTGGTGTGCATGTTCCCATCATATGTCAATTCAAACTTGTACAAATAAACGTGCTGCACACACAGGAGGCACCACAAGGGGCAGAACTCTGATAGCACCCATGAATTTCTTTCCAAAAATTCAAAAAAATCTTCTTCAGATCCACCAGGCAGAATTCTTTCCTATTTGGTATACAGCATCTCTAGGGGGGTCAAATTCAAGTTTGTTCAAATCGGCCCACTGGATTCATATTTGGGCTCACTATAGAAGCCCAAATTTGAACTTAGTGAATTTCCGACAAATTTCTTAAAAAATCTTCTTCTTCAGATCCAGCAGGCAGAATCTTTTGATATTTGGTATGCAACATTGTGGGGTGGATCTGATACAAATCGGCCCCCTGCATTCATATTTGGGCTCACTATAGAAGCTCGAATTCGAACTTGGTGCATTTCAGGCAAATTTCTTTAAAAATCATCTTCTTCAGATCCAGCAGGCATAATCTTTTGATATTTGGTATGCAACATTGTGGGGTGGATCTGATTCAAGTTTGTTCAAATCGGCCCCCTGGGTTCATATTTGGGGTCAGAAAAGGAGCCCAAATTTGAACTTAGTGCATTTCAGGCAGATGTCTTTAAAAATCTTTTTCTCAAGATCCAGCAGGCAGAATCTTTTGATATTGGATATGCAGCATGCTTAGGGGGTTGAGATTTGAGTTGTTCAAGCCAAGTCCCTGGGTTCATATTTAGGCTCACTGTGGTGGCCCGAATTATAACTTAGTTCAAAATGAGGAATTTTCTTTAAAAATCTTCTGCTTTAGATCCAGCAGTCTGAATGTTTTGATATTTGGTATGCAACATCCTTAAGGGGGTGAATTCAAGTTTGTTCAAGCCATGTCCCTAGGTCCATATTTGGGCTCACTGAGGTTGCCAGAATGATAACTTAGTTCAAAATGAGGAATTTTCTTTAAAAATCCTCTTCTTCAGATCTAGCAGTCTGAATGTTTTGATATTTGTATCCTTGGGGGGGTTATTGGGCTTGAGATTCAAGTTTGTTCAAGCCATGTCCCTAGGTCCATATTTGGGCTCACTGTGGGAGCCTGAATGATAATAACGAGGAATTTTCTTCAAAAATCTTCTTGTTCAGATCTAGCAGTCAGAATGTTTTGATATTTGGTGTGCAGCATCCTTAGGGGGGTGAGATTCAAGTTTGTTCAAGCCATGTCCCTAGGTCCATATTTTGGCTCGCTGTGGGAGCTTGAATTGTAACTTAGTTCGAAATGAGGAATTTTCTTAAAAAATCTTCTTCTTCAGATCCAGCAGTCGCAAGTTTTGATATGTGGTGTGTAGCATCCTTAGGAGGGGTGAGATTCAAATTTGTTAAAGCCAAGTCCCTTGGTCCATATTTGGGCTCCCTGTGGGAGCCCGAATTATAACTTAGTCAATATGAGTAATTTTTCTTTGAAAATCTTCTTCTTCAGATTTAGCAGTCGGAATGTTTTGATATTTAGCATGCAGCATCCTTGGGGGTGAGATTCAAGTTTGTTCAAGCCAAGTCCCTGGGTTCGTATTTGGGCTCACTGTGGGAGCCCGAATGATAGCTTAGCTCAAAATAAGGAATTTCTTTAAAAATCTTCTTCTTCAGATCTAGCAGATGAATGCTTTTGATATTTGGTGTGCAGCATCCTTGGGGGGGGGGGGGGGGGGGGGGGGGGGGGGGGTTGTAAGATTCAAGTTTGTTCAAGTCATGGCCCTAGTTCCATAAAATTTGTCTCTCATGACTTCATTCCTTTGTTGTGTTGATGAACCATGTCTAACTGAATGTGACCTCAAATACTTCTTCTTTGAACCACTTTGGCTGGTGAGCAATTAAGGCTCCTTTGGGCCTCTTGTTTATTTATGCGCTTCAGTTAATTTAAAGAGAAAAAAAAAAAAATTTTTACATTGAAAATTTTGGGTCCGGGTGGGACTTAGAAAATTTTGTACCAAAATCCGATAAAATTTTTTTGGTTTTTTATGCGTTTTGGTCAATTTTAAAAGAAAAAAAAATTTTTTTTTACACTGAAAATTTGGGGTCCAGGTGGGACCTAGAAAATTTTGGACCAAAATCCTGAAAATTTTTTTTTTGTTTTTTATGCGTTTCGGTCAATTTTAAGAGAAAAAAATTTTTTTTTTTTTTTTTGCACTGAAAATTTGGGGTTCAGGTGGGACCTAGAAAATTTTGGACCAAAATCCTGAAATTTTTTTTTTTGTTTTTTATGCGTTTCGGTCAATTTTAAGAGAAAATAAAAAAAAAATTTTTTTACGCTGAAAATTTGGGGTTCCGGATGGGACTTAGAAAATTTTGGACCAAAATCATGAAATTTTTTTTTTGTTTTTTATGCGTTTCGGTTAATTTTAAGAGAAATTTTTTTTTTTTTACACTGAAAATTTGGGGGCCGGGTGGGACTTTGAAAATTTTGGACCAAAATCCTGAAATTGTTTTTTGTTTTTTATGCGTTTCGGTCAATTTTAAGAGAAAAAAAAAATTTTTTTTTACACTGAAAATTTGGGGTTCAGGTGGGACCTAGAAAATTTTGGACCAAAATCCTGAAAATTTTTTTTTTGTTTTTTATGCGTTTCGGCCAATTTTAAGAGAAAATAAAAATTTTTTTATTACACTGAAAATTTGGTGTCCGGATGGGACTTAGAAAATTTTGGACCGAAATCCTGAAATTTTTTTTTTGTTTTTTATGCATTTCGGTTAATTTTAAGAGAAAATTTTTTTTTTTTTTTACGCTGAAAATTTGGGGTCCGGGTGGGACTTAGAAAATTTTGGACCAAAATCCGGAAATTAGTTTTTTATGCATTTTAAGAAGAAAAAAAAATTTAGGCTGAAAATATTTTGTTTGGGGAAAAAATTCTGTTTTTTATGCGTTCATCTCAATTTTGTGACGTAAAAGTGCAGGAGCTGAAAATAGAAGGAAAATCCTGTGTATTGTGTGGGCACAATTGCTTCATCTAGTTGGTATATGCTTTTCTTACGAGGGGCATATGCAGCTTATTCAAGTCCCTGGTTTGATATTTAGACTACCATGTCAGGTGAGTGCCCACAGGCCCCCTGGGGCCTCTTGTTTTTAGTCCACTATTTCTGTGCTGCACAGTGCTTGGTGGGGAGGTTGCATGTCATTTTAACCTACTACATATCGATATAACCATATAAATATGGATACCACTTTCAGCCTTTTTCTTACTGACCAGTGTCTTATAGGGGAAGTGCTGCCCAATTTTTCTTTTTTCTTTTTAGTCCACTATCCCAATTTTTTCTAGTCCACTATTTCTGTACTACCCAGTGTTTGCATGTCATATTAACCTACTACATATCGATATATTCATCTAAGCCTGCCTGTGCTGCACTGCGGAGTTACAATGTTGGGGAGCTGGCAGCTGCTCGTCGTTGCTTGGTTATCTCTGGGTCCTCCGGCTTCCTCCACCCGTAAAACTGTCACCGAAACAATATGACTTTGGCTGTTAAAGTGTCGTTAAACCCTAATAAATAAAGAAATAACCTTTGCACAAACTTTCTAGTTAAATCATTGAGATCAAAGCTCATATAATAATCAATAATCCATTAGAAATATTTTAGTATTTCCATGTCACATCAACTCAGAAGTGTAAATATTCATAAAATAAATCATTTATAGACAGTGGCATAGAATGGAAACTTTTGGGGTGTTTAAATATGTGTCATTGCACAGTGTTAAGCAATGCAGAACACATTACAGAAGGAGTGCACAAGAAGGTTTGGGAAATTTGGGAGGGGCATGATACAGTAACCCCATTGTCCCCCTGGTTTCTACACCACTGATAGGATCACAAAACCATAGGAAGGCGACTTTTTGAAATGAAGAACTGTCTTCATATTCATGGACTCCTTGTTAAAAATTATTTAAGCTGGTACCTCGAAGGACGCCAGCCTTGTCATATCAGGGACATTTTGTTGGGTGGAGTTGGGGGGGGGGGGGGGGGGGGGGGGTGTTGGGGAGGTGGTGTGTGTCAAACTTTGCCTTGCCTTGCCTTGACATGATTTTTGTTTCTGCTTTGAATGTCCTTACTTGCATAGGACTTGCCATGATGGTCCCGTCATGAAAACTCTGAAACTATGCAGATGCCCTGAAAGTTGCAAAAAAAAAATTTTTTTTAAATCTTTACCTACCCAAGAATTGCTCTGAAAATACCCTTTGCTTCCCTGAAAACAGCTAAATTCCCTGGTAACCTTCCTGTCTCATATGGCTATGGTGCTCTAAAAAAATCAATTATGCCCCAGTCAGCTATCTGTGGGCCTATTGGTTCTGGTGTAACTGAACAGTTCATCTTTCTCCCTACACATACACCTCCCATCAAAAGGGACCAAACCTTGTGTTCCACCTCCCCTAATATAATAATTATTAGTCCCCCACGGTTTCACCATGAAGGGGACTATTGGATTGCACTCTGTCTGTCTGTCCATCCATCTGTCCGTCCTTCTGTCCTGTTACCACCTGTATCTCAGAGATGCTTTGGCGCTTTTGTTTCCAATTTTCAGCTTTGATGGGGCATTAGGAAAAATTGATGCACATCAATTTTTTTTTGGCAAAAATTCAGAATGGCAGACTGACAACCATTTTTGTTGAAAATAGCGTCTAATTCATTTGACGCTCAGAACTTCTGAACAACATTTCTGATTTCAATACTTTTTGGTATGGAGGCCTAGCAGCATAAGATAAATAACATATCAAATGGTTTTTTTTCTTGTGCATAAATTATGCAAATTAGTCTTACTTAACCTTTTTTTCAGGCAATATTTTTGTGCGTGTTACCGGTATGTTGTGTGCTGTTACCACCTGTATCTCAGAGCTGCTTTAATGCTTTTGTTTCAAATTTTTCAAATTTGATGAGGCATTAGGAAAAATTGATGCACAGCAATTCCCCCCGCTCGCCCCCCCAAAATTCAAGATGTCCGACTGGCGGCCATTTTTGTTGGAAATTGCGTGTAATTTGTTATATGCTCAGAACTTCTGAATAACATTTCCGATGTCAATAATTTTTGGTATGGAGGTCTAGCAGCATAAGATAAATAACATATCAGACAGGGTTTTTTTCTTGTGCATAAATTTTTCAGGTTAACCTCACTTAACCATTTTTTCGGGTAATATTTTTGTGCGTATTATGTTGTGTACTGTTACCACCTGTATCTCAGAGATGCTTTCATGCTTTTATTTCAAATTTTCAGATTTGATGGGGCATTAGGAAAAAGTGATGCATGTCGATTTTTTTCCGAAAAAAATGCAATATGTCCGAATGGTGGCCATTTTTGTTGGAAATTGCATGTAATTTGTTATATGCTCAGAACTTTTGAACGACATTTCCGATTTCAATAATTTTTGGTATGGAGGTCTAGCAGCATAAGATAAATAACATATCATACAGGGTTGTTTTTTTCTCTTGCATAAATTATGCAAATTAGCCTTACTTGACCTTTTTCTCAGGTAATATTTTTGTGCGTATAATGTTGTGTACTGTTACCACCTGTATCTCAGAGATGCTTTCATGCTTTTGTTTCAAATTTTCAGATTTGAAGGGAAAGGACACAAGATAAATAACATATTATACAGGGTTTTTTTCTTGTGCATAAATTATGTAAGTTAGCCTTACTTAACTTTTTTACAGGTATTTGGATGCTTCCAGTAAAACATCAGAAATATGGGTAATATTGGGACTAGTTAGTTGAGTTCCTTTGATATCCATATTTGTTTGGGTTTTATTGAGGAAATATCAATATATTTCACAGTCATCCACCTACCGTGGGGGATGATTGTCTGATCGCTGGCGATCGGCATTGCACTTGTTTACTCTTGAAAAGCGGAGGAGAAAGATGCGAGGCCAGAGCAGTATTTCCCCTTCCTCCACCTCCATGCCATGCACCATAGTGATTGAAGTGATTGAATAACAGTGAATATTAAGTAGGATTTTATTAGAGGTGTTTTATCTGTCAGAGAATCATTTTCTAAAAATCCTCTTCTTGCCTTACAGGCCTTGGGCAACATGAGGCAAATGGGAGAGGCAATACGCTGGCCACAACATCTTTCCTCACCTTGAGAAAAGCTCAGAATTCTGTGGTAAACAAGCTCTGCTACATTGGTAAAATAGGATCCAGTAACCAATGCTTGGGGTGAGAGTCTTCTAAGATTGGCCACTTAGGTATAAATGATGGGCTGGACTTGACTTTATCTCCATGTTGCTGTCATGATTAGCCATTGTGCAGAAACATGTGACCTTAAACACCAATAAATAAATTAATAATAATTTAATCCTACAGCCTTGTGGGTTGTATGATTAACTCTTTGCATGCTAATGGTGGATATTCCTGTCCAGCACAGGGTTTCTCTTGTCACCAAAATACGTATAATTTGGGCACACATGATAAAATTTTCACATTGTAAATTGAATGGATTTTTTCACCAATGATTTCTTTTTTTACATTTGGATTAATTTTGTATCAAACCTAGTTATGGCTGCTGCACAGCAGCCATGACTAGATTTGATGAAAAATATCTTGAAGATACTCAGTGGGTTAAGAGTTAAATTATTACTGAACATCCCTACAAATACAATTACAGGCCTTAAAAGTTGTTTTTTTGTGAAAATCGGTTTTGCTTCCCATGTGGGAATCAACTTTCAGTTTTTAAATAATTCAGAATTTGAGTGTAATGTTATAATGTTGTGAATACATGTAACTAGTACATAATTCATTGTTAAAAAACAAACCTGTATTTGCTAGAGATTAAACCTAAAGTGTCTAATTCCAATTTTGACGAGTTTATTTTCATAGATGTACATGTAGAACACATGTTCCAGTAAACAGGCTTTTGGTGGTCTTGCTGGTGATGTACATGTAGAACACATGTACCAGTATTCAGGCTTTTGGTGATCTTGCTGGTGATGTACATGTGGAACACATGTTCCAGCATAAGGCTTTTGGTGGTCTTGCTGGTGATGTGCATGTAGAACACATGTTCCACTATTCAGGCTTTTGGTGGTCTTGCTGGTGATGTACATGTAGAACACATGTTCCACCATATAGGCTTTTGGTGGCCTTGCTGGTGATTTACACGTAGAACACATGTTCCAACGTACAGGCTTTTGGTGGTCCTGCTGGTGATTTACATGTAGAACACATGTTCTAACATAAGGCTTTTGGTGGTCTTGTTGGTGATACACATGTTCCAACATACAGGCTTTTGGTGGTCTTGCTGGTGATTTACATGTAGAACACATTATCCAACATACAGGCTTTTGGTGGTTTTGCTGGTGATGTACATGTAGAACACATGTTCCAATATGCAGGATTTTGGTGGTCTTGCTGGTGGTGTACATGTAGAACACATGTTCCACCATACAGGCTTTTGGTGGTCTTGCTGGTGATGTACATGTAGAGTGCATGGTGGTCTTGCTGGTGGTGTACATGTAGAACACATGTTCCACCATACAAGCTTTTGGTGGTCTTTCTAGTGATGTACATGTAGAACACATGTTCCGACATACATGCTTTTGGTGGTCTTGCTGGTGATGTACATGTAGAACACATGTTCCAACATACAGGCTTTTGGTGGTCTTGCTGGTGATGTACATGTAGAACACATGTTCCACCATACAGGCTTTTGGTGGTCTTGCTGGTGATGTACATGTAGAGTGCATGGTGGTCTTGCTGGTGGTGTACATGTAGAACACATGTTCCACCATACAAGCTTTTGGTGGTCTTTCTAGTGATGTACATGTAGAACACATGTTCCGACATACATGCTTTTGGTGGTCTTGCTGGTGATGTACATGTAGAACACATGTTCCAACATACAGGCTTTTGGTGGTCTTGCTGGTGATGTACATGTAGAACACATGTTCCACCATACAGGCTTTTGGTGGTCTTGCTGGTGATGTATATGTAGAACGCATGGTTGTCTTGCTGGTGGTATACATGTAGAACACATGTTCCAGCATACAGGCTTTTGGTGGTCTTGCTGGTGATTTACTTGTAGAGCACATGTTCCTCCATACAGGCTTTTGGTGGACTTGCTGGCGAAAGTTACAATGCCTTGACAGTGATTTCTATTGAATCATCAGAGATGATGGGAGAGGGAGGATCACTTGGGCCTTTTGATCTTGACCAAGGAATCAGGAGGCACTCATGCCCTTGCATGTGGAGTTGTTAATCATTCCCCTATCATCTTCTGAAATAAGATGAATTCACTGTTGACTGGTTGAGTGCTAGAAGCCACTATCAGGGCTTTCAGAAAAATGAGGGTACCAGAGCAAAAGCCAATGTTTTTCTTGCTCATCTTCAGGCCTGAAAATAAGCAGTCTGACATTTATAGGGTGAGGGCCCCAGAGGGTGAATTTGATGATGCTATCCCATACAATGAACCAATTTATCCCCTGAGTACCTGTTTCTGTTTAGTTTTGAGACCCTGATTCAGATTGCTGTGCAGGGTAGCATCACTAAATTCACCCTCTGGGGACCTCATTTTGCAGATGGCAGTCTGCTTATTTTCTGGCTTGCTCATCTTCCACATTCAGTCAAATGGAAATAATATTTTTGTTTTGTTTTTAGAAAATTGTTCTATTAAAAATTACTAGGAGCACTCTCCAATAATTTGTAAAAAAAAAATAATTTTGAACAAATTCAGCCCTCCAAAAATAATCTAGCCCTCAACCAGCTAACTGGCAGTTATTCAGTGTTCAAAAGAGAGCTTCTTTTTAATCCGACCCACAAAATATCAGTTTCATACATAATCCTTTCAATTCTTGATATGAAAGCGATGAAAGGAAATTTAGTGAGACACTGATTTGTGGAATGAAGCTTTGCAAATATGATCTATGGGCCTTGGTACAACATGTATCAAATTAGAATATTCTGACCCTCTGTTCAGGTTGACACACCCTTCTAAACTTTTGTTGTCCCTCCTCAGAGGTATATAATCCAGAGTCACTGCCAACCAATTATTTCCATCATTCAACTTGAATTTGAAACAACAGCTTTGTCTGGAACTGAAGTGTGTATAATATTTTGCAAGTGTGCTTGGGTTTTCCACTTGCAAAAAATTCTCTGCTTAAGGACTGCATGCTCATTTTGAAATATCTTCCTCTCCCCCTTCCTCCATGCAGGCCTGCTTATAGTTTTTATCCTCACTATTCAGTTGTTCTGCTAATCCCATTTACTTTTCTCGGGATTTGAATAATAGTTCCCATAAGGTCTTCAATGAACTGATCAGTAACTATCCTGGGAGATGAGATTATTGTTATCCCTGATGGGGGCACAGTGGCATTGCGGTAACTGGTTCTCATCAGATCACCGAAGTTAAGCAACGTCAAGCCTGGTTAGTCCTTGGATGGGTGACGACTGAGCGATTGATTCGGACTCCCACATTGTGTCCTTGGGCAAGGCACTTAACCCCGATTGTCCACACGGGCACGATGATGCCTTGTACTGAGGCGTACTGCATGTCGATGGTGTGCATGTCTTCAACCAATCTAACCCTTCCGTGCTGTAGTGCGGAGTTATGATGTTGGGGAGCTGGCCGGTACTCCGGCTTCCTCCACCCGTAAAATTGTCACGGTCATGATTAGCCATTGTGCATACATATCTAACCTTGAACTCCAATAAATAAATAAATAATTATCCCTGATGGGTGAGAGTGTGAGATGGGGAAATCTTACCCTCAGGACAAGATATTTGGTCCCGACACTCGGCAAGCCTCGTGTCTGGCCCAAATATCTTGCCATCGGGTGAAATTTCCCCATCTCACACCCACCCCCATCAGGGATAATTTTTCTCCCCCCACCAAAACACCCTGACGTCATCAAAGGTAATTCAGGGTTCGTTTTGCTATATCGAACAAGTTTGTTGTTCATTTCTGAAAAAAAACTGATTTGCTTATCGGAAAGAGCGCACAAAAGTTATGTATATACCACAGGTATATACCACAAAATTAAATCCCAACACCGACAAGACTGGGGTTTGTAGCGAAATGAACATTGACACATTCCGATGACATCGTATTATGCATTCAGCAATGTATTCACATAACTTTTCGATCAACTCTCGTCACTCACAATGGCGTTCACCCAAAAATTTATATAAAAGAGTCATGTGTCCTTTGGTTTTGCAGTCTGTGTTTTTATTTCTGTTTTCTTTGACAAACGCTCGTCTACTAATATTTCTAAAACGTGACGCCATGTTGTTTGTTACAGAAGAACGTGCAGTGATTGAATAGACCTGCACTCACTAAATATGCTAATAAGTCAGTCACGTGGGTCATGTGAGATAGATATCTATCTCACATGGCCTTCTCACATGAGACATGCATATCTTGCATAGGAAGTGGGGGGAGAAATAGTACCAGATGCCATGAGAATATAATATGAAAGGCTAAAAGAGAGATCTGTATTCTGATTAACAGATCCAGTGAAAGTAAATTTTTAATGTCATAAGAGTAATCCTCACCTCAGTTACAGTCAAAAGTGCCTGCACATGGCTGAACAAAAATGTTCAGGAAGTGTAGCAATGCGTTTTTGCTGTAATTAGACAAGAAAAGGCCTTGTAACCAATACCTGGGGTGAGAGAGCCATAGGCATTGGTTGCCAGCTATAATAACGGTTGGATAAACCTGTCTTATTTAGCTCCACATTAAGTTTACATTATCGACTTCTCAGAAACTACTGGACCAAATTGAACCAAATCTGGTGCGCACATTCCTTATTATATGTCAATTCAAGTTTGTTCAAACAAAGTTACCACTCCCACAGGGGGCACCACAAGGGACATAACTCGGATATTACCCATATATTGGGAAAAAAATATAAAAAAATCTTCTCCAGAACCATCAATTGGAATCTTTGGATATTTTATCCAATTTCTCTAGGGCGGTCAGATTCAAGTTTGTTCAAATCGAGTCCCTCGGTTAATATTTGGGCTCTATATAGGAGCTCGAATTTTAACTTGGTGCAAAATGAGGAAATTTCTTCCAAAAATTTTCTTCAGATCCTCCAGTCAGGATTTTTTTTATATTTGGTATACAACATCTCTAGGGCGTTAGATTCAGGTTTGTTCAAATAGAGTTCCTGAGCGCATATTTGGGCTCCCTTTTGGAGCCTGAATTTTAACTTAGTGCAGTATTAGGAAATTTCATTAAACATGTTCTTCAGATCCACCAGTCAGAATGCTTTCATATTTGGTATACCACATCTCAAAGTGTGTTGGATTCCTGTTTGTTCAAATCAAGTCCCGGGTTAATTTTTGCAATATGAGGGAATTTCTTTAAAAATTTTCTTCAGAACTGTCAATTGGGATTTTTTTGACATTTGGTATACAACATCTCTGGGGGTGGTGATGGGGGGGGGGGGGGGGGAGGTGCAGATTCAAATTTGTTCAAATCAAGTCTTTGGGTTAATATTTGGCCTTCCCTATGGTAGCCCGAATTTTAAATTGGTGCAATATGAGGAAATTTCTTTAAAAATTTTCTTCTTCAGATCCACCAGACAGAATGCTTTCATATTTGGTATGCAACTTTCCTGGGGTGTGTGTGTGGGGGGGGGGGGGGAGGAGGGGGGTGGTAGTGGGGGCAGAATCAACCTTGTTCAAATCAATTGCCTGGATTAATATTTGGGCTCCCTGTTGTTTTAAAATTTTCTTCTTTGAATGCTTTCATATTTGGTGTACAACATCTCTGGGGAGGGCAGATTCAAGTTTGTTCAAATCGGAACCCTGGGTTAATATTTGGGCTCCCAAAGTTTAACTCAATGCAATATGAGGAAATTTCTTTAAAAATCTTCTTCAGATCCACCAGCCAGAATGCTTTCATATTTGGAATACAGCATCTCTAGGGGGGTCAGATTCAAGTTTGTTCAAATGGGATCCCTGGATTAATATTTGGGCTCCCTTTTGGAGCCCAAAGTTTAACTTTGTGCAATATGACGAAATTTCTTCAAAAATCTTCTTCAGATCTACCAGTCAGAATCCTTTCATATTTGATACACAACATCTGTAGGGGGTCAGATTCAAGTTTGTTCAAATTGAGCCCCTGTGTTTATATTTGGGCTCCCTATGGTAGCCCAAATTTTAACTTGGTTCAATATGAGGAAATTCTTTAAAAATCTTCTTCAGATCCACCAGTCAGAATCTTTTCATACTTGGTATATCACATCTCTAGGGGGGTTAGATTCAAGTTGTTCAAATCGGGTCCCAGGTTAATATTTGGGGTCTCTATGGTAGCCTGAATTTTAACTTGGTGCAATATGAGGAAATTTCTTTAAAAATCTTCTTCAGATCCACCAATCAAAATGCTTTCATATTTGGTATACAACATCTGAGGGGAAGGGGGACATGGATGGGGCAGATTCAAGTTTGTTCAAATCAAGTCCCTGAGTTAATATTGGGGCTCCCTGTGGGAACCAAAACTTTAACTTAGTGCAATAAGAGGAAATTTCTTTTCTTCTCCAAAACCATCTGTTAGAATCTTTTGGCATTTGGAACTTTTCTTTAAAAATCTTCTTCTTCAGATCCACCAGTCAGAATTCTTTCATACTTGGTATACAACATCTCGTGGGAGTCAAGTTTGTTCAAATCGAGTCCCTAGGTTAATATTTGGGCTCCCTATGGGAGCCTGAATTTTAACTTAGTGCAATATGAGGAACTTTCTTTAAAAATCTTCTTCAGATCCAGAAGCAGTCAGAATGCTTTCATATTTGATATACAGCATCTCTAGAGGAGTCAGATTCAATTGTTTTTCCAATCAGGTCCCTGAATTAATATTTAGGCTCTCTATTGCAGGTGGGTGGGGGGGGGGGGGTGGGGGTGCAGTGACATAACAACCCTTGGAAGTTGGGCATTGCCTGTCTATAGCATATAGAATTGGAAACAGTTAGAAAGACCTATGATAATAATCATCTGACATGGACACCAGAGTTATGAATAATTTCATGACTGCATTCCTCTGTAGTGTTGATGAACTATGACTAACTGAATGTGACCCAAAATACTTCTTTGAACCACTTTGTAAGGTAAGCAATCAAGGCCCCTTGGGACTCTTGTATTTATGTTACGCTGGCAATATAGCCTTGCTGAAAATGAACCTACTCCCCATAAATAAACTGAGATGAAAAATTCCACTTTTTATTTTCACTGTTTTTTTAGCCGCGACAAGCAGCTCTATATTTGGCATTGTCAATCGATCAGTCATTTGGTTGGTTGGTCTGTGACCAATGAGTTTGTGACTTTTTAAAGTCAATAACTTTTAAAATACCTGGTGGAGACAAATCGCATATGTTATGCAAGTTTATTGTATTGATGTCTAACCCTTTGTTCAAAAGAGGTGTTATTCAGAGTATTTTGGTCAAAGTTATTGCCCTCTATGGACTTGGAATTTTCTGTTGGTATGTTACCAATCAATAACTTTTAAATACTTAGTGAAATTATATTGGCTGTTAGCAACAATCTTTGAATTTATTGCATTTGTGCATCAACATTCTTCTTTGACATGGCCAACAGGCCACATTTATCATAGGATTGTTTTTGAACTTGGTGTGCTCATTAGGCAAGACCTTTAGATAAGAGCTCTTGATTAGCATTCATTTCTGTGAACAAAGTTGCCATTTACAATAACCTCTGAACATACTGCATTTGTGTATCAACATTCTTCCTTTAGCCAGTCTTACGGTTTACATTTAAAAATGCATGGATTACTCTGACATTATGCACACACAATGCTGTTATGTTGAAATTTCACCAAATAAAATTGATACCAATGATCTTCAATTTTGCCATTTCATTTATAACTTACCAAGTTCAAGTTTGTCAAGTTGAGGTACAGTGTCATTGACACTTTCACTACCATTCGTCGCAGCTTATATGCGATCTCACAATTTTTTACATGCTATGTGATTATTCTGAAACAAACACGGTTTAAGATAAATGCATTCTGACATTTTGTTTGATTTTCTATTTCTGTTTTGAAGTGTTACAAAAAAACGCACAGAGGTTATTTTCCAAGGAACTTACAGTAATGATCCAGATGACCCAAGCACCAAGTGGGAGGAGTATGAATTTAAATGTAAGCCAGGAAATATAACAAGAAGGCCATGTATTATATCTCCTTATCATTACAGATTAGACTGGTTGATGTGGTTTGCAGCATTCCAGGTATGGTCATTAGAAATGTATTTCTGGTTTATAGTTCCGAGAGAGAAGTCTGTCTTTTGTTTTTATTCAGAAGATTCCTGTTAACTCCCTGCATACTGATGTCTAAAGAACAAAATTTCGAGTAGCAAATAATGTTTCCCATTTTGCAACAAGGAATTTAAACGATTCAGTCTTATTTGACAGAGCTCCATTTTTTGCTCACCTGGCCTAAAAGGCCATGTGAGCTTTTCACATCACTTGGCATCCTTTGTCTGTAAACTTTTTACATTTTCATCTTCTTCTCTGTAACAGCTGAGCCGGTGTGGACCAATCTTGGCGGGAATGGTCTATGGGAGGTCCTCTACAAATGATCCACATTTTGTTTCTGTTGGGTGAAAAACGTGGCTTCCACAACCATTCTTTGAGTCTGGTTGGTGGATTTTCAAAAATCTTCTCCTCTGAAACCACAGTACCAAATGTTTTGAAACTTTGCATGGTTGATGACTGGGACCCCCTCTACCAATGATACTCATTTAATGTTGATCGGGTTGCAAACATGGCTTCAGTTGCGGCTTATAGTTACTATAGAAACCCTATGGGAAATCACATTTTTATCTTCTTCTCTGGAACTACTGAGCCGACTTGAACCAAACTTGGCAGGAATGATCTATGGGAGGTCCTCTACAAATGATCCTCATTTTATTCCTGTGGGTTGAAAAACATGGCTGGCAGAGGCATTCTTTGATTCTGATTCGTGGATTTTCAAAAATCTCTTCTGAAACTATCAGGCCAAATGTTTTGATACTTCACATAAATGATGACTGGGACCCCCTCTACTAATGATCCTCATTTAATGTTGATCAAGTTGTAAACGTGGCCGCAATGGTGGCTTATAGTTACTATAGAAACCCTATGGGCAATCACATTTTCATCTTCTCTGGAACTACTGAGCCAACGTGAACCAAACTTTGCAGGAATAGTCTATAGGAGGCCCTCTACAAACTATCCTCTTTTTGTTCCCGTTGGTTGGAAAATATGGCCACCAGAGAATTCTCTGATCCTGATTGATGGATTTTGCAAAAATATTCCCCTTTGAAGCTACAAAGTCAAATGTTTTGAAACTTCACATGCTTGTGGACTGGGACACCTTCTACCAATGATCCTCATGTAATGTTGATGTAATGTTGCAAACATGGCCACAATTGCAGCTCATATTTACCGTGGAAAGACTATTGGAAATCACATTTTTATATACAGTTCCAGGTGAGTGATTACAGGCTCTTTAGAGCCACTAGTTTGAATTCCTAGTTGCATTGTGGGGAAAATTTGCAGGTTGAAAATTTGATTCTGAAAATCAGTTTAGAGGGGTTAACTTGTTAATCATATTGTGAGTACAAAAACTTCTCTTTTTGGATTTGTGCTAATTATAAATTAATAATTTAGGCCATGCAAAGTTGATTGTCTGTTTCTCAGGCCATTTTTTACCAAAAAGCATGCGGGTGGGCGTTTTTTTTTTTTTAATTTTTTATTTTTCCCCATAGGCTTTTATAGAACATTTGTTTTATGTTTCAGGGTCTCAAATATACAGAATACTGCAAAAATAGTGTTAGATGTAAAGTTCTACATGTCAGAATAATGGTCTGACAGTCTGACTAATAATAAATGCACATGTATATTTTAAATAGAAGCTGTATTTTTATTTAAAAAAAACAAATCAACAAAAAAAAAAAATGTCTTGTTTCACTTAATGTGCTTTCTACCATCTAAGGTAGTCACCAGTGACGATACTCATATTTCAATGGCATCAATTCTGATATCAGCAACCCTAGATATCAAATTGGGGCTGAGAAGTTAGAGGGTGGGGGGGGGGGGGGGGGGTGGTGACATCAGAGTGAAGGGAGTTGAAATATTGCCTTCAGCAATTGTTCACCAGATAATATCTAATGGACATTATCCAGTGAACAATTGTTGAAGGCAATATTTTAACTCCCTTCACTCTGTGGTCAGGTTCAGTACCGGTAGTTCTGTCATAATTATCAATGCAAAATCGGAAATACTTTCCAACCTCCTCTGCCATGTCACTCATGGTTGCTTGAAGAAATACACGTTGGAATTTATCAGGCTATCTACTTTTGCCCACAAAACATTCCACGTGTGACGAACTGTACCCACAAGACCAGGTTTTAACTCCCATGCCCCACCTGTCCCGTGCACAAACCCTGAAACAGTTCGTTGAGCTTGCCGTTTGGATTAAAGTAGTCCACAATGCACCAACCTAACACAACAGTCAGAGCCAACATCATTTGAACAGAAATGAGACAGGGCATTTTCTTTCTTTTCTTTATTCAAACTGATATGATTATTATTAAAAGAAACGAAAGTGTGAAAATAAGAATGTTGACACATCAAATGGCTCTCAACCTTGACCTGCACATTTGTGTTTCCAAACAATTCAATGCTGAAATTGTTGAGTAAAAAACACAACCCTGGAAATGAAAGTTTATCGAAACTGGTCAGTCGCCCCAAACAAGTTCGCCCTTGAGAATATATTATTACAAAAACAATCGACTGGCACCCCTCCAAAATCGATTCGCACCATGCCGAAGTCGATTCACACCATCCCAAAAGTCGAATTGCACCATTTTATGGGATGGTGTGAAGCGACTTTGGGCCGTTTGGGGTTGGTGCAAGTTGACCATTCCCCTTTGTGACTGTTTGTTGTCAGTCTAAAACCGTGAAAGACACTGTCATTCTGGCTGTCGTTATGACTTACCTCATGCAGAAAAAAAATTTTCTGTTGTGAATATTGCTAAAATCCACCTACTTTATTAACGTATGATGAAGAATAAGCTTGAAATGTGTTAATTTTGATTTCGCTAATGCAAGCGTTCGGTACTATCGATTTACCGAAATGAGCACAATATCTCGATTTTTTTTAAAAAGATTTTTGGGGGTGATAAAAAGGTTGCATGCGCACCAAAAATGAGCAATGCGTGCGGGCCTGAGAAACAGATGTTCTTTTTTATGGCCTTAGTTCTTGTTTAACTTGTTGAATGCTGGAAGCCCATATATAGTCTTCATACTAAAGTGGAGGTACTACAACTTAAAGACTTCATATTTTGTGGATGTGAATCCTATTATCTTTGAAGTGAAATCCTTTCTTCTCTGTGGGATTGCCTTGTTATAATTTATGGGAGAGTTTCTACAATGTGAAGATATGTGAAGAAATATGATGACCCAAAATAATGTAGTACTCTACCAGTTAAACCTTTACCCAACATAACGGCCAAAACCGGCCAGCGCTATTCTCAAAAATCGCCAATTAATTTTCATTTTTTGTCTCAAAAACATAGGTCATGACCCCTCATTGGAACGAGATCATCAAGCTTGTTCCAATGAGGGTGTCATAACCTATGTTATACAAATATAAATTGTCAACAATTCCATTAGCTCTGCATCTTTCACCCAATCTTTTTCAGATTTTACATGTAGCTTTGGTGTGATGTCTAGATGGGAGCTATTGAATTTTCTGAATCTTGTTGAAAAACATGGCTGCCAACAGCCATCTTGGATTTGGATATAAATTGTCCAAGAATTCCTTTAGCACACCCTGCAGGCCACTGCTCTCAACCGATCAGTCCCAATTTTTATATGTGCCTTTGGTATAATGTCTAGATGGGAACTATTGAATATTTTTCTCACTGTACCCAATGGCCCAGACTTAGCTGGTGCTAACTCCAAAATATCGAGGGCCAAACACAAATTTTGCCCCCCAGTCCCCAAAATTTGCATGCAAAACCGAAAATTAGATGTCCTATCTGGCCCTCCGTACATTTACTCTCCACGCAAGCGCAGATGCCAGGCAGTGACCTTAATTAGTGCCAACATCATTCTTTGTTTGGCCCTCAGTCAGATAACAACAAATTGACTTCTATGCTTTTAAATCTCAGTTTATAATGATGCCAGACACAAATCAATGGTTAATTTGGTGGATCCAAGGACACAACTAGATGAAGGAAGGAAGAAATGGTGGTTTGTAACGTTCAGGGCTGTGGCTTTATAATATTTATAAAAATTAGTTCATGTTCCCCAATTTTGGGACATGGGCCTGACGTCATCATTATTGATAATGATTTTTCTGCTGTTTGTTAAGTATTCCTTCCCTTCCCTCCCTTGAGCCCCCCCAGTTAAACTCCCAAGCTTTTTTGGCTTGTTTTATTGAAATTTTTTAATAAAATTTCTTGGAAGTTTAACATGTTACACAGAATGTTTTTTCTGTATATCCCCATGGTTACGTCCTCACCCTTGGGGTGTTAAGGCATTTTGGTTATGCTTCATACATCCGAGTATCGTTTTTTCTTCTGATGAAAATCTTGCTTTACATTGGATAGTTAAAAAATCTGTTACTGACTTCGGGCCCTGGTGCCTGGGGTCTTGTTTCCGGATTTCATTCTGACATTGTTTACATTGACAATGCTCTATTTATATAAGCACTTTCCTATTTATTATATGGTAGGACTGTTGTAAGATACATGAAATATTCCAGTAGTGTAGCAGTTAATTTTTTTGGATAGAAAAATAATTTTTGTCCACACTTGGGCTCTATCAGGAAACAATTTTTTGAAATTTTTTTTTATGTAAATTATATTTCGATTTATATTTTGAATGTTATTTGTTATGTATCTTTTTATAATATATAATGTGGAGTTGGGGGGAGTCTGATCGACTTGTTTGCTTCATTATGAAAGCATATTGCTCAATAAGCAAGGCGAGGAAGCCTTTCCTCTGATTTACATGTTGGTTGCCTTGCTTGTAGTTGATGTACTCCCACTAATTCTTGCTCAGCATGGATCGCATGGGATGACAAACATTGGAGACGGGGGTCACGGTACATTGTTAGAGAGGGCCTCTGCCGGTCCTCTCGTGGTGAGAGGCCACTGCCGGTCCTATCGCCAAAAAGTTGCTCTAGTTTTTTGGTTTCTATTTACAGAGGAACGAGAACATGGTGATGTTTACGAGACGCCGTCAGAGAGTGTGCTTCTGTTGTCCCATTTAGATAATCTATCAGAGCTAACGGCTAAAGTGCTCATGAATATTAGATAGGTCAATAAACCACAGCGTGGTTTCAGCTCCGTGTCGCCAGCAAGCTCGACCGGTGAAGCGGTAACACCGTCCGTGGGTACCGTGATGCCGGGTGTATCCGTTACGGGCGAGGAGAGTAGAAAGGGTAGAGCGAGCACTATAAAATAATAACAGGCTCACCCTGCGATGACGGAGAGGAAGAAGCTGGCATGTTTCGCAGGAAGCTCGGCGAGGTCTGAAGGACCGCGAGCGAGAGAGCCACCTCTCTTTCATAACAACATCTGGGGTCAGATGTTGTGGTTTGGAACTTGCGTCAGTCGGAGCATATGTCCACGCCTCTGGTCCAGGATGCTTCATTCAGTTCACAGCCGGGGTCGGCTATAGTTACGGCTTCTTCTTCAGCGTCTACCAAGCACACACGACCGCACCTTCGCTACGTGACTTCTGATATCCAGCCTGAATCGCCGAGGTTCACTCTTCATCAAAGAAGTCACACCATACTGTAGCCAAGGAGACGAGGCCTCATTTGTCGGGACGTCCACAGAAAAGAGGCATCTCGGCCAAGCGACAGAAGACCGCTGCTCCTCAGGCATCCGTAACGGACTTGCTGTTGCAGATTGCGCAGCTCATCGCAGCATCCCAGCAAGTGCAGAAGCAGCCAATGGCAGTCTCAGAACCTGAGCTGTCAGATGGTGCTGGGTTGGTCCAGTCATCTGCGCGTTAAAATGCCGCTGACCGTGATTTTCAACTGATTCAGATGAATGATGAAAGGGATACGGAGGGGGATTACCCTTCCCTTTTGGAACAACACATGGTTGCAATGGATTTAATCCATCAACACTACCCTGAATTTGTTCCAGCGAATCAGAATGCTGCTACTGCAAGAAACCGCTAGCATTGTTGGACGCTGACTTCATCCGGAAAAAGAGGAGGTCATGTCTTTTCGGGTTAAGTCTAGACAGGTGTCGCAGGCCTTAGGCCTTTTAGACCACGCCATATTCAACTTTCCAGTCGGAAGAAGTAAGGTGGTTTCTTGTCATTATCTTCCATAATTTTACCAATTATAATAGAAAACGGGGAAGATGTATAGAGAGTTCCTCTGCGTTTGAATAAGCCGGCTAAGGACCTAGTTATGGCCTTACCTTCGTCATTCACTATTCGCTGGGATACAATTGAGACAGCAATTTCTTCATTCAGAGCGAATTTAGACTCACTGTCTTATGCTTTATTGTATTTTGTGGACCTTGAAATCATAATCCATTTCAGGGGCGGTCCATATCGGAGCCTGTTAATCATACCTACTTTCATTTCTAGATCCAGGTTTCTATTATGTCCGTACTCATTTCGCATATTCCCATGTGTTTACGATCGTAGATATCGGATAGTACACGTTGGAGAGTGTTGTTACTGGAATTTATTGTACAGAGGCCGCCTGTGGATTACCTAGGAAGTGTGTTTTCTCTTCAGGGGTCGTTCAGTGTGGCTCGATTGAACATGTGTATGTTATTTTATATCACTGGTTTTCGACGTATCTGAGTACGCCGTCTGCGGTGTATGTTTATATAGCGGGCAATATTAATTACCAGGATCGTCGCTATAGCCTTAACTTCTGAAGTGGCATTAAGCACCATTTATTAATCATGAATTAATTTGTGAGTGCCTATTCGACGATTATTTATATTGTTTTTTGGTACCGCTCTTATTGATTCCAGAGTTCTCCCCTCTTTCTTTTGAAGATTCCTTCAAAAGGAAGGGGGAGGGGTGATTTTTACCTCTTCTCTGGCTTAAAGACTATGTAACTGTGAAGGAAGCTGCTTTATCCATAATTATATCCTGCATACAGCTGCAGTGTTATTGTATGGCGTGTGTTTGTGGGGGATTTTCACTCAATCTCAGATACGCCATCCTAATTTTTGGGGCTTAGTCCAGACCAGCCTTAAATATTAGGAACTTGTTACATCCTAAGTAGCATTGTCTTCATTCATGCTTACAATAAGGAATTACTTAATTTGGGCTCCTTATTTAGAATATGTCTCCTCTATTACTGTATAGAGAGGCATACATGTAATTCCTAATTATTCTAATTTCCTTTCATCATGGATTGCAGGATTGGAACTATGTTGATCTACTATTTCGGAAGTCCTAGGCCCTCCACCTTTTTAAGATTCAGCTAAGTCTGGGCCATTTGGGTACGGTGGGAAAAATATTATAAATTCATAGTAATTTTTATATTTTTCATACTTACCAATCGCCCAGACGGGGATGGCCCTTCCATGAGTGGGCACTCATACCTCCCCACTGAATTATTATGTAATACTCTCTTTTACAAAGAATGATGTCGGCGCCAATTCTGGTCACTTCCTGGCATCTGCGCTTGCACGGAGAGTAAATGTATGGAGGGCCAGATAGGACTTCTAATTTTCGGTTTTGTATGCAAATTTGGGGGATTGGGTGGGGGGGGGGGGGGGGGGGGGGGAATTTGCGTATGGCCCTCGATATTTTGGAGTTAACACCAGCTAAGTCTGGGCCATTGGTAAGTATGAAAAATATACAAATTACTATGAATTTATAATTTTTCCAAATTTCATTGAAAAACATGGCCGCCAATGGCCATGTTAGATTTGGCATATAATTCATCAACAATTCTATTAGCACACCCTACAGACTGTATCTCTCACCCGATCGTTTTCAAATTTCTAATGTAGCTTTGGTTTGATGTCTAGATGGGAGCTATGTAATATTTCTGAGTTTTGTTGAAAAACATGCCCGCCAGCAGCCATCTTGGATTCAAATATAAATTGTCAACACACCCTACCGGTCGCATCTCTCACCTGATCTTTTGTGACTTTCATATACAGCTTTGGTGTGATGTCTAGATGGGAGCTATCAAATTTTTCTGAACTTTGTTAAAAAGATGGCTGTCAGCAGCCATCTTGGATTAGCATTTGAATTGTCAACTATTCCATTAGCACACCCTGCAGGCTGCATCTCTCGCCCAATCTTTTTCAAATTTCATATGTAGTTTTGGTGTGATGTCTAGGTAGTAGCTTTTTTGAAAAACATGGCTGGCAGTGGTCATCTTTGATTTGGCATATAAATTGTTAACAATTCCATTAGCAGACCCTACAGGCCGCTCCTTGCTCCCAATCTTTTTCAAATTTTATATGTAACTTTGGTTTGATGTCCAGATGTGAGTTATCAAATTTTTCTGCTTTCCTCCGAAAAAGATAGCCACCACCGGCAATCTTGGATTTGGCATATAAATTGTCAACAAGTCCATTAGTACACCCAGCAGGTCCCATCTCTCACCCAATTGTTTTCAGATTTCATTTGCAGCTTTGGTGTGATGTCTTTTCTGTAGAAACTTGAGTTAGTGACATGGCATTATTACTGGATTTCTATTTCGTTTAGTCCCTTCTTGGACAAGTTGAGCTGCAGTGTCATTTACACTTTCGTTTTTCACTTCAGCAGCTGTAAGCTCTATCCCCATATTCAAAACAGAGCATTAGCTCCAGCCTTTCATTAAGAACTGTACCGTATTTCATCTAAATTTTCGGACGCCAAAAAATAATTAAATTTTCCAGCGTCCGAAAACTTCGAAAATGGCCAAAATACATGTGGACAGCAAATGTGGGTGGAAATTTTGAAAAAACACACTGCACCGGTTAATAAATTTATTGTGCACGAACTACCGGGGGTACCTCGGAAATGGGAAAGATAAAATAGCTGTTCAATACGGCGACTTGAATCATTAGCATAAATGAATAAAATGAACATACCAAATGAATTAAAAATTCCGATTGTCTGTTGTGTTTTTATTTACTTTCCCAATAAATCCCTGAGAAGAAATCACGTTTGATCTAGCCTACCGGTACTTGAAAAGTTTTGATGTTTCCACGAATTATGTTGAACAGTAATTAAGCCATGTGCTTGTGTTGTTACTGTTGGATAAAAAACCTGAGCGGGCTTCAGTGTTTTCAAAACGGACCAATGTAGCCATTCAAAGGGAATGAAGTGCGAACAATTTTTGAGTGGTGTGTATATTGGCTTAATTGTTTGTTCAGTTGAAACTGTTCACTATTGATGGAAAAGTGTGCCGGTAAACTTGAAAGAAATGGCATTATCTTCGTGTGGTGCTGCTAATACATAAATACAGGGCGAATACTGAAGTCAGCATTCAATCACCAGCATTTGATATCACAAGAACTCGAGATGGAAAAATTCCTAGTGAAATACCAAACAGCAGAAGAAGCCAGACCAACAGTACAACTGACACCCTACAAGCCTTCAGAAAAGAGACCAGTAGGACGTCCAGCTAAAAGAAAGAGAACAGATTCTGATGAAACAGCTGTAAAACCGCAGCCAGCAAAGAAACACCACAAAGAGATTTCAACGGTTGAAACTGATGCCATTAAAGATAGCAATCACCATCCAACTGTCGCAAGGGGGCACTATAAAAATTATAATATGAAGGAGAAGAAGGAAGCAGTTGAAGTAGTTAAGTTGATTGGCCTACGGCAAGCCGCCCTGAAACTGAAAATACCGAAATCGACACTCAGTGACTGGAAAAAGATAAATTTTGATGAAGAAGGAAGAGACAGATCAACAGGTCATTTATCTAAGAGTGGGAGACCTGTTACATATGGAGACGACCTAGATGACAAAATCTCTGAATGGGTATTAATCCAACGAGATTTGCAGCTACCCGTATCAGTGGAATCATTATGCGCCTATGCCAGAGAAATGGTCAAGAATGAGAATAAAGAAAGCGATTTCAAAGCCAGTACAGGCTGGGCTGAGAAATTCATGGCTCGTCACAACTTTTCACTCCGTACCAAGACATCTTTAGCCCAAAGATTACCAAAAGATTTAGAGCAGAAAATCGACAGCTTTAGAGAATTTGTCAAAGATAGAAGAACAGAAGATGAGTTTGAAAACCAGTTTATAATTAATATGGATGAAACCCCAGTCTACTTTGACCTTATCCCCAACAAAACTGTCAACTTGATTGGAGAGAAATCAGTCAGGATCAGAAGTACAGGATCTGAAAAACGACATCTGACACTGGTTCTGGCTGTATCTGCGAGTGGCGATGTCTTACCACCAATGGTAATTTTCAAGGGTAAAAGAGAACTCAAGTTAAAAGCACCAAAAAACTGGATAATTAAGGTTCAAGAAAAAGGTTGGATGGACGAGCATTTGATGAAAGAGTGGGTGAAGGAAATTTATTGTAAACACACCAAAAAGGAGAGATCACTATTAATAATGGACAGCTTTAGGGGCCATCTGACTGATAACGTTAGAAACAACTGCCCTGACACTTTGAATGTAACTTGCAAGTAGTGTTGGGAGGTTATGAAATTTTTCCACAGTTTCGGTTTCTACTCGTTTTTTTTTAAAAAAGAGTTGACTCCGGTTTCGGTTTCGGTTTTTTAGAGAAAAATATTCAAGTATTAAACACTATAAACACTTGGGTTTTTCCCAAATATTAGGTTTAATAAAAGTTCAAAGTGCAACTGTACCTTCCCCTCTCTCTAAATTATGAGATTATATATAGCGCAGCACATGTACAGTGAACCATTAATCCTGAGAACAATGAAGATTGTTCACAGATATACAGTTGAATAGCATTGGGAAGCCCCCCACCCCCCACCACACACAAGACAAGAGGAAAATGTTGTGTTAGCAATGCACAATTTGGGTAAAAAATATGCTGAAGGTGTAATGTTGTGAAATGTCAGGCTAAAGAAATAAAATACCTTTGTTTAGGGTAACCAGACAGACCCTAAACAATTTTAAAAGTAAAAGTCGCTCATTTAGGCCATTGTAACCCTAATTTTTATCGGACTTCAGCTGTGAATTTGAAACCTATTTTCAGATTCAAACTTTCAAAAATACATGTAAAAATAAATATATCGGACAATTTAGATGCGAAGCAAGTGGTAAGTTTCAGTTCAGCAAAGAAAACCGCATTTGATGAAGTGATAATTTTACAGATACAGTGTTTTACCATTGTAATTGAAGGTCATGAAAATTAATGTATATCGTGTTGAGTTTCATGTGTTGATATTGAAAGCCCCAACCCTGGCCTGCAGTCTTGAAAATGTTATTGGAGCAAGTATAGTGTCCAACTGTTTTTTTTTAATTCCATTCCAACAGATACATAGAAATTACTGACAGTGGCCAGCAGGTGCATGGATCATTCAAGTGAAGTGTGTGGTCATTTTGGTAATTCAATGTTTTATTTTTGTCCAAAACCAGGTGGCACTTTCAATCTCACACTGAATGGGGGGATTTTTATCATTTCATTCATTTGTCGTTCTCGAAAGAAAGTTTATTTAATACGGAAATACGATTATATTAGGGGACCAAAAAAGTTATTTATTAGAAATACCTGGCTCTGATTTTTTTCTGTGATTCCCACCCCCCCCGCTCTTTTTATTTAACACATTACACGAAATGACAGCATTCAAGATTGTGCAGCTAAATAACCATGTGTGTCCCGACTGACGGTTATCTCACATTCAGGTCGGTCGGTGTTTTTAAATAACCGACACCAAGTTTTAATTTCGGTTTACCTCCCAACACTACTTGCAAGCTTACCCCAAAACTGCATGTTGGGACACCCGTTTTGTTAGCTCAACATTGGCGAAGCCAAATTTGAGCTTTTGTCATGGCCCATCGTCCGTCTGGCCGTCTGTCAGTACGTCAAATTGGATACGGCTCGGGCTGGAGGCCGTATTTATGAACCGATCTTTAAGAAACTTCTTGGGTACCTTTGTTATGACCGTGGGACGAGAACGAGTGTTTTTGGGTGCGGTCTGAATTTCAAGATGGCTGCCAGACACCATTTTGTACCGACGAATCAGAAATCTGTTTTTTGTACAGAACGTCCATATGAAAGCTCTGATTTGAATAATTTTTTGTATGAATGTTTAGTACCATGAGATACATTACATATCATACGGGTTTTTTTCTCGTGCTTAAATTATGCAAATTAGACTAACTTTGATTTATTTAGTGTTATTTCAGCACTGTCAGTGCAAATGCCAATACGGCTCGGGCTAGAGGCCGCATTTATGAACTGATCTTTACGAAACTTCATGGGTACCTTTGTTATCACCGTGGGATGAGAACGAGTGTTTTTGGGTCCGGTCCGAAATTCCAGATGGCCGCTGGGAGCCATTTTGTTCAAAATTAGGGGCAATCAGATTTTTGCGCAGAACTTCCACATGAAAGCTCTGATTTGAATAATTTTTTGTATGAATGTTTAGTTACTATGGGATACATCACATATAATACGGGTTTTTTTCTCGTGCAGAAATTATGCAAATTAGATGGACTTTGATTTTTTTCAGTGCTACTTACACACAGTAAGTACACATGTCAATACGGCTCGTGGTAGAGGCGGTATTTATCAACTAATCTTCACGAAACTTCTTGGGTACCTCTGTTATCACCTTGGGACAAGAACGAGTGTTTCTGAGTGCGGTCCAAAATTCAAGATGGCTGCCAGTGGCCATTTTGTACCGAAATTAGGTCTAATCAGTTTTTTGTACACAACTTCTATACGGCTCAGTAATGGACTATTATTTAAGGAAAACAAATCTGACAGAACATTCATTGGCTGAAATATTGCTTGTGTGCAAATAGAAGCTAATATGGTCCCGCACCACAAATATTTTCTGTTTATTAGTTGAGTTGTGACAAAGTCAAAGTCGACTTGCAGTTTGATGAATGGCGGGCGGGCGTAAACAATTAGTTTCCAGATGATAACTTGATAATGGTTCGACCCACATTCATGAATCTTCATAGGTAGGTTGGCATCAGTGAGTGGAAGAACCCTATATATTTTGGACTCACTAGGTCAACGGTGCAAGTCACAATGACCTTGAACATACTGAATCGTAAACAATTGTTTCCGGATGGTAACTTGACTGTGGTTCAACCCACATTCATGAAACTGCATATGTAGGTTGGCCTTCTTGAGAGGAAGAATCCTATTTATTTTGGACTCACTAGGTCAAAGGTCAAGGTCACAGTGACCCTGAACATAGTAAATCAAAAACAATTGGTTACCGGATGATATCTTTATAATGGTTCAACCAACTTTCATGAAACTTCATAGGTAGGTTGGCATCAGTGAGAGGAAGAACCTTATTTATTTTGTACTCGATAGGTGAAAGGTCAAGGTCAAAGTGACCTTCAAGACAGTCAAATCATAAACAATTGGTTTCCGGATGATGACTTGATAATGGTTTAACCCACATTCATGAAGCTTCATAGGTAGGTTGGCCCAGGTGAGTGGAAGATCCCTATTTATTTTGAATACTATTTATTTCGGACTTGCTAGGTCAAAGGTCAAGGTCACAGTGACCTTGACATAATAAATCGTAAATAATTTGTTTCCAGATGATAATTTAACAATGGTTTGACTCACGTTCATGAAACTGCATAGGTAGGTTGGCATTGGTGCAAGAAAGAGCCCTATTTATTTTGGAATCACTAGGCCAAAGGACAAGGTCACAGTGATCCTTTACATAGTAAATTGTAAACAACTGGTTTCCAGACGAAAAAGTTGATAATGATTAAATCCACTTTTGTGCTGTCACAGCTCGACATTGGTTCGGTGATTCTAACGGCATTTTTTATTATTATTTTATTTTCCAACCCCTACCCTCCCCCACACCCCCCTCAACCTGTAAATATATATCACTGCCTTTGTTCAATCCATGCATAATTTCTTGAAATGAAATATAAATCGGACAAGGGACAGCTGATTCTACATTTCATTAAAACTAGCCTTTCTCTTTCTTATCAATGAAGGAAGGATAAAATTAGTGACATAATAAATTGTCAAGATCTGACAAGTTGGAGGGGGCACGATGGCATTGCCAGTTCTCGTCAGATCACCGAAGTTAAGCAATGTTGAGCCCGGTTAGTCCTTGGATGGGTGACCGTCTGAGCGATCGATTTGGACTCCCGCATTGTGTCCTTGGGCAAAGCACTTAACCCTGATTGTCCACATGGGGGCACGATGACACCATGTACTAAGGCGTACTGCACGTCGATGGTGCGTATGTCTTCAACCAATCTAACGCTGCCTGTGCTGCAATGCGGATTTACGATGTTGGGGAGCTGGCAGCTGCTCGTCATTGCTTGGTGATTCTCTCCGGGTACTCCAGCTTCCTCCACCTGTAAAACTGTCACGATCATGATTAGCCATTGTGCATAAGTATGTAACCTTAAACACCAATAAATAAATATAAATTTGAATTGATTAACCCACTTCAAAAAAGAATATATGGTCGACCTAAAATTATCAGGAATTTAATAAAGCTATAGTTGTAACTATTTCACTTTATTATACCCCCACTTCTCTCTTCAGAGAAGTGGAGGCTATATTGTCAATGTCCTGTACATCTGTATGTTTCCATCCATCCATCAGACCATCTGTCCATCCATCCATCCATCCATCCAGTCCATCCATCCATCTGTCCCTCCATCCGAACTTATGTGCGCAATTCCTACTAGCAAGTGAACATGCACATATTCCAAAATTATGCATCTGCGACAATTTTAACCAGTTTATCTCCCCTGAACTTAGATTTATTATGAATTTTTAAATGAGATTCTTGTGTGTTTAAGTCCTACATTTTTGAACTAATTTTGATGAAACTTCTCAAACATTATGACCAACAAGTGAACATGCACATATTCTAAAAAAGTTTTTTTTATCTGCACCAATTTTAACCAGGTTATCTCCATGAACTTAGATTTATTATGGATTCTCAAATGTGATTCTTGCGTGCACAACTCTTCCTACATTATGGAACCAATTTCGATGAAACTTCTTAAACAAGGCCACTAATGAGTGAACATGTGCATATTTCCAAATTTTCCATCTGTGGTAATTTTTACAAGGTTATCTCCCTTTCAACTTAGAAGATTCAATATAGATTTGTACATGAGAATTTTGTGTGTGGGAACACCTTCATTAATGAACCAATTTTGATCAAACTTCTCAAATATTATGACTAACAAGTGGGCATACGCATATTACAAAATTCATTCATTCATTCATTGAACTGCGACAATTTTAACCAAGTTATCTCCCATGAACTTTTATTATTGGTTTTTCAACCTCAACATTCAGAGGTGCATTCTAGTTAGCCAGAATTGGGGGTATTAATCACCTACAGTGATTGTTCTAGTTTGATATTATTTGAGAGAATAACCCTTTTTATTTTATGTAATTTTAAAAGACCTATTCATTTCCCATGCCTTGAGTACATATTTGCCTTAATTAGGGCCCTGCAGACTTTTGATGGAAGCCCTATAGTAATCACTCTGTCTGTCTGCCCATCCATCCATCCATCAGTCTGTCTGCCCATCAGCAGATTCGTCATATGATGACTCAAGTTTCCTTTGACCAATTCTCATAATATTTAAACACAATATTGAAATTGTTCAAGCGAAGCTCCCTTTCATTTTTGATGGTTTCTGCTTTTTAGCTCATCTTGACAAAGTCAAGCTGAGCTAATCTAATCGCTTCCCGTCCGTCGTCCGTCAACACCATGTTTTGGTCTTCTCCAAAGCCACTGGGCCAATTCAAGTGAAAGTTTGTGTGAGTGATGGTCCCAAAGGGGCATTTCATTTTTGTTCAACTCAGTATGCCCGGCCCCATAGGGAGGGAGTGGGGGAAAATGCTCCAAAATATTTTTAAAATCTTCTTCTCAAGAACCAGTGTGTGCAATGACTTGATATTTGCTATGGAGCTTCCATATGAGGTGTAGAATCAAGTTTGTTCAAACGAAGTTCGTAAAGTAATATTTGGCTTTGTAATAGGAGGGGTAAGATTTTTGGCCCCGCCCAAAATTTCTATTTTCTGAACCGATGGTCCGGTATGAACCAAATTTGGTTTGTGGTAGTATTGGGTCATAAGTACTTGACCCATGCAAAAAAAAAAAATTCCTGCATCCCCATGGGAACCCTGGGAGCTAAAAATAGAAATATTTTCAAACGCCCATATTTCCCAAACCCCATGGAACAGAGAGCTTTTATTTGGTATGAAGTATCCTTATGACCAGTAGAATTGAATGGTAAAAAAAAATTGCCATCGGTTATGTTAGGGTGTTCTGTAATGGGCATCGAAAAAATGCTGAATCAGCATATTTGCAAAAATTAAAAAAAATCTTTTCTCCAGAACCAATCATCAGAATCTTTTGATTTTTGGTATACAGCATTCATAGGGGGGTCAGATAAAAGTTTGTTCAAATAAAGCTCATTGGTTCATATTAGGGCTCTCTACAGGAGCCCGAAGTTTTAACATAGGGTAATATGGGGAATATTCTTTAAAAATCTTCTTCTTCAGAACCACCAGTCAGAATCTTTTAATATTTGGTATACATCATTGTTATGAGGGTCAGATTCTAGATTGTTCAAACCAAGTCCCTAGGTTAATATTTGGGCTTCCTACAGAAGCCCAAATTTTATCTTTGTTCAATATGGAGGGTAATTTAAAAAAATCTTCTTCTTCAGATCCATCAGTCAGAATGCTTTGATATTTGGTATGCAACATCTCTATGGGTGTCAGATTCAAGTTTGTTCAAATCAAATCCCTAGGTGTATATTTGGGCTCACTATGTTAGCCCAAATTTTTACTTAGTGCAATATGAGAAAATTTCTTTAAAAATCTTCTTCTTCAGATCCACCAGTCGGAATGCTTTTATATTTGGTATACAACATCTCTAGGGGGGTCAGATTCCAGGTTGTTCAATTCGAGTGCCTAGGTTAATATTTGGGCTCCATATGGGAACATGAAATTTAACTTAGTACAATATGAGGGAATTTCTTAAAAAATCTTCTTCTTCAGATTCACTTGTCAGAATGCTTTCACATTTGGTATACAACATCTCTAGGGGGGTCAGATTCAAGTTTGTTCAAATCGGATCCATAGGTCAATATTTGGGCTCGCTATGGTAGCCCAAATTTGAACTTAGTGCAATTCGAAGAAATTTCTTTACAATTTCTCTTCTTCAGATCCAACAGTCAGAATGCTTTCATATTCGGTACACAACATCTCTAGGGAAGTCAGATTTAACTGTGTTCAAATCAAGAGCCTGGGTTAATATTTGGGCTCTCTATGGGAGCCGGAATTGGCCATTTTGCTGAAGAATTAAAAATTTTGTATTCAGTACCCTCTAGAGGTACTAAGATTAATCCACATAGGTTGTATCAAGGGGCTTCATAGGGGAGCTCTGCATTTTACTTATGATCAACTGAAGAAAAGGCATGATGCCCAGATTATTTTTGTCACTCATGAGGGACTCAAGGATTGACAGTGTAGCCTATGGAGATGGCTTGCTTAATGTAGACTCATTCTTGGACTCTGTTTAAATTGTGTTATGTACAAGATGAGCGCTTCAGGCCCCGTGGGGCCTCTTGTTTTTTCTTCTTCGCACATGAATTTTCAGCCCCACCTTATCCTGCTCACTTAGCCATTGTGCAGAAGTATGTGACCTTAAACACCAATAAATAAATAAATAAATAATCCTGCTCACTATTATACAGAATATCAGTGTCAGTTCTCTTTTTGTGCAAGATGAGAGACGAATAGACTCAACTTCAGGTTTCTTGGTGTTCAACATTGATTTATGGGACATTGTATTGTTTTTCAGAATTATCAACACAATCCCTGGCTTGTTCATCTTGGAGTAAAATTACTTGCAAATGATGAAGGTGCTCAATCTCTTATAGAATATAATCCATTTCATGGGAAAGAACCACCAAAGTAAGTAGATCCTATGGACAATAGGCTGCAAATTAGGAAACAATTTGTGGAGTGTTTTGACAAAGCTAATAAATTCTGTGTGCAAAATTACTAAGGCCTAAAAAAGTTAAAAATCTGTTTCTCAGGCGCTCCCGCATGGTCTTTTTGGCTGCTGCATGATTTCCATTTATAACCAATGCAATCATAACAAGTGTTTGACCACCGAGGTGGTATTAGACCCTATGGTGCTTTTGTGACATAAGGTGTTTTTGTCACAGAAGACACTAAAGTATATAAGCATCTTGGATTTTGAAAAAAAAATATTGAGCGTGCATAATCCCCTCACAACCCTTTATCCATGTACCATATATGAAAGGCGTAGCTTGAACCATGTTGGAGGGAGGGGTGGTAACATAAAATAGAGAAAAAAGCTTAAAAAAACACAACAAAAATGGCCGCCATTCTGCCATCTTGGATTTTGAAAAATAAATATTAACTGTGCATCATTCTCTTAGAACCATTTATCCATGTACCAAATATGAAAGGTGTAGCTTGAAGCATATTGGAGGGAGAGGTGGTAACATAAAAACAGACAGACGGACAGACAGACAGATGTTAGATTTTGAAAAAAAAATATTGAGTGTGCATAATCCCCTCACAACCCCTTTATCCATGTACCATATATGAAAAGTGTAGATTGAACCATGTTGGAGGGGGCAGTGGTAACGTAAAATAGAGAAAAAAAGCTTAAAAACACAACAGAAATGTTGCCATGGCACCATCTTGAATTTTGAGAAAAAAGTATTGAACGTTGCAACATCCCATTACAACCCTCTATCCATGTGCCAGATATAAAAAGTGTAGCTTGAACCATGTTGGAGTTAGGGGTGGTAACATAAAATAGAGAAAAAAGCTTAAAAAACACAACAAAAATGGCAGCCATGCTGCCATCTTGGATTTGGAAGAAAAAATATTGAACGTGCTTCATCCCCTCCCTCTGAGCTCGGAATTTCATGTTTAACTTAGTGTTTAGATCAGCTGCTGTGCTCCTTCTCTTCCCATGGCACTTATATTCATCATACATGTTCCTCATTATCATTGTTCCATGATTAACCCCTCATACCCTGCATTTTAAACATTTTTCTTGACATTTTTAGTTGCGTTTAGTTTTCTGTTTAGCTCAGAATTTCATGTTTAACTAAGTGTTTAGGTCAGATGCTGTGCTCCTTCTCTTCCCATGGCACTTATATTCTTCATGCATGTTCCTCAGTATCATTGTTCCATCATTAAGCCCTCATACCCTGCATTTTAAACATTTTTCTTGACATTTTTAGTTGCATTTAGCTTTCTGTTTAGCTTGGAATTTCATGTTTAACTTAGTGTTTAGGTCAGCTGCTGTGCTCCTTCTCTTCCCATGGCACTTATATTCATCATACATGTTCTTCAGTATCATTGTTCCATTATTAACCCCTCATACCCTGCATTATTAACATTTTTCTTGACATTTTTAGTTGCGTTTAGTTTTCTGTTTAGCTCGGAATTTCATGTTTAACTTAGTGTTTAGGTCAGCTGCTGTGCACCTTCTCTTCCCATGGCACTTATATTCATCATACATGTTCCTCATTATCATTGTTCCATGATTAACCCCTCATACCCTGCATTTTAAACATTTTTCTTGACATTTTTAGTTGCGTTTAGTTTTCTGTTTAGCTCGGAATTTCATGTTTAACTTAGTGTTTAGGTCAGCTGCTGTGCTCCTTCTCTTCCCATGGCACTTATATTCATCATACATGTTCCTCAGTATCATTGTTCCATGATTAACCCCTCATACCCTGCATTTTAAACATTTTTCTTGACATTTTTAGTTGCGTTTAGTTTTCTGTTTAGCTCGGAATTTCCTGTTTAACTTAGTGTTTAGGTCAGCTGCTGTGCTCCTTCTCTTCCCATGGCACTTATATTCATCATACATGTTCCTCAGTATCATTGTTCCATGATTAACCCCTCATACCCTGCATTTTAAACATTTTTCTTGACATTTTTAGTTGCGTTTAGTTTCCTGTTTAGCTCAGAATTTCATGTTTAACTAAGTGTTTAGGTCAGCTGCTGTGCTCCTTCTCTTCCCATGGCACTTATATTCATCATACATGTTTCTCAGTATCATTGTTCCATGACTAACCCCTCATACCCTACATTTTAAATATTTTTCTTGACATTTTTATTTGCGTTTAGTTTTCTGTTTAGCTCAGAATTTCATGTTTAACTTAGTGTTTATGTCAGTTTCTGTGTTTTACTTTTAAGAGGTTGTGTTTAGGTAAGCTTTGTCGCATGTTATGAGCCTGTTTGATACAGTTCTTGTGTTTGTCAAAGTTACTATCAAAGAGGAATGTTGGTGAGCTATAGGGCATTGGCGTACTTCTTGTTATATCTGGCACATGGATAGAGGGTTGTAATGGGATGTTGCACGTTCAATATTTTTTTTCCAAAATTCAAGATGGCGCCATGGCAACCATTCCTGTTGTGTTTTTTAAGCTTTTTTTTCTTCTGTCTGTCTGTCCGTCTGTCTGTCTGTCTATCTGTATTTATGTTACCACCTCTCCCTCTAATATGCTTCAAGCTACACCTTTCATATTTGGTACATGGATAAATGGTTCTGAGGGGATGATGCACAGTCATTGTTTATTATTTATTTATTTTTCAAACTCCAAGATGGCAGAATGGCGGCCATTTTTGTTGTGTTTTTTAAGCTTTTTTCTCTATTTTATGTTACCACCCCTCCCTCCAACATGGTTCAAGCTACGCCTTTCATATATGGTACATGGATACAGGGTTGTGAAGGGATTATGCACGCTCAATATTTTTTTTCAAAATCCAAGATGCTTATATACTCTAGTGTCTTCTGTGACAAAAACACCTTATGTCACAAAAGTGCTGTAGGGGACTAATACCACCTCAGTGGTCAAACACTTGTTTACATGTCATGCTTACTCCCACCCTTACCTCATCTTAATACAATGATGGGTGGTTAAATGGGGACAGATGGTCACAGATGAGGAGGATTTGGAATGGGAATGATTTCATCTGTCAAAGAAACATGAAATTTTTACCACAAGGCAAAACTTGGGCCAGTCAGGGCCATAAAGTCCAAGTGCCATAGTTTGTGCTGTTTATTTATTTAAATGCCAGCTTTCAAAGATGTATTTCACAAAAAATACAACTTCATTTACAACCTACCTTATAAGATTTTAAATCGTATTTTTCTCAATTATTCCAAATTTCCCAAACTCATTTGAACCAGTATTTCATCTGTATATACTGTTTTTATGCTCCTCAAGTTGCAACTTTGTCCATCCTCATGTCTGTCTGCCCATCGGAAACAAATGGTTTCTGGATGATAACTCTCATTTGCTTTGTTGTATAACTTTATAATTTTGCTACGTTACTACCTACCGTGAAATGCAAGTCAAAGTCCTTTTTCACCGTTATGGCATTTACTGTTCCAGAGTTATGCCCTTTGAAAAGTTGCAAAATGGTAAAATCAAAGGTTTCCGGATGATAACTCTAGTTTGCTTTGATGTACGACCTTATAATTTTGCAATATTACTACCTACCATGAAATACAGAACAAGTTCAATTTTCACTGTTATGACAGTTTCCATTCCAGAGTGATTCCCCTTGAAATGTTGTAAAATGGTAAAACCAATGGTTTCCAGATGGTTTGATCACCTTGATGTACAACCAGGCCTTTGGATTACCCCAATTTCACACTGTTTACAGGTGTGCCCAAATTAGAGAAGGTGTGAAGACATCCATGAAAATATATAAATTCTCTCTGCCTCTTCTGTATTTGAGAATAACCTCCATCATAATATGGCCATAGAAACACAAAGGAAGGCTTGGCAATAAAACATAACAGGATAAGGCTGTTATTTCTGGTTTTAATGTGCCCAAATTAGGACAAAAGGGTGTGCCCAAAATAAATGAATTCAAAGGCCTGACGTTATAATTTTTGCTACATTACTACCTACCATGGAATGTAGGTCAGGTTTGATTTTCACCGTTATGGCATTTATCATTCTAGAATTATGCCCCTGGAAATGTGGCAAAATGATAAAGTAAAAAAACATTTCTTATGGTATCTTATTAAATGCCCAGGGCATGTATAATCAAACCTGTTATACATTCACCCTAATTAAGCAGTGACCTGTCATATATCAATTCAAATTTGTTCAAATCAAGTTGACCTGCCCCTTGGTAGGGCCACGTCCAAAAAGTGAGCTTAAATCTTAAAAAACCTTCTTCTCATGAACCAGCAGTAGCAGAGACTTGATATTAGGTGTGCAGCATCCTTTTGAGGTGTACCCTCAGATTTGTTCAAGAGAAGTTCTAGGGACCATTTTTGCCCTGCCCAAAATTTTATTTTCCAAACTGAGAGGCTGATTTGAACCAAATTTGATATGACGTTTTATTGGAACATAAGTAGTTAATTTATGCCGAACATTTTTTCCTGTCACCCCATGGGAACCACAGGAGCTAAAAATAGAAAAAATTCAAAATGCCCATATCTCCAAAACTGCACAGCACTGACAATTTTTATTTGGTGTGAAGCTTCCTTAGGACCAACAGAATGGAATGGTAAAAAAAAATTGCTATCGGTTTTATCATAGGGTACTTTTTCGGGACTTTGAAAAAGTGCTGAGTCAGCATTTTTTAACACAATGGGTAATGGGGGAAACATTAAAGAATCTTCTCCCAAACCACTGGTCCAAAGGCTTTCATATTTCACATATAAAATCATTGGAAGATTGATTCAAATATTTGTTGAAATCAATTCCCTGGGTCCATATTTGGGCTCTCTATGGGAGCGCAAATGTTCAAATTAGTGCAATATGAGGAATATTCTTTAAAAATCTTCTTCTTCAGATTCACCAATCAGTATCTTTTGATATTCAGTATGCAGCATCTTTGAGAGGGGGGGGGGGATTCAAGTTTGTTCAAGCCAAGTCCCTGGGTTCATATTTGGGCTCACTGTAGGAGCCCGAATTATAACTTAGTTCAATATGATGAATTTTCTTTAAAAATCTTCTTCAGATTCAACAGTCAGAATTTTTTTTATATTTGGTATACAGCATCTTTAGGGCAGTGAGATTCAAGATTGTTCAATCCAAGTCTCTGGGTTCATATTTGGGCTCCCTGTAGGAGCCCGAATTATAACTTAGTTCAATATGAGGAATATTCTTCAAAAATCTTCTTCTTCACATCCACCAGTTAGAATCTTTTGATATTTGGTATACAGTATCCTTAGGAGGTGAGATATAAGTTTGTTAAAGACAAGTCTCTGGGTTCATGTTTGGGATTCCTGTGGGAGCCCGAATTGTACCAAAATTTCTATTTTCCAAACTGAGAGGCCAATTTGAACCAAATTTGATATGAGGGCTTATTGGGTCATAAGTACCTAATTTATGCCAAAAACATTTTTCCCGTCACCCCATTGGAACTGCAGGAGCTAAAAATAGAAAAAATTTAAAATGCCGATATCTCCAAAACTACACAGCACTCAGAATTTTTTTTGTGTGTGAAGCTTCCTTAGGAACAGCAGAAAGTAATGATCAAAAAAAAAATTGCCATCGTTTTTAGCTCACCTGGCCTAAAAGGCCATGTGAGCTTTTCTCATCACTTGGCATCCGTCGTCGTCTGTTGTCTGTCGTCCGTCGTCTGGCGTCCATGAACTTTTCACATTTTCATCATCTTCTCTGTAACCGCTGAGCCGGTGTGAACCAAACTAGGCAGGAATGGTCTATGGGAGGTCCTCTACAAACGATCCTCATTTTGTTCTGTCGGATAAAAAACACAGCTCCAGAGGCATTCTTTGATTCTGGTTGGTGGATTTTCAAAAATCTTCTCCTCTGAAACTGCCAGGCCAAATGTTTTGAAACTTCATATAAATGATGACTGGGACCCCCTCTACCAACGATCGTCATTTAATGTTGATCGGGTTGTAAACATGACCACAATTGCAGCTTATAGTTACTATAGAAACCCTATGGGAAATCACATTTTCCTCTTCTTCTCTGGAAAAACTGAGGCGACGTGAAAACAAACCTGGCAGGAATAGTCATTTTGTTCCCTGTGGGTTGAAAAACATGGCCGCCAGAGGCATTCTTTGATTCTTATTGGTGGATTTTCAAAATTCTTCTCTGAAACTGCCCGGCCAAATGTTTTGATACTTCACATAAATGATGACTGGGACCCCCTCTACCAACGGTCGTCATTTAATGTTGATCGGGTTGCAAACATGGCCACAATTGTGGCTTATAGTTACTATAGAAACCCTATGGGAAATCACATTTTCATCTTCTTCTCCTGAACTACTCAGCCGATGTGAACCAAACCTGGCAGGGATGGTCTATGGGAGGTCCTCTACAAATGATCCTCATTTTGTTCCTGCGGGTTGAAAAACATGGCCGCCAGAGGCATTCTTTGATTCTGATAGGTGGAATTTCAAAAATCTTCTCTGATGAAACTGCCAGGCCAAATGTTTTGATACTTCACATAAGTGATGACTGGGACCCTCTCTACCAACGATTCTCATTTAATGTTGATCGGGTTGTAAACATGGCCACAATTGCGGCTTATTGTTACTATAGAAACCCTGTGGGAAATCACATTTTCATCTTCTTCTCTGGAACTACTGAGCCGACGTGAGCCAAACTTTGAAGGAATGGTCTATGAGAGGATTGAAATGTGGCCACCAGAGGCTATATTCTAATGCTTAACCCAATAACTCTCCTGTCTGCAGGAAGATCAGTACTGTCAGCAAAATACTTGTATTTTTATACTGTACCAATGACCCAGACTTAGCTGGTGCTAACTCTAAAATGTTTAGGGCCAAACACAAATTTTACCCCCCAATCCCCAAAATTTGCATCTAAACCGAAAATTACATGTCCTATATGGTCCTCCATACTTTTACTCCACTGTTCATGCGCAGTGTCAAGGAGGTCTCGAAATTGGCGCAATTATCATTCTTTGTTTGGCCCTCAATTCAATTACAACTGACTGATATTTGTGCTTGTAAATCTCAGTTTAAATGATGCCAGACACATAATTATGAGAGAAATGGTAAATATAAGGAGGAAATAGAAGGAGGAGAGGAAGAAACAGTGGAAGAAAATGTTCAGGGCTGTAACTTATAATATTTTTATACTGTACCAATGACCCAGACATAGCTGGTGCTAACTCTTAAAATATAGGGCCAAACACAAATTTTGCCCCCCAATCCCCAAAATTTGCATCTAAAACTAAAGAAAACATGTCCTGAAAGGCCCTCCACACTTCGCCCCTACTGCGCATGCGCAGTGTCAAGGACGTTCCGAAATTGGCGCCATTAATCATTCTAAGTTTGGCCCTTCATCAGTTAACATCTGACTGATCTTTGTGCTTATAAATCTCAGTTTAAATGATGCCAGACACATAAATATTAGTGAAATGGTGATTCTAAGGAGGATAGAGAAGGAGGAGAGGAAAAGAATGTGTGACAGAATATTATCAGGGCTGTAACTTAAAATTTTTTAATGAAATTATGTTAAGTTACCTATTTTCAAGGCAGCAGCCATTTTGTTGTCATTCTGATTATTTAGTTACACTGTTTTTTTAAGTGTTTTCCTCTCTCCCTGTCCTTTAAGTTCCCCCTTGCTATTCTCCCATGCTTTTGGCATAGTTTTTGTAATTATTATTACTAAATTTTCTTGGGAGTTTTAGCTGAATAACAGAATGAATTCTGTTCTTTCCCCATGTTTACGTCTTCACCTAGGGGTGGTTAGGCGTTGTGTTCTGCATCTACCATCTGATGTTCTGCAGTTTCTTCCCTGGAAGTCTCTGTTTTGCATCAGATAGTGTATTTTTGGTAACTGATTTCGGGCCTGGGTGCCTGGAGTCTTATTTTAGTGTTTTTACACTCATTGTTTACATTTTCAACAGCCCTCTGTGTGAGGGGGGGGGGATTTCTAAAAAATAATATCTTGATGTTATTTTAATCATAACTAGATACATTATTATTGTTCGTAAGTGTTGAATAAATTGTTTAAAATATTTTTAAAATTTTTGTCCACACTTAGGCTTGGGATCCATTGGGGCTCAACGTTACTTTTCAGAAACTTGGGCTGTTCTGAAAAAATATTTTTTCAAAATATTTTGATTTCAATTATTTTTTCTATATCTATGGATCATATTATTATTATGTATTTTGATTGCCAGGGGTTAGTGCGAGTACCAGGACTTGTTTTCTTTTCACATTGAAAGGATATTGATCAATTGTTTTAAGAGGAAGTCTTCCTCTGACTTTATTATCATTCTATATGTGGTCAGTGTACTCGCATTAACTCCTGTTCTGTATCGTATGATTTCGATGACAATATGGGAAGCGTATGTCACGGTATGTTGTTGGGGATTTGGACACTCCGGTCCTTTCCCCGCAGGATCACTCTACTTTATCAATTTCTATTTCAGACGATCAAGATTAGGGTGATGTATCTGTGATGTCTTCCAACAGTGTGCCTCCGTCGTCACAATTAATGAAGGGCTAGCGGAAAAGTGCTCATGTAAATACGCCAATTGCCTAAGAGGACCCTAGTAGGTTCGACGGCCTTTGACGTCCGCTAGCTCGCCCGGTGTAGCGTCCATTCACCGAATGGTTCGGCAGCCGGGTTCGTCCGTTGCGGTCTAGAAGGAATTTTGGGGTGATGCGAGCACTATAAACTAACCTAATGCACACCCAGTGACGGCGGATCGGAGGGAGAACGCAGGAAGCCTTTTAGTCCGGTTCATAGCTCGTTCCGGTCCATCCGGACGGCAAGCGAGAGAGGCCCCTCTCTCGTTCAACAACATCTGGCCCCAGATGTTGTGGTACAAAATGTGTCGTAAGCGGAGCATACGTCCGTCGCTCGGGACGCTCCGTTGTATAGGCAGTCCGCTGAGACTGCTAAGGCTTCCTCTTCTCGTCAGCGCACACGACCGCACCTTGGCTGCGTGACCGCCGATATATTACCAGCTTCGCCGATCAAGGATTCTTCGGCGACCAGGTCACACCATCCGGTAGCCAGGGACACGAGGCCTGCAGACTCCGGACGTTCGCATAGGAAGTGTGCGGGAGTCAACGTACACGGAGCTTCCGGCAGCAATGCATCGTAAGACCGCTACTGCACAGGCCTCGGGAACGGACGTGCTTTCCTTAATAGCACAGTTTATCGCAGCATCCCAGCATCAACTGAATCTGTCGCATATATTTTATCCGACGATGCTGGGTCGGGACGCTCCGCGGAAGCGGGTACGGACGTCCGAAAGTTTCATCCGGTCCGACGGGATACCGAAAGGGATTCGGAGGATTTCGAGCTTTCCCTTTCGGAACAACATATGCTGTTGTGTATGTCATCTGACTTGGTCTTCTCCAGCTTCTTTCGTCGGACCAGAATGCTGCGATACCGAATAAGAAACTGATAGCGTCGGTGGACTTAGAAATTTTTGGTTCGGTTCAGGGACATCGTCTCTCAGTTCCGACATAGTCCAATAATGTCACACAAACTTTTGAATTATTGAACGACGCTATATATATTATTATTTTATGCTTGCTAACCAAGCATTTCTGGTTTCTTGTTCGAAGAGTTATGGAGATGTCTTTCAAAAGTGTGCCTCTGTCGTCATAGTTAATGAAGAGTTAGCGGCAATAAGTGCTCATGGAATATGTCTATCGCCTACGGAGTGACATTCGCTAGCTCACCCGGTGTAGCGTACATTCATCGAATGGTTCGGCTGCCGGGTTCGTCCGTTGTGGTCTAGGAAGGAGATTTGGGTGATGCGAGCACTTTAATTACTTTAGTACTCACCCAGTGACGGCAGATTGAGGACAGATCGGAGGAAGCCTGTTAGTCCGGTTCCTGGCTGGTCCAGGTCCGTCCGGGCTGTGAGCGAGAGAGGTCCCTCTCTCGCCCAACAACATAGGGGACCGCATGTTGTGGTTCAGATATTTTACATTCGGAGCATATGTCCGTTGGTCGGGACGCTCCATTATATTGACAGTCCGAGAGACTGTCTTTAATGCTTCCTCATCCTCACACCAGGGCACACGACCGCACATTGGCTACGTGACCTCGAGTATCCGATCAGTTTCGGCATTCAGTGATTCCACGGCGAATAGGTCGCGCCATCCGGTAGCCAAGGGACACGAGGCCTATACACTCCGTTCGCTCGCATATTGGTAGTATGCACGGGGTAGCGATCACGGAGCTTCCAGCGGCAATGCATCGTAAGACCGCTTCTCCTCAGGCCTCAGTGACGGACGTGCTATCCGAGTTAGCACAGTTGTTTCGCAGCATCCCAGCATTTGACAGTTTCTCGGTCGAATCAGGAATTATCCGACGGCGCTGGGTCGGTGCGGTCCACGGTTGCATCAGGTACGGACGACCGAACGCTTTATAGGGTCCGACAGGATGGCGAAAGGGATTCGAAAGATTTCGAGTTTTCCCTTTAGTAGTATCGGAAGATGCCTTTCATATCTTTTGGCATTATCTTCCAGTGATTATTATTTCGGACTTCATTGCTGCGATCTTGGATAAGAGACTTATAGCGTCATTGGACTCGGATTTTTCGATCGGTTCGGGGACATTGTCCCTGACTTACCGACGTAGTCCAATATTGTCATTACAACATGTGTTTTATTTTTCGACGCTATATATATATATACAAGCCTGCTACTAAGCATGATAGTTTAGTTTCTTGTCCGCGTTGCTCATTTCTGCCATTTTATCATTTATACAAATAGTTTATTTTGGCAGAGCAGGGCATACCGAGAGTTCATATGCGTCTAGACGGTGTGATTAAAAACTGCTTATATTCTTTTTCGCCGTTTATGTCTTTTCCAATTTCAATGTTGGGAACGACATTATGTATAGTAGACTTAACTTAGACGCTTTATTATAAGTAATCCGCCTTACTGAGGCGTTATCATTACGTCTTCAAGAAAAGATTTACGAGATATTATTCTCAATGTAATTTCTTTTGAGGGCAGTAGTTTGTTCACGTATAACTCCGCCCTTCAGTGGCTGATTGGAGTTAGTTAGACGTGATGCAGCCCTAGCTACATCCACTCGCGTGGATAGTAAGGTTAAGAACTCTCTCAGAGTCGCTTCGTTCTCGGAGGAGCTTCTCTTCGACGGCAACTTTTCGGCAATCCATGAATTGCTCGATTTACACGTTCTCTTGTCTATCTAGTGTTACAAGAGATTCAGACTGGGGCAAACATTCGGTGGTTGACTCAGAGAGTGCCGCCGCAGTTGCCGGACCCGAGTGTGGCTGTTATGACGGTTGCCAGTCATACAGATTGGGATATAATACTGATCCCTACGGATTCGAAGTGGGTTCAGCAGTCTTTTAGCAATCAGTTTTCTTCCGCGGAATAATGTTTTTTAGGCTTGCTTTATGTCATTGCATGAACATTATTCAGAAACGCATACCCAAACTCCTGTCCTTTAATTCGACAGTAGTGGCGTATCTCCGGAACCAGGGAGGCACTCTTTCGTTTCCGTTATTCAATTTAATGGAAAGAATCCGTCTGTTGGTTATAGTACACCAAGTTCAGTTTTGGTCCGTCATATTCCGGGTCGTCTGATTGTTTTATCGGACTCCCGTTCTCTTACGGGTCGCTTGTTGCTGTCAGAATGGACTCTCAACAAACAAGTATTCAATCAGATTTGCTATCTATGGGAGCGCCCAATGATGATTTATTTATGACACAGCTTGCTAATCAATTGCAGACGTATGTGTTGGCTTGTCCAGATCTCTGAGCTAATATTCTTAACGCTCTATTGATCTATAGGACGGAATGATAGGATACGCGTATCCTCCGGTGCTGTTGTTTTAGCAGGTATTGCTAAGATAAACAACCACAATACATTTCTGTTGATAGCATCTCTATCTTCACAGAGATCATGAGTAATTTTCTCTCTTGTCTACTGTGGGTTTTAACGTGAAATCTTCCTCTATGTGAGGATCTTTTTCACTGGGTAAATCGTGTCATCTTTATCACAACCTGCAAGGTCGCAACCTTCATGTATTCCGTTGTGTGGTCCGTATTGCATTGTAAGCACTGTACTGGACGAGCTTTGGACGCGATTTCTTACTATAGGAGATCCTCTTCTTCGCTTTTCTATGCGGCTAAAGTGGAGGCTCTTCCGTCGTGGTTGTTGGGATCATTATGTTCATATTGTTGATCCCTCCATACTACTCATTGCTATTTTTTAGTATACTTGTTTCACAAGATCTACTGCAGCCTGTTATTATTTAGGTTATAGGTTTATGTTACCTCATACCTATGCACTCTACGATAGTTTACAATTGAGTCTTTTGTCTCTTTATCTAAGTCAGTTAGTAACTTTTTGATAAATAGACTTAGAATCTTTAGATTAAATTCCTATACGGATTTTAACTTCGGTTCTTATTTAGCTAAGTAATCATTTGAGCCTCTGGAAACAGTAGTTTTCAAATTCTGACCTTTTAGACAGTAATTCTGTTGGTTTCTCTTTTACTGTAGAGTCAGTGAGTTTCATGCACTATCGATGGATGATTTTCACTTTCATAGTTTCGGAATCAATACTTCCGTTACTATTTAGGTTGGATTGTTGCATAAGAGTTAGGCTCCTATTATCCGGAACCTATTATTTTAAGGTCCTTCCGTCTTCGTATGGGCATAGGCCTTTACTCTTTCCGGGTACAGTTTATGTATTTATAAACAGATTTCTGTTTATTACTATGGGCGTAAGCTTCTTCTGTCTTTGATGTCTAGTAGAAGGACGTTACGCTCCATTTTATTGTTAATGGATTCTATTAACTATCGGTACTGCTTATAGTATATCATTGACTTAGCAGTTGTGCTTAAGATTTCGGCTCATGAAGTAAGAGTTCTTCTACTTCTTGGGCTTACATTAATAGTGTCGCTATTATAGATTTTTGAAGGCCGCTCATTGCGCTCAGCCATCCACATTCATGAATTTTATCTCAGAAATATCGAGTCCATTTCTGGAGGCCTCTATTGTTAGGTCTATTATCTACTGCTCAGAATGTCATTCACTTAACAGTTGCTACTATAGCTAGGTAGGCTGTCTGTTTCGGCAGTGTCTCCGTTCGGCTGCCCTCTTCGCTCTGGGCTATTTGACCCAGGGCAAGAAAAGGGGGGGGGGGGGGGGGGGGGGGGAGGGTGTTCCCTTGGGTCACCTGTTTTACTATGAAAACAAGGGGATACCTCCTCCGGAGTTAGTAATTCTGAGCTGTTATTGGGATGGTTGTTTAGTGAGAAGTTTAGGTTTTTAAAATTCATTCAAGTCTTAGTTTTTAAAGTATAGCTTTTGAATATTGCATATGTCAACGGACATGATTATCCAATCCTCAGACACTTTTAGAAGTATAAGAGTCTCTATTCTCTAGACTTACTTTATTTATTGGCTTACTTTAAAAATTATTAGTATAAGGATTATATTGGATATTAATAGAGTGCATGGATGTATGAAGCTCAATTTTGGAAGGTGTTGTATCTTTCTAGTTTATCATAAATAAGAAAGATACATGTAAGGCCTATTACTTCTTTTCCCTACAGGGGATGACTCTATTTTATTTTATTGAGCGTATTCCATTTTGCTCTATGTCCTTGGCCCTCCAGCCTTTTTACTATTCAGCTATGTCTGGGTCATTGGTACAGTATAAAAATGTTAAAAAATTTATAGTAATTTATATATTTTTTATACTTACCAATGACCCAGACGGGGATGGCCCTCCCAGGAGTTGGGAACTCTTGCCTCCCCGCTGAGTACATAGCGCTTACCAGGCACTGGTTATTAGAATGATTAATGGCGCCAATTTCGGAACGTCCTTGACACTGCGCATGCGCAGTAGGGGCGAAGTGTGGAGGGCCTTTCAGGACATGTTTTCTTTAGTTTTAGATGCAAATTTTGGGGATTGGGGGGCAAAATTTGTGTTTGGCCCTATATTTTAAGAGTTAGCACCAGCTATGTCTGGGTCATTGGTAAGTATAAAAAATATATAAATTACTATAAATTTTTTAACTTTTTTACGAAATTATTTCATGTTACCTATTTTCGAGGCATGACCCTGTTGTGGTCATTCTTGCTATGAATGTTCCATTGTTTGATCAGTGTTTCCTCTCTCCCTTTACTTTATTCCCCCTAGCTATTCTCCCATGCTTTTGGCATATTTTTTGTAATGTTCATTAGTAAAATTTCTTGGGAGTTTTGGCTTGGTAACAGAATAATATTCTGTTTTTTCCCCCTATTTACGTCCTCACCCTTGGGTGTTTAGGCATTTTGGTCTGCATCTACCATCTGATGTTCTGCAGTTTCTTCTCTGGAAGTCTCTGTTTTGCATCAGATAGTGTTTAAATTGGTAACTGATTTCGGGCCATGTTTATCAGTGCCTGGAGTCATGTTTCCGGTTGTGAATACTTTTTGTTTGTGTTGACAACTGTTACTTCTGATAGTGATTACTTGTCCTCTGTCAGTTCAATTCATAGCAAGATACATAAATATTGTCCGTAAGTGTTACATTAATTTTTTGAAATGGTTTTAAAATTTTTGTTCACACTTAGACTTTTTGGGGATGCATTTGGGCTCATTGTTCCCATTGGGAACTTGGGCTCTTCTGAAAATTTTTTCCAAAAATTTTTTTTTTGAAATTATTTTCTTTCGAAATATTATAATGGATTATATTATATTATGTATCTTTATTTCAAGGGTTAGTGTGAGTAATATGACTGTCTATATTTTTTCTTGATGAAAAAATATTGTTCAAATTGTAATGCAAGGATACCTACCTCTAATTCTCAGGTTCATTGTGTTTCTTATAGTCAATGTATTCGCACTAATTCTTGCTCTGTGTGTGTTGATTGGAATGACAACGTTGGAGACGTGTGTCACGGTATTTTGTTAGCGGTGGGTGGTCCATTCCGGTCCTCTCTCCGCAGGGTCACTCTACTTTATCAGTTTCTTTTTCAGAATTCTGAGTGATGTTTCCGTGATGACTTCAACAAGTGTGTCTCCGTCGTGGGAAGTGCTCACGGTATTACAATTGCCGGGAGTTCCCTAGTTGGATCGAAGGCATTGATCGCCCGCTAATCTGCCCGGTGTCGAATGGATCGGCATCCGGGTTCATCCATTGCGGTCCAGGGAAGCTGATTGGGTGATGCGAGCACTATAAAACATCAAATGTGCACACCCAGCAACGACGGATCCGAGGATAGTACGGAGGAAGCCTGTCAATCCGCTAGCTAGCTCGTCCAGGTCCCCCCGGACCGCGAGCAAGAGAGGCCCCTCTCTCTTACATCAACATTTGCGCCGCAATGTTGTTGTATATGTGTTCGTTAGTCGGAGCATACGTCCGTCCACTCCTCCTGCTCGGGACGCTCCGTCGCATAGACAGTCCGACGCGGCTGTTATATTGGCTTCCTCATCCTCACGTCAACACACATGACCGCACCTTGGCTATGTGACCACAGATTTCCAGGGGACGTTCACATATTATATAAATGCAGGATTGAACGTCCCTGGTGCTCCTACTTCGCCGACCAAGGAATACACGTCGACCAGGTCACTCCATCTGCTAGCCAAGGACACAAGGCCTTTCCAGTTGGGACGTTCGCATATTATATAAATGCAGGAATGAACGTCCCTGGAGCTTCCAGCAGATATTTACGTAGGTCCGCGGCTCCATTGAGTAACATGAACAAGGTGTTGTTACCGTGATGTCTTTGTAAAGTGTGCTTCCGTCGTCACAGTCAAATGAAGAGTTAGCGGCAAAGTGCTCATGTAGATGCGTCAATTGCCTGGAGTTCCCTAGTAGGATCGATGGCTTTGGCGTCCGCTAGCTCGCCCGGTGTCGCGACCATTCACCGAATGGCTCAGCACCCGGGTTCGTCCGTTGCGGTCCAGGTAGGAGATTTGGGTGATGCGAGCACTATAAAATACAATGTGCACACCCAGTGACAACGGATACGAGGATGATACGGAGGAAGCCTATTAGTCCTGTTCCTACTCGTCCAGGTCCATCCGGGCTGCGAGCGAGAGAGGTCCCTCTCTCGTACTACAACATCTGGGCCCAGATGTTGTGGTACAAAACGTTCCTCAGGTGGTGCATACGTCCACCTCTCGGGACGCTCCGTTATATAGACAGTCCTGAGAGACTGCTTTTTCGGCTTCCTCATCCTCACGGCAACACTCGCAACCGCACCTTGGCTACGTGACCAGTGATATTCATCCAACATCGCCGACTAGGAATTTTACGGCGACCAGGTTACGCCATTCGGTAGCCAAGGATATGAGGCCTTCATACTCCGGACATTCGCATATAAGAAGTATGCAGGAGTCAACGTCCAAGGAGCTTCCAGCAGCTAAATCCTGTAAGACCGCAGCTCCACAGGCCTCCGTGACGGACATGTTATCACAGATAGCACAAATTATTGCAGCATCCCAGCAACTGACTGTAACTCTGTCGGATCAGGAATTATCCAAGGAAGCTGGGTTGGTACGTTCCGCTGCAGGTTCAGGCATGGATGACCAAGAATTACAAGTGGTCCAACAGGATGGCAAAAGGGATACGGAGGAGTTGTATTTTTCCCTTTCGGTCTGTTTCAGAACAACATAATTGCCGTAGAGTACATCCAGCATTATCATCTGACGTTGTTCCTCTGGACCAAAATATGCTGCGTTGCCGATTAAGAGATTGATAGCGCCACTGGACTCAGATTATTAATCAGTTTAGGGACATCGTCCCTCAGTTTCTGACATAGTCCAGAAATGTCTCATTTGACATTTGAACTATTGAATGACACTATATATATAACTTGCTACCTAAACGGGCAAGTCCTGTTTCTTATCGGCAAATGCTCTACATATGCCTTTCATCAATTCAAGGAATAATTTCGAAATGGCAGGACATAGCATTCCGAGAGTTTCTCTGTGTCTAGACGGCCAGGAAAAGACCTAGTATTGTCTATACCGTCTTCAATGTCTATTCCAACCACGATGTTGGAAACGACAAAATCGTCTAGCAGGGTTAGCTTAGATGCATCATCGTACGCAGATCACCTTACCAGAGCATTATCATTACGTCTCAAAGGAAAATGAATTCCAGGATGTACAACCTCCCTAAGAGTTCTTTCAAGGGCCTCATGTATACCTCCGCCCTTTCAGTGGTGATATGGAGTTCGTTAGACGTGACGCGGCCCTGGCTACATCCACGCTTGTGGATAGTAAGGTGAAAAACTCTCTCAGAGTCGCTCTGGTCTCCAGAGCGTTTCTCTTCGACGGCAAGCTTTCCGCAATCTATGATTAGATAACTAAGAAAGCTTCAGACTCTTTGCTATTCAAATCCGCTTCCATAGAGTCGGATTCAGTTGAGAAACGTAGGACAGGCACTTCTGGGGCGAATACGTCCAAGGGAAGTTCCTATAGAGGTTCCTATGCATCCCCTAGGTCTTACTCTACAGACCGTCAAGGTAGTGACTCAGGTAGGGGCCGTAATACTGGCCGAGACATCCAGTCAGACGCCCCTAGGTCGACGGGGCGATGTGCGGGCCGTGGAGGACATGGTTTCTCCCGTCCGCAAGCCTCACAGGACCAGGAGATAATGGTATTAACCTCTATCGTGTACCAGTGAGCGGAAGACTGTCGAGTTTCTCTATCAATTGGGAATAGATTACGGACGTCCCTTGGATTCGAGGGGTGATTTTGGGAGGACTAAATTGTCCTTCAATCAAAAACCTCCGTTAACTCGAAGTCCAAGTTGGACACAGCTTCCGTCAAGTCTGCAGGAAAGAGGCTCGCTTCCATCAAAAGTCCAGTCTCTTCTGGAATGATCGCGATAGAGATCGTAGAAATCCAGGAATTTCCAGGTTTCTACAACCATCTTTTTCTGTTTCCAAAACCAGACGGCTCGTTCCGTCCACTCATAAATCTGAGTTGGATAAACAAGCTGATCGTGGCTTCAAGTTTCTATATGGAGACCATCTGATCAGTCTGAGCGAGTATTCAAGTGTACGACTATGCTACATGCATAGATTTCAAGATGTGTACTTTCACGTCATGGTACATCAGGTGTTCAGAAAGTATCTTCGCTTCCTCATCATAGGAGTCGTGTATCAGCTCCGAGCAGTGGGCTTCGGTCTGAATCTAGCCCCCTGGATTTTCACGTGAATAATGAACTCTGTAATGACTTATTTCCGAGCTCATTCGTCTGCAATAACGTCGGCCTACCTGGACGAAATTCTTCAGAGGTACGGCAATGAGTTAACACTTCAGAACGATGTGCAGAATCTGCTTCTATTGCTTCGACGTCTTGGTTTCATAAGTAAACGAGAAGTCGGATCTGGTATCGTTCAAGTCATTCACCCACCGGGGGATGAGCTTCGAGATGCGCAACATTCTCGTTCGTCTATCGTTAACCAGAGAGAAATTAATCAGTTGTTATGCTCGCTATTGTCTTCACTCAGACAAGTGAGAGATCTCAGGAGACTGATAGGTTTGTGCAGAGCTGCCGCGATTTTATTCCAATGGGGCGGCTACGCACTTGTCCTCTCCAATTTCTTCTGATCCAGAATTGGAGGGAAAGATTCTTTCGCTCGATACGGACATCCTCTTGTCAAATCAAGTGAATAAGAGATTCAGACATTGGCAGATATTCAGTAGTTAACTCTGGGAGTTCCACTGCAATTGCCAGATCCGAGTTTTACAGTTTTGACGGATGCCAGTCAAACAGGTTGGGACGCAACATTGAGCCCAACAGATTTGAAGTGTCAGGGTCTTTGGGATCCGTAGTTCCTAATCAAGCACAGAAACATCAAGAATTGATGTCATTTTGGCTTGCACTACGTCATTGGATGAACGTTATTCAGAATGCTCACCTGCAAATTCTGTCCGACAATTCGACGGTATTAGCGTATTTTTGGAACCAGAGAGGCACTCATTCCATTCTGTTATTCAAGTTAACGGAATGATTTCTTCTGTTTGTACTAGCTTGGAAGCTTCCTCCACATTTCGGTCCATTCTATGGCTAGATGGATTCAATTAACTATCAGTACTGCTTATGATTATATTTTCAACTCAGAAGTCTGTGCTTAAGATTTCAGCTTATGAAGTAAGAGTTCTTTCTACATCATGGGCTTACACTAATAGGGTTGCTATTACAGATCTAATGAGGGCTGCATATTGGTTTCAGCCTTCCACTTTCACAAATTTGTACCTTAGAAATATTGAGTCCATTTCTGGAGATCTGCATTGTTTAGGTCCATTATCTGTTGCTCAGAAAGTCGTCCTCTAAACAGTTGCAACTATAGTTGTATAGGCTTTCGGTTCCGGCTGTGACTCTGTCCTGCTGCCCTCTTCGCTCTAGAGTATTTGATCCAGGGCAAGGGGAGGGGGGGGGGGGGCAGGTGTTCCCTTAGGTCCCCTGCTTTATAGTGATAATCAAAGGAATACCTCCCCAGGAGTCAGTAATTCCAGTCGGTACTGGGATGATTTTAAAGTGTAAAGCTAATGTTTACTCAGCCATGTAATAATTTTAAAGTGTAGCTCGGTGTGAAGCATTTGTATATGTCACATGTCATACGGGCGTTAATATACAATCCTCCGACACTTTTAATGAGTATAAAGAGTCTCATTTCTCTGGACTTCCTTTATTTATTGGCTTTCCTTTAAAAATAATTAGCATAATGGGTTATACTGGAGGTTAATAGACATCATTGATATTATTGTGCCCAAGTACAGAATGGTGTTGTGTCTTTCTCGTTTTGATGCAAATAGAAAGATACATGTAAAGCCTATTTCTCCTTTCTCCTCGAGGGGATAATTCTGTATATGTAGTTGAGTCTATTGGATTTTCTTTATTTCCTAGGCCCTCCAACCTTTTTACTATTCAGCTAAGTCTGGGTCATTGGTACAGTATAAAAATCTTTAAAAATTTATATATTTTTTATACTTACCAATGACTCAGATGGGGATGGCCCTCCCATGAGTTGGGAACTCATACCTCCCCGCTTACCAGGCTCTGGTTGTAAGAATGATAATTGTGCCAATTTCGAGACCTCCTTGACACTGTGCATGCGCAGTGGAGTAAAAGTATGGAGGACCATAGAGGACATGTAATTTTCAGTTTAGATGCAAATTTTGGGGATTGGGGGTAAAATTTGTGTTTGGCCCTAAATATTTTAGAGTTAGCACCAGCTAAGTCTGGGTCATTGGTAAGTATAAAAAATATATAAATTACTATAAATTTTTTAAGTTTTTGAGAATCTGGTAAGGGTTGGTTCCAGTTTTTTCTCCACTGAGAACTGGGGGAAAAAAAACCCCAAAATATTGTGTATACAGTACAAGTCAAAAATAAGCTGTAGCATAACTGCAATAAACTAAGAAGACTGCAGCTTCTGCCCTGACAAGATCTGAATCTCACATTTTCTGGAAAAGCTATCAGTGAGAGCTTTCCAGAAAATGATGTCAGCATCAGGTCTTATCATTGTAGGAAGAGAAAAGATACATAGTTGATAATATTATCCTACACGACTTATTTTGACTTGTACTGTTAAACAAGTGCAACTGTAGGTTGATATCTTCAGCTGTAATCTAATTATGTGTGATAAATGTTGATAGATTATTTAGAAAAATCTGGGGAAGTTTGTTTATTATCTTGCAATCATGTCAGCGCAGATGACAGTAATTAATGTATATCTTTTAAGATTCCTGTAACCCTTTACCTATCCAAAACCTATTTTGATAGAGAATATTGTCTGAAAAAATTGTAATTTTCAAAATATTTTAACCGTTTTTTTACTGATGGTAAAACCAAATGGTTTAAAAAAAACTTAATGTTACTGATGACTGTAACCCCCTCTACAAATGATACTTATTTTAAGCTTCATCGGGTTGCAATTATGGCTGCAATTGTGGCTTATAGTTACTATAGAAACCCTATAGGAAATCACATTTTCATCATCTTCACTGAAAGTACTGAGCCAATGGGAACCAGACTTGGCAGGCATTGTCTATGAGAGGTTCTCTACAACTGTGACTCATTTTATTCCTGTTGGGTGAAAAACATGGCCACCAGAAGCATTCTTTGATTCTGATTGGTCAATTTTGAAAACTCTTCTCCTTTGAAACCACAGGGGCCAAATGTTTTGAAACTTTGCATGGTTGATAACTGGGACAGCGTCACCAACCTTCCTCATTTTAATGTTGATCGTTTTGCAAACATGGCCACAGTTGCGGTTTATAGTTACTATAGAAAAAAAACCTATAGGAGACCACATTTTCATCTTCTCTCTGGAACTATTCAGCTGACGTGAACCAAAACTTGGCAAGAATGGTTTATAGGAGGCCATCTACAAACGATCCTCTTTTTGTTCCCATTGGCTGGAAAATATGGCCACCAGAGATTTTCTATGATTCTGTTTGATGGATTCAAATGTTTTGAAACTTCACGTGATTGAAGACTGGGACACCTTCTACCAATGATCCTCATGTAATTTTGATGTAATGTTGCAAACATGGCCACAATTGCAGCTCATAGTTACCATGGAAAGCCTATGGGAAATCTCATTTTTATATGTATTTCCAGGTGAGCAATTACAGGCTCTGTAGAGCCTCTAGTTTTTCATAGGGAACTTTTCCAGGACTTTGAAAAAATGTTGAGTCATCATTTTTTAACACTGTGATTAATGGGAAAAACATTAAAGAATCTTTTTTTCCCATACCACTGCTCCAAAGGCTTTTATATTTCACATATAACATCTTTGGAAGATGAAGATTCATTTACATGTTTGTTGAAATCAAATCCCTGGGTCCATATTTGGGCTCTCCACGGGGTGAGTTTCAAGTTTGTTTAATTTGAGTCCCTGGCTGAATATTGGGGCTTTCTATGGTGGGGTGAGGGGGTTGAAGGGGGGGGGGGTGCATGTTGGGTTCAGGTTTGTTCAAATCCATTCCTTAGTGTTTTTCCATAAAATTTGCCTTTCATGACTTCATTCCTTTGTAGTGTTGATGAACCATGTCTAACTGAATGTGACCCCAAATACTTCTTTGAACCACTTTGGCAGGTGAGCGATTAAGGCCACTTGGGGCCTCTTGTTTTTTTTTAGATCCATTGGTCAGAATCTTTGGATATTTGGTATAAGCTTTTCTTAGGAGGGGCAGATGCAACTTGTTGAAATCAATTCCTTGGGTTGATTATTAGTCTACCATGCCAGGTGAGCGTCCTAAGGCCCCCTGAAGCCTCTTGTTTAAAAATCTTCTTCAGATCCACCAGTCAGAATGCTTTCATATTTGGTATACAACATCTCTAGATGGGGCAGATTCAAGTTTGTTCAACTCAGGCCCCTGGGTTAATACTTGGGCTCTCTATTGGGTAACCAAATTTTAACTTAGTGCAGTATGAGGAAATTTCTTTAAAAACTTTCTTCTGCAAATCCACCAGTAAAAATGCTTTCATATTTGGTATACATCTCCAGGGAGGTCAGATTCAAGTTTGTTCAAATCCTGTGGGAGCCCAAGTTTTACCTTTGTGCAGTATGAGGGAATTTCTTTAAAAATCGTCTTCACCAGAACCATCAATTAGAATTGTTTGATATTTGGAGTATATCATCTCTAGGGGTATCAGATTCAGGTTTGTTCAATTTGAGTCCCTGGCTTAATATCTGGGCCCTATGCAGGGATGCACAAATTGAACCAACATCCACTACGTTCGTCTAGCAGTTTTTTAAAAAAAAACAATTTAGTTTCAAAGTTGCTCAAATTCATTCCTTAATGTTTTACCATAAAATTTGCCTTTCATACTGCAGTGACATAACAACTGTTGAAAGTTTGGCAGTGCTTGTCTACAGCTGATAGAATTCGAAGCAGATTGGAAAACCTAGGATAATAATCATCTGACATGGACACTAGAGTTGTGAATAAATTCATGATTTCATTCCTCTGTACTGCTGATGAACCATGACTAACTGAATGTGGTCCAAAATACTTCTTTGTACCACTTTGTCAGGTGAGTGATTAAGTCCTCTTGGGCCTCTTATGGCCTCGTGTTTTTTTATATGGCTTAAACCAATTCACAGTTCTGCATTTGAAAAAATCAGTATGTTGTTTCCATCAATTTGCATTTCGGGGAGCATCTGTTGTCTGTGCCAACTTTTTACTTGTTTGCTAAAAGATGAAAATGAAATGTTTACGTTTTTTATTGCAAACTTGGGCTGCCCATAATTAATAATCTGTATTTCTCTATATATCAATTACAAACTGTTACTTTTATATGAAGTAAAGGTGATTTTTGATATATTATTGCTTCCAAGAACTATCCCACATCCCAAATTTGTGTATTTTAATCTTCGCTGGAAGCTTGTTTCAGTCTAAAAATACAAAAAAGAGAAGACATTACAGGAAGTTGAATTTTGGTAGAAACAGAAGTCAGTGATGATGTTTATAATCTCCAGCACACCACTTGATTTCAGAATTAGTAAACAGAAAAAATTCATAGTACAGAATAAATATTTTAAAGTGTCAAAGTCGGAGAAAATAGGATGCCACCGTGAGGGCTGGAGATTGGGCATCAAACTGAGTCTCCCAGCAAAATCAGGAGAGTTAATAGGTTTTGTAGTAATGTGTCTTGAGTTTGACTTTCATGGTCACCTGTAATAAATCCATTTTTAGCTTAACTTGACATAGTCAAGATAAGCTATTGCCATCACACGTGCGGAAGTCTGTTAGTCTGTGAGTCTGTGACGTCTGTTCACATTTCCTTTAGCACGGGCTACACCCCGCAGTTCTTGTCTGATCGTCACGAAATTTCATATGCAGATTTGGGGTCTTGTCTAGATGACCCTTTTGGTCGCGATCGGGCAACCGGTATGGCTGCCCGAGCCCAAAACCCGAAAACCATTAGCACAGTCTACAGGTCGTATTTATGAAGGGATTTCATTGTAACTTGGTAGGATGCCTCTGTATAGTGCCTAGACGAGAACGTCCCCTTTTGGGCATGATCTATCAACCGTGATGGCTGCCCAAGCCCGAAACCCAAAAACTTTTAGCACAGTCTGCAGGTCATGTTTAATATGGAGGGATTTCATTGTAACTTGGTAGGATGACTCCTTATGATGTCTAGATGCGAGTTTCCCCATTTGGGCATGATCTGCCAACCGTGACGACTGCCCGAGCCCAAAACCCAAAAACCTTTAGCACAGTCTACAGGTCATATTTATTGAGGAATTTCATTGTAACTTGGTGGGTTGACTTCATACAATGTCTAGATGAGAAAGTCCCCCTTTGGACAAGATTGGGCAACTGTGACGGCTACAGGAGCCCGAAGCCCGAAAGCCTTTAGCACAGTCTAGAGGTCATATTTATGAAATGATTTCATTGTAACTTGGCAGGATGACTCCAAATAATGTCTAGATGAGAACGTCCCATTTTGATCGCGATCATGCAGCCTTGATGGGTGCCCGAGCCCAAAAACCTTTAGCATAGGTAAAAGGTCATATTTATGGAAGGATTTCATTGTAACCTGTTAGGTTGACTCCATATAATGCCTAGATGATGACATCCCCTTTCGGTCGTGATTGGTCAGTTGTGATGGCTACAAGTGCCCGAAGCCCGAAAACCTTGAGCACAGTCTACAGGTCATATTTATGAAGCGATTTCATTGTAACTTCTTAGGATCACTCCAGATGATGCTCAGATGAGATTGTCTCCTATGGTTGCGATCATTCACCCATGATGGCTGCCCAAGCCCGAAGCCCGAAAACCTTTAGCACAGTCTACAGGTCATATTTATGAAGGGATTTCATTGTAACTTGGTAGGTTAACTTCATATAATGTCTAGATGAGAACGTGCGATCATTCACCCATGATGGCTGCCCGAGCCCGAAGCCCGAAAACCTTTAGCACAGTCTACAGGTCATATTTATGAAGGGATTTCATTGTAACTTGGTAGGTTAACTTCATATAATGTCTAGATGAGAACGTCCCCTTTTGGACATGATTGGGCAACTGTGACGGCTAAAGGTGCCCGAAGCCCGAAAACCTTTAGCACAGTCTACAAGTCATATTTATGAGGGGATTTCATTGTAACTTGGTAGGATGGCTCCAAATAATGTCTAGATGAGAACGTCCCCTTTTGATCGCGATCATTCAGCCTTGATGGGTGCCCAAGCCCAAAAACCTTTAGCATAGGTAAAAGGTCATATTTATGGAAGGATTTCATTGTAACCTATTAGGTTGACTCCATATAATGCCTAGATGATGACATCCCCTTTTGGTCGTAATTGGTCAGCTGTGTTGGCTACAAGTGCCCGAAGCCCAAAAACCTTGAGCACAGTCTACAGGCCATATTTATGAAGGGATTTCATTGTAACTTCATAGGATCATTCCAGATGATGCCCAGATGAGATTGTCCCCTTTGGTTGCGATTATTCAACCATGATGGCTGCCCGAACCCAAAGCCCGAAAACCTTAAGCACAGTCTACAAGTCATATTTGTGAAGGGATTTCATTGTAACTTGGTAGGTTGACTTCATATAATGCCTAGATGAGAACGTCCCCTTTTGGACATGTTTGGGCAACTTTGACGGCTAAAGGTGCCCGAAGCCCAAAAACCTTTAGCACTGTCTACAGGTCATATTTATGAAGGGATTTCATTGTAACTTGGTAGGTTGACTCCAAATAAGGTCAAGATGAGAACGTCCCATTTTGGCCGTGATCATTCAGCCTTGATGGGTGCCCGAGCTCAAAAACCTTTAGCATAGGCAAAAGTTTATATTTATAGAAGGATTTCATTGTAACATTGTTAGGTTGACTCCATATAATGCCTAGATGATGACATCCCCTTTTGGTCGTGATTGGTCAACTGTGATGGCTACAGGTGCCCGAAGCCCGAAAACCTTGAACACAGTCTACAGGTCATATTTATGAAGGGATCTCATTGTAACTTCGCAGGATCACTCCAGATGATGCCCAGATGAGATTGTCCCCTTTGGTTGCGATCATTCAACCATGATGGCTGCCCGAGCCCGAAGCCCGAAAACCTTTAGCACAGTCTAAGGTCATATTTATGAAGGGATTTCATTGTAACTTGGTAGGTTGACTTCGTATAATGTCTAGATGAGAACGTCCCCTTTTGGACACGAGTGGGCAACTGTGACGGCTTCAGGGGCCCAAAGCCCAAAAACCTTTAGAACAGTCTACAGGTCATAATTATGAAGGGATTTTATTGTAGCTTGGTAGGATGACTCCAAATAGTGTCCAGATGAGAACGTCCCCTTTTGGTCACGATCATTCAGCCTTGATGGGTGCCCGAGCCCAAAAACCTTTAGCATGTCTGTAGGTCGTATTTATGGAAGGATTTCATTGTAACTTGTTAGGTTGACTCCATATAATGCCTAGATGATGACATCCCCTTTTGGTTGTGGTTGGTCAACTGTGATGTCTACAGGTGCCTGAAGCCCGAAAACCTTTAGCACAGTCTACAGGTCGTATTTATGGAGGGATTTCATTGTAACTTGGTAGGTTGACTTCATATAATGTCTAGATGAGAATGTCCCCTTTGGACGCAATTGGGAAACTGACGGCTACAGTGGCCCGAAGCCCGAAAACCTTTAGCACAGTCTACAGGCCATATTTATGAAGGGATTTTAATGTAACTTGATAGGATGACTCATTTTGGAATAATTTCATTGTAATTTTGTTGATATATGTTAACTTTGAGGGCCACATATATTAACTGTCAGGTCATATTAACCCACCCCTCAGATCTTTAGTACAGTGTACACCTCATATTATTTTTATCATAAACATAGCATACAGGGAACAAAAATGAACATATTCCCAATTATCACAATTCTTGTCTTATTTCATAATCCTTTCATAAACATTGAACATTATCCTTTTCATCAAACACAACACACAAGTTAAGCTACAGTGTCATTGACACTTTCATTTCTGCATATTTTCAGTTTCAGGCTGATTTATTAAATCATACTTGGTGATTTCAGCCAAATGATTTATGAAATTTTGAGGTACTTCTGCATATAGAATTTATATAGAATTTATTGATTTTATGAACTGAACAACAAAAGTCCCTGCATGGATGCCACGTCGATCCTTGGTAATATGTGTAAATCAAACAAACACATAACAATCCTAGTAATAATAATTATTTTTATACTAAAACCAATGGCCCAGACGAAGCTGGTGCAACCTCAATATTATTAAGGGCCAAACACAAATTTTGAACCCCCCCCCCCCCCCCCCTGCCCCCCAATCCCCCAAATTTGCACACAATACCGAAAATTAAAAGTCCTATCAGGCCCTCCATTATTTTAGTACTTGCACATGTGCAGTACCCAGGAAGAGACTGGAATTGGCGACAACATCATTCTTTTGTTTGGCCCAAGTCAGTAAACATTTGAACTGACATCTGTGCAATAAATTCTCATTTTTAGCTTAACTTGACAAAGTCAAGATGAGCTATTGCCATCAGATGTGCGGAAGTCTGTTGGTCGGTGAGTCTGTTCACATTTTTCTTTAGCACAGGCTACAACCCGTAGTTCGTGTCCGATCGTCACAAAATTTCATATGCAGGTTTGAGGCCATGTCAAGATAAGAATATCCCCTTTTGGTCGCAGTTGGTCCACCGTGATGGCTGCCTGAGCCCAAAATCCCAAAACATTTAGCACAGTCTACAGGTCATATTTATGAAGGGATTTCATGGTAACTTGGTAGGATGACTCTGTATAATATTTAGATGAGAACGTCCCCTTTTGGTCATGATCTTTCAACCGCGACGGCTGCCCAAGCCCAAAACCTCAAAACTTTTAGCACAGTCTACAGGTCATATTTAATATGGAGTGATTTCATTGTAACTTGGTAGGATGATGCCGTATGATGTCTAGATGAGAACTTCCCCATTTGTTCGCAATCTGTCAACCGTGGTGACTGCCCGAGCCCAAAACCCCAAAACCTTTAGCACAGACTACAGGTCGTATTTATGGAGGGATTTCCTTGTAACTTGGCAGGATGACTCCATATAATGTCAAGATGAGAATGTCCCCTTTTGGTTATGATCGGTCAACTGTGATGGTTACAGGGGCCCGAAGCCCAAAAACCTTTAGCACAGTCTACAGGTAATATTTATGAAGGCATTTTATTGTAACTTGGTAGGATGACTCCAGATAATGTCCCGTTTTGGTCACGATCATTCAGCCATGATAGCTGTCCGAGCCCAAAACCTTTAGCACAGACTACAGATCATATTTATGAAGGGATTTCATTGTAACTTTGTAGGTTAATTCCGTATAATGTCGAGATGAGGGCGCCCCCTTTTGGTTGGGATTTTTTTCTCCACAATTCGTCATGTTAGCTATTTTTGCGCCCTGTATGTACATTTATTTTGACACAATGTCATATATGTTTTGTGTTTTTTTTCTGACTTCTCCCTCATATCCGCTGACTTCTCCCTCCTGACTTCTCCCTAAAATCAGCTGCCAGACTGACTCCTGGGATACATATTATATCTTATTCCAGTAGTTTAGCTTTAATTAGTCAGTGCTTGTCCACACTTAGTCTCTATCAAGATGCCCTTGGGCTCATGAGTTTCCCTTGGGGCACTTAGGCCTCATTCCAAATTTTTAGAAAACATTTTTTATTTTTTTTATTTATTTCGAAAATTTTTGTGATTGTCTATGTTATGTATCCTTGCAATGTTTATTCTGTATTATTATTGGGAGAGCAGCAGACTTATGCTTTTGGCTTCATTATTATTGTATCCATTAAAGTAACTGGTATTAACCCTTTACCCAATGAATCGCCCGCATCCACCCGCGTAATATGCAAATTCAGCAGCTGAAAAAATATTATTTTTCAAAAAATTTTAACAAAACCATATCATGTGACCCCTCTTTGGAACGAGCTCGTCCCAAAGAGGGGTCACATGATATGGTTTTGTTGAAATTTTTTTAAAAAATTTAAAAAAGGATATTTAAAATAATAAATTTTGAAATCGTCTGCGTTGGGTAAAAGGTTATGGCTTGATGTTTGCCGATAGTCGCGGCATTCCTTCAATATTTGTACTATGGGATGCGAACGTTGGAAATGGGTGTCGACCTGTGTGGTGGGCAGTGAAGTTTCGATGTAGGAGCTTTCACTGCTGACACATTTCTGTTACATGCTGCCAAGATGCTCATGATATTTGCACAGGAATAAAGCCGTTGGAAGCTTAATTCTCTGCATGCAGCTAGCTCAACCGGTGAAGCAGTAGTCCCCATATGGGATGCCGGGTAGGTCCGTTGCAGTCGAGTAGTATAACGTGGGTTGAGCGGGCACCTTATAATATAAAGCTCACCCAGCGACAATGGCAAAAGGAGAAGAAGCCTGAAAGTTTCTCTACGGGAGATCTGGGGTTAGATTGCGAGTTGGAGAACCCTCTCTGTCCTGTTAGCAGTCGGGGTCGACTCTGTCCATTGCAAGAAACTATAATGAGTCGGAACACGCATCAGGATGTTCCTTCCACATCGCAACCAGGGTCGGCTGCAGTAATGGCTTCTTCTTACATGGAAGCGCATGCAAAGGGGATTAGCCTACAATGTTCTCAACGGGATACACGGCAAGATCTGGGGTCAGATCGTCAGTTGGAGAGCGTTCTCTGTCCCGCTAGCAGTCAGGGTTGACTGTTTTCTGTCATGAGAAACTTCAATGAGAGAGAAATGTGTGAGTCTGGATGCTCCTTCCACACTTCAGCCGGTGTCGGCAGTTGTTATGGCCTCCTCTTCTTCCATGGATAAGCACACTGAGGGGTAGAAGCCTACAAGTTTCTAAACGGAATGCTTGGCGAGGTCTGGAGCAAGACCCAGGGACCAGCTGTGAGGGCGACTAGGGTGATTAAGTCGCCCTTCTAAGCCCAAAGTCGCCTAGAAAAATAGTCGGGGCGATTACAAGTCGCCCTCTAAAAATTGGCCAAAATGAGAAAAGGCTGAACTGAGTGATGCGAGGTTTACATGAAAACGAGTATTTTCAAAAAATCGAATGTGCTCGAGTGTGATAAATGGGCATTTTAATTTGTCAAATAAACGTCCATTTATTTGAAATCACACGACAAGCAAATGTCCATTGTCGCTTTTGGCGGATTTTTTTTATTTCTATTTTGTTGCGTTCCAGTCGGAGCTTCAAGTGTCGAAACGAAAATAGGTGACTTACGCGACTCAACAAAACAACCCAGTTTGAAAGTAGGTTACGTCGCTTAGGATGCCGAAAATGTATACACAACGGACGTATTTTATAACACATTATTTTCATTTTGATTTGCTGATGACTGTTAACTGTTGGGCTGTCTGTTCCCAGAAAAACACGAATGGAATTGAAACACATGAAAAAAAGCTTTATTGATGTCAAGAAAAGCTTTGTACAGGACACAAGTGTGCATGTGGACGATCTTGAAAAAGGGTCCTCCTAAACATCGGAATGACATGAAATGACGCGGAATGACACCGGAATGCCATAAAAATGATGCGGAATGACATTTCTTTTACAAAATACTCGACCCCAGAATGTATTTTGTTTATTAACTAACAAAGTACCTCCCAAGCAACCTTTTTACATCTGGTCCTGTTCACACTTTCAGACTTAGGAAATTATTAGCTTAGTAGACTTTGTTGAAAGGCAACCACAGGAGGGTGATGGGGGATTGGCACGAAGAAGAGGTGAGGGGTCATGAAGGAGAAGGTAGCAGTGGGGGATTTTCAGTCAATAATTACATTGTGATTTTTTAACCTGGCACAGATGCATCATAGACAACTGGACCTGGATTATTTGTACGTTAATGGAGGACCATAAATTGAAAATATGAAGGGGTGGCGGGGGTGATACATGAATATTCTTAATTTTCCCCACTTGCCTACGAAGTCCCCCTACATGACTCTGCAGTCTCCCTATTTTTTCTGGAGGGAGACTTGAAGTCTCCCTAAAATTCCCCCCTAGGCTGGTCCCTGGCAAGACCGCTAGCTGGAGAACCCTCTCCATTCCATCTGCAGTCGAGGTCAACTGTTTTCGATTCGAAAAACTTCAGTGAGTTGGGTCGCCCGTTCACGCTTGTTGTTCTGGACGCTCCTTCCACACTGCAGCCGGGACATTTGTCGAAAGATCAGGAGTCAGATCTCCATCCCGTTAGCAACATATGGTGAAGAAGCAGATAACCACTGCTCTGCAAGTCTCGTTCACAGATCTGCTGTCACATATTGCACAGCGTATCGCAGCATCCCAGTAGTCACAAGTTCTTCTGGCCTTTTAATAAGTGTGTAACTATGAGTTAAGCTGTTATTGTCTTTAGATTATTCTGATATTATGGACAGCTTGTTACATTATATATGGCATGTGCTTGTGGGCATTAGTCTGTCACTCACGGACACGCTTTTCCTAATTTTAAGTGTCTTATTCCGGACTAGCCTTAAAATTGGGGGCTTGTTACACCCATTTAGCCAGATATCTGTCTTCATGGGATGAAGACTTATTAGCTACGCTATCTAATAGGAGACTGCTATCTCTTTGGAATTAGAGTCTTTAAAAGGAAAGAGTATGTTGTTTCCTTCTCGGTGTTGTACTCTTAGGCATCTGGGGCTTTTAGTCCTTTTGTTGACGCCTTATAAGAATTAAGTGTGGCCCTTTTTCCCTTAACATCGTAAGTCTCCATCTGGTGATCTTTCTAAAGTTACAAAAATTGCACCGAGATACATCTGTCTTCACGGAGATGAAGTCTTCTAAGCTTCCTTACTTAGGATGAGGCCGCTGTCTTTTGGGAATAGACCCACTAAAGGAAAGAGTTCATTTTTTCCTTCTCAGTGTTGTTCGTCTTAGTGTCACAGGCTTTAATCTTATTATTGACACCATAGTAGCCTAGCTAGAAGTATAAGCGGTGTTTTATCCCTATCATTAGTGGCTAGCATTGTAAGTCTCCTTTAGTGAGCTTCTAGGGCCACAGTTATCAGCCATTTAATTGTCTTCACAAATAGGAAGACCTTTAGCTGCTTCAGCCAGGCTGAGACCACCGTCCTATCTGACAAGGTACCGTTACATGAGAAGAGTTTGTTCTCTCCTAAGCAGTAGTATTTTTGTGTTTGTTATCTGAGGCTTTCAGCCCTATTGATAATGCCATATTAATGAGCGTTCTTTTGAATGCCTATAGTTAACTCTTTTTCAAGAATATATTTCCTGCTATAATCAGAACAAGGCACAAGAAGTTCATCTAGATTTTTATGATCAGGTGCCGGAACATAGTTTTTCGTCTCCCACTTCATTTTTATCCAATTTGTTGTTGTGGATTATATTTCCACTCGGTGGATTGGATATTATGTCTATATGGTGTATTATTTGGCACCATGGCATACTGTTTTGATTTCAAGCTAATTACTACGGAATAGATTCTCTTGATGCTGGCTCTGCATTACTATAGAGCTTATGAGAATTTTGGGGCTAGTTGGACATTACGTGTACACTCCATATAAAAAAATTATCCCAATATCGACTGAGTGTGTTATGTATGATTATATAACAGCAGGTATTTACTCACTAATCAGTGTTGATTGGGAAAACACCTCGCAATTTACATAATACGTTTTCTTCACTAAATCCTTTTTCTGTGCCTGAAATATTTTTAGGGGGAATTTTCTGTATCTAAAAAATCCTTTAAATGTGAAAATCGGTCCAATAATTCACGTTTTGTGTTCTAATAAATCTTGAAAAAAATGCGAATTTTGACGATCCCGTGAAGTAGTGTGGCTCTTCCATCTATTGGATTTACATGACATAAAATAACTGAATTACAATGAAACAGTTGACCAGTAATATTAGCCACAAATAATAAAAAATAAATAAACCTTGATGAGACGCGTGTTCATAGCTAATATTATTGGACTTCTTGATCAAGACATCGTGATAAGCACTAAATATCTAAAGTTTCAACTATTGAAGTCTCGTATTTGTATCTAATATCATTGGACTCGAGACCGTGCAAACACTAAATTTCAGGAGATTTTAAAAATGTTTCCCTGTGAATATTTTTATATTTGGGGGATGTGATATGATATACATAGCAAGTGTTTCGTTTCTTTTAACATTTTCTTGGGGATTAACAACAAACAAAGGATTTAATTTAACACGCCTCTGAACAGAAGTAACTAATTGAGCTTAATTGTATACTGGTATGTCATATCTTCAACACCTTTTCTAAGGCTGATTCACTTATTAATCTATCAAAGGGCCGAAGCATTTGACACATCTATTGAAAAGAAATCCATGCTGGCTGGGGAGAATTGGTGACGTCTCACTCAGCCAACCTTTTTAAAAAACGAGTCGCGTCCAGCCAACTTCTAACAGTTACTTAGTAGCATCTAGCCAACCTTTTGTCCTTCACACCTTCAAAATTAACGCTATAGTTTGTTCTAACATTTGTTAAGTTTGGTGAACTTCAATCAAATTAAGTGTTTGCTTATTTTTTAGCATATAACAGCAGTCTGTATCGTGTGAGCTATTCTCAAATGAATTTCACTTGTTGGTTTTGCTGAAGTTATCCAGTATATCTGGAGCCCAACATTATTTAATTCATGGAGGTTGCTGCTGTGTTACCTTTGGTGCCACTCGAGAAGGTGGGAGATGTTTGGCTAAATGCACTTGAAGATGCAGATGAACTTGTGACTGATGTTTGTCGTTTCATCGACTATGTTACGGAATGCTGGGTGGTGGGCATCCCTCTCTCAAGATGGAACCATTATGAGAACGAGGGCCCACGCACTACAAATAATGCAGAAGGGTGGCACAGTAAAGTGAAAAAAATATGCACAGCAGCACATCCAAACATTTTTTCATTTGTCAAGATGTTGAAGGGTGCACAGTCAAAAAATGAAGCCAAGATCATGCAATTGGAAGCAGGGGGGAAAACAAACACGAAAACGAAGAAAGTACAGGAACATAGACAACCGCCAAACAGTTCTCAAATCTAGGTTAGAGAGAGGGGAATTGAATGGCATAGACAATGCCGATGAAGCGTCACAATTGTTATAATTAGATTAATTTTTGTTACACGTGTTTTCTATATTATTAATGGTATTTTTTTATTATATCCTCTCGATTTTACTGAATATCGGAAATCATGTCATTCATGTGGACTTCTATGTATCCTGTGTATTCTGTGTCGGAATAACAAGCTGAATTTCACATCGAGCAAAAGAAATATCCACATCCTGTGAATTTTTCTTTCGTTTGTAACCAAGTTCAACAAAATCTTTGATACAGACTATACCTTCTTCCCTTAATTAATAGTAGCGTTCAGCCAACCTAACACCTATCCGACTCTAGTTAGGAAAAATTAAAAGGTTGGTTGAGTGAGACTAAACCGGGAGAATTATTATTACCAAAACCCCAACATACAGACAACAGCGTCTGGCCAAAATGTTATCAGTCTACCAGCCACGAAAATAAACATACTATTTCCAAGAAAAAACATACCAAATGCTAGGAAGATAAACCCGGTGATCCAATAGTCTCCACCGGCCTACAGGACCGGGTGGCACTTGCAAGATAAATTCTTTAATGACAATTAAAAATTTGAAATTTTTTGTCTCAAAACAGAGCTTGGGACCCCTCAATGGAACAACTCAGTATCCACTGGCTCGTTCCAATGAAGGGTCATAAGCTATGTTTCTGAAACAAAAACTTAAACATAATAAAATTTGAATGCAGATTTTTGTATAGCCTGAGTGCTGGCCAAATTCGGTCATTAGCGTTGGATGTAGGGCTATAGTGAATTTCCATATTTTGTCTCAGTCACATAGTTTATGGCCCCTCATTGGAATGCTCCCCCTCCCCCGTCAATGAGGGCCACAAGCTGTAAAAAAAGGAAAATATATAAAATTTTAAGGGAGAATTTTTCCAGGCACGATGGATCAGATTTAAAAGTGGAGAGACCATACTGTCGATCACTGACTCACGGGAGGCGTGAATACGCCAGGGTTACGGGGGGTGGGGGGGGGGTGGGGGGGGGGAGTGAGTGTGTCTGGGGGGGGGGGGAGGGGAGAGTGAGTGTGTCTGTGTTATGGATATGGGATGCAAATGTGGGCAAAATCTACGTTTAAGGGGGAAATGCCTAGCCCCCAGTGATGCCACCAATTTTTCATGCCTTTTTTCAGATATTGGATGTTGACAAGAAAATCCCATTGTGGGTGTCTTAGTATCAATCCACTTCCTATACTGCACTATAAATATAGGAAGTCCCTTGCTTCTAAAATTTCATGATTCCGAAGACTGAACTTAATTTGAAAAATCCACCCGAGTTGTTACGAAAATGACCGGAAGAAGGAGATGGATTTATTTATTAATTCTGTTCCATTCTCAATTTAGTTCGTCAAAAATAATTACTGAGGTAAATGTGATGCAGCTTATCTGCAATGATATTAAATCATATGCTGGGTTCGTAATGATCCCGAGTCTGAAAAACAGGGGCCATACTTCGTAAAGACAGGATGTATCGCCGAGGCTGTCACATTATTGTTCTGAAAAACATAACGCACAGAATATGTTTTATTTTAAAATACTTCCTTCTCTTTGATAATTTTATTTAAAAATGTCTCGACGAACTGTTTTGAGAATGAAGGTGGACAAGATCATTCACGATGGTGGCAAACTTACCTTTAATTATACAGGGGGGGGGGGGGGGAATCCAAATGACATATCGGCAAAACATTTTATTTTAATACAGAAACAAGTTCAATGCCTCGAAAAATACTGGCCGAATTGTTTAAAATCGGACATTAATCCGGGGTACAATGATCTGGAAAAAACAGATATACTATTTTTATGTCATTATTTTATGAAATGCAGGTTTTAGAAATTCGCTGACTGAAGACTAATATTTCTAATCAGGTTCAGACTCTGGAAGAAATTTCTCGTCAAGCACTAATTGAGTATGTAATGCTTCTCTCCTAACCGCACTTGGGTACCCCACTTTTCTACACAAAAAGTGGGGTACGCGAAATGCGGTTTTATGTGGAGTGTACACATAATGATCAGTTATGGAGTTTCCAACAGGCCGTCTATGCATACGTTCTCAAATTTTGACTTCATTATTCGAAGTGGTAAATTCTTTCTCCGACGAGTCATTGGTTTTAACGGACCTAGGGAACAATGAATTATTGGGGACGGTCTGTGACAGGCTTTTTAATCATATCCCGTTCCATATTCGGAATCAAGTTTTCAACCATAAAGTGGTACATGTGGCTTATTCCTATGCTCATATAATTGTACGGTTACAATTGGGCGGTTCATTATCGGAATTGTACACCTGATCGTGGTCACCTGTGTGTTGGCTAAGAAATGTATAGTTCTATTAGATAACTTTCCATTGGGATTCAATTGAACAAGTTTTAAGATTGTACATTTTTATATCACCGATTTTCAACCTATCTACGTATTACGGATGCGGCATACGTTTTGAAGCTTGTGATTTTAATAACCGGGAATGCAACGATATAGCCTTACCTGCTGGCATTAAGCACCAATAAATTAATAATAAATTAATAATAATTAATAGCTGGGCGCCTTTTAGGCAAATATATATATATTATTCGGTATCGCTTTTTCACTGATTCCAGATCAGTTCCCTCTTTGTTTTGAAGATTATTCCTTCAAAAAAAGTGGGGGGGGAGGGAGTGTTTTCTCTTTACCTCTTCTGGCCTTATAATAAATGTGTAACTATGAGTGATGCTGTTATCGTCTGAAGATTGTTCTGATCTTATGTACAGCTTGTTAAATTATATATGGCGTGTGTTTGTGGATGTTCGTCTCTCACTCTCGGGCACGCTTTTTCTAATATTAAGTGTCTTATTCCGAAAGCCTTAAAATTGGGGGCTTGTTACACCCAGTTAGCATGATCATTTATGCTAAGAATAGGGAATTACTTGGATATTGCTCCTTATTTCAGTGGTATGTCTTCTCTGTAGTATAGAGAGACATATATGTAATTCCTTTAAAATTTTAATCCCCTCTTCACCTTGGGAGTTCCAATGCAGGCTAAGGAGTTGAATTTTGGTCTGCTATTTCTTTTAAGTCCTAGGCCCTCCGCCTTTTTACAATTCAGCTAAGTCTGGGCCATTGGTTTTAGCATAAAAATATGATAAACTTAAAATAATTTGTATATTTTTTATACTTACCAATGGCCCAGACAGGGATGGCCCTCCCATGAGTGGACACTCATACCTCCGCACTGAGTTATCACTTTAGTAGGCTCAACTAGGAAGAATGATGTTGGTGCCAATTCCTGTCTCTTCCTGGGTTCTACGCATGCACAAGTTCTAAAAGAATGGAGGGCCAGGTAAGACTTTTAATTTTCAGTATTGTATGCAAATTTGGGGGATTGGGGGGGGGGGGGGGGGGGAGGGGGGTTAAAGTTTGTGTTTGGCCCTTAATAATATTGAGGTTGCACCAGCTAAGTCTGAGCCATTGGTAAGTATAAAAAATATGCAAGTTACTTTAAATTTATCATTTTTGTTGCATGTCGAAAATACTCAACAAGAAATATATCTGTCGGACTCTTAGAGTGTAGAGCATATAAATCGGGAGTTCTTCAGGTTCATTGCATCAGTGAAACACAGTATGTGTTGGTACAGTATAGAGCTATAAGCCCACGTATATCCCTATTTCTATGGTAAGTCTCTCTGAAGAAGACCCATGACCACTGGAAAAGTTTTATTTATGCCAAGAAGTCTGTTGGGTTTTCCAGGATGTGGTCTATCGATCAGTGCGGCCTTTACATCGCTTGTGCTATGCTTTTACCGAGGCTATAGCACAACCCCTTTTTTCCGCAGCCTGTTTTATACAGTAAAACCTGTCTTGAGAGACCACTGTCTTGAGAGGCCACCTGTCTTGAGAGACCACATCTGCCAGGCACCAATTGGTTTTACTCTATAATGGACCTGCTATGGGAGACCACCTGTCTTGAGAGGCCGATGTGACCTGGTATCAACTTGTATTTTTATGCCATAATGGACCTGTCTTGAGAGACCGCCCCTTTGAAGACTGAAACCATGACAAAAACTTTTTACCTGTTCTGGAATTGGAAAATCCATTGTGGTTATACCACAAGTATTAAAAGCTCTTAATTGGGTTTCAATTGCTATTCAGTTACATAATAAAGATTGAGATGTTTTTATAAGACCCCTATGAAAAGATTAGGATTATTGCTGAATAAACAATTTCATACATACTTGAAATGTGACAGATAGGATTATAAAAATAAATTTGTGTTGAAAATCTTCAATGAAGAGTTTCAACACTAATTTATTTTTTTAATCTTTATGTGTACCCATACCATGTATGGTACACATAATGCCGGCATCCGGGGTGCCCATCCGTCGTTCGTCCATCCTTTGTCTGTCCGTCCAGCGTCCGTATCTATTTCTTTGGCATTCAAAAACTTGAAAATTATTGCTTGGATTGTCAAGTTACTTTATATTTGTGTTCAGGTTATTGATGTGCCGAGCTGTATAGTTTTTGGAGTAATCTGATAATTTGATCCTGAGATATTAACTCTTTATCCTTCAAATTGAAAATTCCTCCAATCCCTTTGGCATGAGATAACTCAAAAATATCATTCCAATTGGCATGTTACTTTATATTTGTGTTCAGGTTACTGATGTGCCAAGCTGTATAGTTTCTGGTGTAAATCTGATAATTTGATCCTGAGATATTAACCCTTTATCCTTAAGATTGAAAATTCCTCCAATCCCTTTGGCATTCGATAACTTGAAACTTATTGCTTGAATTGTCAAGTTACATTATATTTGTGTTCAGGTTACTGATGTGCCAAGCTGTATAGTTTTGGTCTAAATCTGTTATTTTGATCCTGAGATATCAACCCTTTATCCTTCAAATTGAAAATTCCTCCAATCCCTTTGGCATTCGATAACTTGAAAAATATTGCTTGGATTGTCAAGTTACTTTATATTTGTGTTCAGGTTACTGATGTGCCGAGCTGTATAGTTTTTGGTGTAAATCTGATAATGTGATCCTGAGATATTAACCCTTTATCCTTCAAATTGAAAATTCCTCCAATCCCTTTGGCATTCGATAACTTGAAAAATATTGCTTGGATTGTCAAGTTACTTTATATTTGTGTTCAGGTTACTGATGTACCAAGCTGTATAGTTTTTGGTGTAAATCTGTTATTTTGATCCTGAGATATTAACCCTTTATCCTTCAAATTGAAAATTCCTTCAATCCCTTTGGCATTCGATAACTTGAAAAATATTGCTTGGATTGTCAAGTTACTTTATATTTGTGTTCAGGTTACTGATGTGCTGAGCTGTATAGTTTTTGGTGTAAATCTGATAATGTGATCCTGAGATATTAACCCTTTATCCTTCAAATTGAAAATTCCTCCAATCCCTTTGGCATTCGATAACTTGAAAAATATTGCTTGGATTGTCAAGTTACTTTATATTTGTGTTCAGGTTACTGATGTACCAAGCTGTATAGTCTTTGGAGTAATCTGATAATTTGATCCTGAGATATTAACCCTTTATCCTTCAAATTGAAAATTCCTCCAATCCCTTTGGCATGAGATAACTCAAAAAATATCAATCCAATTGTCATGTTACTTCATATATGTGTTCAGGTTACTGATGTGCCGAGCTGTATAGTTTTTGGTGTAAATCTGATAATTTGATCCTGTGATATTAACCCTTTATCCTTCAAATTGAGAACTCTTCCAATCCATTTCTTCGGCATGCGATAACTCAATAAATATTAATCCGATTATCAGGTTACTTTATATATGTATTCAGGTTACTGATGTGCTGTGCTGTATAGTTTTTTATGTAAATCTAATAATTTGATCCGGAGATATTAACCCTTTATCTATCAAATTAGGCACTCCTCCAATCCATTTCTATGTGTTCCCATACGTTGTATGGCGTACATTATGTCGGCATCCAGGGTGGCCCTCCATCATACAGCATTATACTAGTTGTGCGTATGGGTACACATCTGATGATTTCATCGGCCTATTTTTATAACAGTCCATTTCAATTTGTTACAAAAACTTCTTAAAAAAAGAACAACTACAAAGTAATTACAAAAATCCATTCTTCTCCAATTCTGAATTTTGTGGTTGGTTATTTACTGACTTGAGAAAACCTGAAACCTGTTATGAGAGACCACCTGTCTTGAGAGACCACTTTTGTGTGGCCCAAAGGGTGGTCTCTCAAGACAGGTTCTACTGTATAACACTGTGTACTCCACCCCCATCCCTTCCAAACACACACGCACACCATTCCCTCTACCAATGACTGGAACATTCTTAATACACAGCCGTCTGCTCGTCCTGACGTCGCTCATAGCTCTTCTGCGTCGTCATTCTAGTTTTGTGCCTCTTTGACTCAACCGTGACGATAGGATTGCGCACCACCCAAATGGGACGTATCATGCTTTTCCTCATGTAATACAGTACTGCTAATGCCTATTCATTTTAATACACAAGGACTCAAGGCAAACCCCATGCAGCTATATCGACTTTATACACCGGGCTCAAATATCTGACAGCTACCTGGACTTTCCGGCGACTCTGTCGTCTTTTTGAGACTAGTGTCCAACATGCGCCCCTACCTCTGTTTCTTGTTGATACTTTTACTTCTGTCGCATACGAGAAATCGTTCACACTCTTAAATTCCCATGTTCTATGGTACAACCCAGTTACGTGCATAAAATTTTCATCCAGTTGGTGATTGAATTATGACACTTGCCATTTTGACCCCCCCCCCCCCCCCCCCCCCCCTGCACCAACAAAATGCACATGGCACCACTGACCTCGTTAGAAGTAAGCCTGTTGGCCCCACATATATACACGGTCCAAGTTTCTGTGAGGCAACGCCTTATCCTGGTACTTAGGTCTATACTTTGTCTCTCTAATTTCATATAAAAAATAAATTGAGACTATCTTTATAATTCCATGTCGGTGTTGAGATCAATCTGTATCAGCCACATCTTACTCTACCATAAAATAATATATTGCTGAAGGTTATTGCAAGGTTCAAAGCTTCCAAATGTTTTGCACCTTGCAGTATAGGCCTACAATTAAGTGACAAATTTACTATCAACCACTAAATTACCAGGGAATTAGACACATGAAACTTTGACATTATGACGCCAATTTTTTATTGTACTCTTTCATAATTTCATCTAAAATGCATATATTGCACAAAATAATTCATGTTAGCTACTGATAAAGCAACCAAAGTTTCTGTTGAGTCATTTTATTCCTCGGCAAGAACAACATGGATTATTCTGAATAAATTGTAACGTCAAACAAATTTTTCCTTAAGAATAAAATTATGCGATTACACTGCGCCTGACACACTAGTCGGGTGAATTCTGAATATATTCGGAATGGCCCACGGAAACATACCCTGTATTGGGGAAGGCCTGGTTCTGGGCTAGCTTTCCATTACATGTATAGCATCTTAAGGCAAGGTCTAAGGGGACGGCCATCCCCTGATAAGTTCACTAGGCAAATGTTGTAGTCGTTGCCAGCCACCACATATTTTTAACATTTCATTGATGTTTTATAGTATCATATCAATTTCTATTTTCCATGCACCACCACTTAGTTTGAGATGCAAAACACTGTCAGCCTTGTCACCAAAAGATGGTTGTCCCCCGGTTATGAATACCGACCACTTCTTTACTGTTGTGATATCAAGTTTGTATATAAATAGCTATTGATATACAAACTTATTGCATAGGATTGGCTAATTTAACGGCTGTAAGTATGCACTGTGCCCCATAGGCAATTCAAACGTATTAAACTACATCATTGGGCATGTACTTGTAATCATATTTTCGCTCCTTATGCAATGTGGAGATACTGAACCCAACCCCAGAGACATTACAGATAGCATAAAAATCGTTCATCTGAATGTCAAGGGTTTTTGGAATAAGAGAGAATGAATTACTGCTGAACTAGATGAGTATGATATTATTGCCGTAAGGATGTTGAGCACCTCCAAATTGATGGATATCATTTCTCTCCAATCTGATTGGGGGGGGGGGGGGGGGGGGGGGGGGTATAGTCATAGTCATATACATAAAACAGGATCTTGTCTTTAAAGCTCGCGAGGACTTAGATCTCCCCGGATTGGAGGCATTGTGGTGTGAAATATGACAACAGAACCACAAATATCTGATTGGAGTTCTCTATCGTCCGCCATCTGTGAACATTGTCTATTGGGACTTGACAGATGAATCTATATCAGCAGCTCGAAATGACCTATCTCTCAAATATATTATTATAGGTGATTTTAATGCAAATTGCCATGATTTGCCACAGCCAAAAATTTCCTATCTTGAATAACCAACCTGTATTACAGAAAAGTCTGCAACACTTATTGATTTGATTCTAACATCATGCTCAGAATCAGTCTCTAGTAGTGGAGTTATTTCGACATTCTGCAGCAATCACCACGCAGTTTACATAGAAATAAAAAGTAATTCAGAGGTTCAGACCATTTTATAGACAAATCTGGAATTGCAGAGAAATGGGCGTAAATGGTTTAAAAACATCCCTCTCGGAATCCCATTTTAGATATGAACAACATTGATATTACTTCTAATTTCACCAAATATATTCTCAATACTGCAAAATGCTATATACCCTTCAAAACTGTGCTCATCAGACCAAATGATAAGCCTTGGATGAATTCCCATGTCCGCACAATAATAAGAAAAAGGAAGAATGCCCATAACATTGCAAAATGTAGGAATCGCTCGCAGGACTGGAAAAAATCAGTGGTGCAATTAGGGCAACAAGCCATCGACTGCTATATGAAGAGACACGTTTTACTACCCTCATTGAGAGAAGGAAACGACATAAACTAGTGGATATCTACAAAATTATCACAAGTCAATGTCCAACCTATGCGTCATTATTAGCACCCTTGACTTGTTTCAAGTCTTTCTCATTACACATTAAGGTCATCAAGTTTATTACGGAAGTTCCAGTGTAAAACTGGACTGTTTTTTTCCTGTGACTACTATTCCTCTTTCACCAGGGACAAGCTTTCACCATGCTGGGAAGTGGTGCATTGAACTTTGGCTTGATGCACCGTGCAATGACATCCTGATATTGAGATCTAGGGATATAGTCCCGTTAAGGTACCCCTGGGGCTTTAGAGGGGCAGCTATCAAGACTGCTAGCAGTGCTGATGTCTGTACATTACGTGTACGCTCCCTGTAAAACACTGCCAATCGACTCCCCACTAACTGCTGTATGAGGTGGGGTATCAAAACCCAACCACGTGACTTCAATAAGACGTACGATCGATTATAATTAGCACGAAGTGTTTCCCAGTGTTGTGACAAGGTTGTGCTTCCGATCCAAAATAGGACCTCCAAACATCATTTCGCTGCAAAACGGCCGCTGATGATTACGGAAAAAAGCACATCGCTCCCAAACTACACAAATAAAAATAAAATCGTTAAAATTTATTTCGAAATATCGTACAAAATGACTTTTGAGGGCAGTTTCGATCTCGCATGAATATTTGTGAAGACCTTCTTGTTACTTTTTGTCGATGTCGGTGTTTCTTTGATCCCGTAATTTTTGGATACCAATTAGCACATTTTTTCAACCAGTCGGGCAAATACTATTTTTAATATCATAGAAAAATTTAAAAACGCATTTCGTTTCGAATATATTCAGTAAAAATCAGTGCGATTTCGTCCTTGAATTTTTACAATCCGACTATTATTAGCGAAGTTTCGCCAAAAATGGAAATAATAAAAAAATCTCATTTGTAACAGGTTGAAGAACCTTTCGAAAAGAGTCATTCAAATACATACCTTTTTTATTCTGCAGTGGTAGACATATTCCGGGCAATGAAAAAGAACTTTACACAATTTGGTTACGTTTCCAGGTATTCGAATGAAGGACAGCTGACATCGACTTAACAGGTTGAGAACAACATAGTTCCGTTACCCACTAAACGGGCCAAATTGCCAGACTTATTAGACCACAGACGTCTGGAAACCTGATCTAAATCACCCCTACCGCAAAACACCTCATTCTTATATTCACCCCACCCCACCCCCCACCCCCGAAATATATAATACACAGAAGATAGAAGATCTGTGTGTTATTTATTTTGTAAGTGTGTGTGTGTGGGGGGGGGGGGGCATATATAAGATGGAGGTGTGATATGATATTAATCAGGTCTCCAGACGTCTGTGGTTAGACTAGGCAGTGGGACCTGGGGACGGGATGCACGGCAACTCCGAATGACGACATCCCCTTTAATCTGAGGATGATATACAACATTTCTCAATAAAAAAAAATAAGCGTTCAACGGGTAATGTTGGATTTCAAGGTGTGCAGAGAACGAGCCGGCCCATTGTGAACACGCCCCAGTGACGCGGCAAAGCATCCATGTTTTACAAGGCGATGTTCCCACTCAACTTGGCGGAGCAAAAATATAAAAAGAATACCCAAAAGACGGGTGCAGAATGTTCATCTACCCCCCCCCACACACACACAAAAAAAAAAGATGTTCTTGGTAAAAAAAATGCAGTGGAAGACCAGTTGGGTATAGATATCATGTGACTGGTTGGTTGGTTGGGGGGGGGGGCTGAATACAAATTCAATTGAGGCAGAGAGCCAACTGTTATAGGCCTACCATCTTGCCATCACTGAGAGGGTGCAGTTGCGTAGGCCAACCCCACAAACATTTAATGTCTGTGTTTCTGTCTCTGAATGTTCAGTGTTGCTGTAAGCCTACTATTTGTGGGCCGAGGCCAATGAAAAAAAATCCCGGTGAACTTGGGTGGTGTGGGAATCTTATGCAGCATCTAGTGGGATATGCAAGTGCGATATAGGTATTGCTCCTCGCCGTATGGGGCGGAACAAAATTTCCTGACAGACCAAAACGATGTGTATAGCTTGAGTTTTGTTGCTTGGGACCACTGAGAAAAGTAGACCCAAGCTTTTGTAATATAACTGAATATAATACAACACTAAACGTGATCAGTTATTGAGTTCTCGCGGCAGCAATAAAATTGGTAGTAATAACATTTCCTAATCCGATATAATCCTTTAATTACCCTTCCAAAGATGTAAAACAAGAGCCGACAATAGCTACTGATTGTTTCTGAAACAGCCTCGGAATTTAATGAAAACATTGACTGGTGACAACAGATAAAGCACAAATTACTCCTATGAAGTTTATTCTTTTGAGATTTCCAACATCAGAAACTGGTTAAATTGAATTACAATTACGTATATATCTACATACTTTTATATTTGCACTACGACTTGCAAAGAAAATTTTGTTTCTAACATTCGACCTACCATTTAACAATTTTATTAGCACTGCGACAAATATTGAAATTATTTCAAAAAGATATTTAATAACATTTGATAAATTTGATAAATAAAAGTTGTCAGAAAGGTTATAAACAACATCTCAAAAGTGTTATGCTTTATCAGACCAGTGCTGAAAAAACCCATTAATTAGCTCCGCCCACTCATAAAAAGTTCCTCTATAAATAAACACAGAGATCTTTATTGAACCGGATTAACAGTGACTGCATTATGTAATCATATGTAACAACAGGGGTAATTTGGAAGACTACTTTTACAGGGACTGTACACGTAATGATATCGATGACATCTCAACCAAAAGAACACAAGCACCTTTATTGTAGTTATTTTGTTTGTTTTATGAGCTTTACATGTAATTTGTTCATGTAGGGTACGGTATCACATAGGCTATGCCTGTTTACCAAACCTATTTCTGTTCTAGAGAAATAAAATACTGTTAAAAAAAACAAAAAGGCATCAAATGTTTATTTTTAAACTCATGTTTCTTAGCTTATTCCAATGAGTGGTCATAGTTTATGGTTTTGAAGTAAAAAAGCAAATTTTTTTGTTTTTTGAGATAATTTTATGAGAGTGTGTCTCTAGTCTTGTTAAGTAAAGAAAGAATGAATTTAAAAACTCTTATTTTTCACTTATCTAGGGCAGTATTGTTGAACATTAAAATAACAGAGTTCCCATGATGTTGGAAAAGCGTAGGAAAACATTTGTTTTGAAAAGTTGATTAAATTGTGTTCTACTAAAAAGTTATGGAGATTTCCAAATCTATAATTTTAAGAACTTGGTTTGATTTGTTTGCCTGTTGTTGTTTAGAAGTTTGGAAAATAATCATGGACAGGCAAGAAGTGGTCATATTTCATAACAAAAATGTAACTTTTTCGCTCACCTGACAACAAGTCAGTAGGAGCTATTTCCATCACTTGCCATCCGGCGTCCTTCATCCGTTAACTTTTGGAAACTTGGCTTCTTCTTCATACCACTAAGCCAAATTCAAACATATATTGCACAGACCATGTATGGTGTATACCCTTTCTATTTTGTTCAAATGAAGCAGCTGCAATCTTCAGGCTCTGGTTAATGCCCCAAAAGCTTCAAAATCTTTAAAAATCTTCTTCTCATGAACCACCAGAGGGAATACCTTGATATTTGGTATGGAACCAGGCCTCTTCATACGTGGCGAGCTTTTGCTCATGCGCGCTTCGTTCTCACCTAAACTTTTTTTTATACGGCCGTCATTTTGACGGATGTATTATGTTATGGCATTGTCCGTCTCTGTCTGTCTGTCGGTAAATAATTTTTGTGTCGCCTACTCCTCCATAAGTTTACATGCTACATTGTTCAAACTTTGCACACATGTTGATCAGTAATTGCCGTTGTGCATGTGACAAGTGCAGGTAACTCCATTTTAGGCCAAATAAAAAAAATGAATTGATTCTCAGGCAATTTTTTTTTCAAATCAGTGAGGGAGGGAGGATTTTATTTTTATTTTTTAATTTTTTTTTTTTTTTCATGTAAAGGGTTGAGTATGCTCAGTAAATATTTTTGCTGTCTTTTCACTTGAAAAAGAGAAAAGGTTGTATTTTAGTGTAATTATAGTATACCTTTTATAACTAACTGCCATAACAACAGCTAAAATGATTTGTATTTTATTGTTCTTTTTAATGGTATAGATCTGTTAAACAGCATGATCCATTAGAATAGCCCCCAGTAACCAATGCTTGGGGTAGGAGTCCTTTAAAATGGGAAACATGGCTCTAAATGATTGGTTAAACTTGAGTTTATATCGGTGTTGCGGCCATTATTAGCCATTGTGCAGAAATATATGACCTTAAACACCAGAAAATGAATAAATAATTAAATCACGATCCAGTATATCGGAATTTGCCTTGTTACAGTTTATGGGAGAGTGCCTCTGGGCACTCTCCCATAAACTGCAACAAGAAAAAACAATTTACTGCAAACACAGCTAAATAATTATATGTTGAGAAATGTGAAAAAAATGACCATTCTAAGTTTTCACAAATTCTTACAAAAACATTACATAATAAAAATGTCTTATGAGGAGGTTCAAATCCAACGAGGGAGGGCCTGAGAATCAAAACATTATTTTTTTTTAGCCTTATATTTTCAGAGTTTGCCACCTTTTGTACTTAAATCATTAGAGTATAGTGTCACTTCTCTTTCAACATTTTACATGCTATATTGTTCAAACTTTGCACACATGTTGATCACTAATTACCGTTTTGCCTGTGACAAGAGCAGGTAACTCTGTTTTGTATTTCCAGTGTTATGCCCCCCCTTTTAGTACTTAAAACGTTGCAGTGTTGTGTCGCCTACTCCTTCAACATTTTACATGCTATATTGTTCAAGCTTTGCACACATGGTGGTCACCATTTGCCATTGTGCATGTGACAAGAACAGATAACTCCATTTCGTATTTCCAGAGTTATGCCCCTTTTGGTACTTAAAACATTACAGTATTGTGTCGCCTACTCCTTCAACATTTTACATGCTATATTGTTCAGACTTTGCACACATGTTGATCACCAATTGCTGTTGTGCATGTGACAGGAGCAGGTAACTCTGTTTTGTATTTCCAGAGTTATGCCCCCTTTTAGTACTTAAAACATTACAGTATTGTGTCGCCTACTCCTTCAACATTTCACATGCTATATTGTTCAAACTTTGCACACATGGTGATCACCAATTGCCGTTGTGCTTGTGACAAGAGCAGGTAACTCTGTTTTGTATTTTCAGAGTTATATCCCCTTTTAGTTCAAACACTATTGTGTCGCCTACTCCAACATTTTACATGCTACATTGTTCAAACTTTGCACACATGTTGATCAGTAATTGCCATTTTGCACGTGACAAGAGCAGGTAACTCTGTTTTGTATTTTCAGAGTTGTGCCCCCTTTTAGTACTTAAAACATTAAAGTATTGTGTCGCCTACTCCTTCAACATTTCACATGCTTTTGTGTTCAAACTTTGAACATGGTGATCACCAATTGCTGTTGTGCATGTGACAAGAGCAGGTAACTCCATTTTGTATTTCCAGAGTTATGCCCCTTTTAGTACTTGAAACATTACACTATGTGTCGCCTACTCCAACATTTTACTTGCTTTATTGTTCAAACTTTGCACCCATGTTGATCATCAATTGTCGTTGTGCATGTGACAGGAGCAGATAACACCATTTTATTTTTAAACGACGAGAATCCTTGCCGTTTATAGCTATTATGATCCTCAAAATGTCCTTTTCCTTTTCGCCACCTGTCGTCAATTGTTAACAATGAAGTTAACCTGTCAATGAATGGATGCTACCATTGTAAACGGCGAGGAGAATCTTCTACAGCAGCCTTGTTTTTATTTTGTGAAAACCTTAGAGGTAAATTAATATGAAAATGTGAAAACAAGTGAATTACCCTTTACCCCAGACAGGGCTGGGGAATGGGCAACGATTGGAGGGGGGGGGGGGGACAGACATAGTCGAGTCAACAAAAATTTCAAACTTTACCCCAGAGAAACTTGTGCATGTTCCAATTTTGACAGGCGTATGTTGCCCCGCTAGGCGGTGCTCTTGTTAAGGAGAGCTCCTCGGCACTCGCGTCAAGCTGTCGAAGTACTCAGTCCTTAATCGCAAATGTGGATTCCGTCTGACAATAAACTGACTGCGAAAGCGCTTGGGAAATTCGGAAGTATTTTTTATTTAAATTTTTGAGTGCGAAGTCTGAACAACGTCGACTTCTTATTTCCTATTTAAATTCTGCATTTTGTCGCAACTCACATCTCAGTAGCTGTCTGGTACACATCGTACTATGAATGTATATGAATCTCTAGACTCTGGAGTCTAGATGTGTACAGGTTTCCAATCTGACATACATGCCATTGCCATGTATGTCAGATTCAAAACCTGCACACATCTAGACTCTACAGACCAATAAATTGTCCACACCATTAAAAGTTAAATGAGCTTTTTCCCATTGTTGGAATCCACTCGACTTAATGACCAGAAGGAGAGCAACTCGCCACTCACCTAATCATTCTATCAGGAGAGCTCCTACCCATTCTATCAGGAGAGCTCCTACCCACCCCTCTGATTTTTTCTTACGGAGAGGCCTGTATGGAACATCCTTTGGTGTTGAAGATCAAAATTTGATCAAGGTAAGTTGGTAGGTCAATATTTGGGCTCTCTGTGGGAGCATGTCCATTTTAGGCTCTGCCAAAAATTTGTATTTCAAGAACCGGTGTGCCAATTTGAACCAAATTTGGCATATCATATACGTGGGTCCCAAGTAATTGATTGCTGCCTGAAAAAAAAAGAATTTCACTACCCCATGGCAACCCCAGGGACTAAAAATAGATAAAAATTCCAAAGACTATATTTCCCAAACCACACGGGACACAGAACTGTTATTTGGTTTGAAGCATCCTTAGGGCCAGAAGAATGGAAAGGTTAAAAAAATTGCCATTGGTTGAGTTAGGGTGTGCAGTAGTAGGAGACAATTTCCCTATGCAAATTGTTAAGGTTTCTTCAGACTGTTCATTGTTATCATTAACTTTTGTCAACAAGAGACTCCTGTAAGCTGTCAAACATCCATGTTCTCTATATTATTTTAAGCTGGTGTAATTACAGTAAATGAAATGATTCTGTTCAATAATTTTAACCCTCTCAATACTTCCATAAGTGGCAGAGGAAAACTTTATCGCATTCCTGTATGAATATCTTTAATTTATCCCTCTGAAGAATTCAATGTGTTTTCCAAAGATTTTATTTCGTTTCGGGCGTGGTGGCATTACGGTAACCAGTTCTCGTCAGATCACCGAAGTTAAGCAACAGCCTTGGATGGGTGACCATCTGAGCAATCAATTCGGACTCCTGCATTGTGTCCTTCGGTAAGGCACTTAACCCTGATTGTCCACATGGGGGCACGATGACGCTGTGTACTATGGCAAACTGCACGTTGATGGATGCATGTCTTCAACCAATCTTACCCTGTCTATGCTGCAGTGTGGAGTTATGATGTTGGGGAGCTGGCAGCTGCTCGTCGTTGCTCGGTGGTTCTCTCCGGGTACTCCGGCTTCCTCCACCCGTAAAACTGTCACGGTCATGATTAGCCATTGTGCATAAGTATATGACCTTAAAACACCAATCAATAAATAAATAAATATGTTTTTTCTGGTTTCTTGGAAAAATTTATCTGATTCCTGTATGAATATCTGTAATTTACAACTCTTAAGACTTCAGTGTGTTTTTCAAAGATTTTATTTCATGTTGACCCTTTCAGTACTGTGTGCATATATGTTTTGGGAGAGTTTCTTGGAAACATTTATCTGATTCCTGTATGAATATCTTTAATTTAACCCTCGCAAGACTTCACTGTGTTTTCCAAAGATTTTATTTCATGTTGAACCCTTTCAATGCTGTTCACATATATGTTTTTTCTGGTTTCTTGGAAAAATTTATCTGATTCCTGTATGAATATATTTAATTTAACCCTCTTAAGACTTCAATGTGTTTTTCAAAGATTTTATTTCATGTTGAACCCTTTCAGTGCTGTGTGCATATATGTTTTTTCTGGTTTCTTGGAAAAATTTATCTGATTCCTGTATGAATATCTTTAATTTAGACTTCAGTGTGGGTTCCAAAGATTTTATTTCATGTAATACTGTTAACAAAAACCTATTTCTGATTTCTTTAAAAATATTTAACCCCATAATATAAGCCTCCATAAATTCTTTCTGTTTTGTGTTTATATGTGATGCTTTAACCATTTTCACACAGACTTGAATTTACTGGTGTCATTAAATTCTGTTTCTCTATTTTGAAATTTTTCTTATTCTTTAAAACCATTGAGCCAAATTTATTTATGGCACAGATCATCTTTGGTGTATATCTTTTCCACTTTGTTCAAATGAAGCTGCTGCCATCTTCAGGCTGGTGGAGTGTACTCTTTTTTTTTCCCCCAAAACTACTATATCCCTTGGGGTAGGGTTAATGCTCCATAAGCCTAAAATGCTTTAAAAATCCTCTTTTCATACGCCACTTGCAATAATGCTTAGATTTCTTGTTTGGAACTTACTTTAATGATGCAGATTCACTTTTTTCCAAAGAAACTCAGAAGATCAAAAGGTCAAAATTTGGACTCCCAAATTTGGACTCCACTCAAAATTTCTATTTTCAAAACCAGTGGGCAGATGTGAACCAAATTTGACATGTATTATATAACTGTGTCATAAGTACTTCATTTATGCCAGATTTTTTTTTTTTTTTTTTTGGGGAGGGGGGGGGGGGGGGGGGGGGTGGTGGGGTAGAGAGAACCACAGTAGTTGAAAACAACACAAAAATTTTGTTCAGTTTTTAATACTAAACAGGACAGATCTTGCAAAGAAGCTTTCCTAGGACCAGCAGAAATGAATGACCAAAAAAAGTTGCCTTTGGTTGTGTCATAGCAAATCAAAAAATTGCTCTTCCTGCCGATCACTTACTGATACACTCATCTCTTATGACAACTTGATCCAGGTGAGCATTTTAGGCTCACTTGAGCCTCTGGTTTTATTAAAATGCCTACTATTAGTTACGAATTAATTGCAACAATTTTCCGTTAAATTTTTGTTGTTGATAACTCCCATCCCAAATATAACTTATGAAGAAGTTTCCAGTTCCATAATGAGGAAACCTTACCACTGGAAAACTGGTATTCTTTCATTTGAGTGCGGAAGGTTAAACTTTTTTATTTTTATTCCAGATACATCAGAGCTGAGCACTATCGATATCAGTATACAAAAATAGGTGGTAGAGATTCAAAGGCAAATGCCTGGTGGAAACGGAAGTATATGGGAAATTACCTTCCTCCAATATCGTTATATTCCATAAAAGAATTTATGAAACATTTTGGTTTCAGAATCCCAAGACTTCCTCCTTAACACTTCTCAGTTTGAATGAATTTTCACCAAGTGATGCCTTTGTTGACAAGATCAATGTTGTAATGAAAATGGATGGAGAAAACAATAGCAGTCATTCTAGCATTTCATTAAAACTAAGCCTAAACGACAGGCAGTTTCACATATAGATCTGAAAATCTTGAATTTTCTTAATTATTCAAGCTACTTGCATATTAAATAATTTTCAGTAGGCTTAAAAAAGTTAAAAATCTGTTTCTCAAGCCTTCCTGCATGATCCTTTTGCCTGCCGCGTGTTCTCTTTTTATAACCAATGTAAAATTAAATGGTTTATGTCTGATATTTTATCCAAGTTCATAAACTTCATAAATGTGTCCCTTTAGTGCAACAATGCTTTGCTATTCTTTAGCATTGCAAAGCCTACATTCAAGGGACAAAATATATCACCACCCATGCTATTCTATAGATTATGAGGCCTAAAACAAATCAAGAACATGAACTTTTGATGGAAAAGAATTAATTTCAAAAACAGAAAATAAAATTAAAAAATGCCCACCCAGGTGCAATTTTACAAAAAAATGTCCTAAAAAACAAGATCTACTTTGTGGGGGCCATATCTGCACTCAATGTGGTGGTTGGGGAAAATAGCATATGTGCACAACAGCACACTTACCTGTTTGACCAAACCATGTGGTGAAGTATGAATTTTGTTTACTGTTGTGGGGCCCTTAGTACATTTACACTGCCAGTTTAGTTTCATCGACTGCACATGTTGCAAGGATGACAGCACACTGTAGCATACGAAAGTGAAAAAATTGCATTTTTTTCCCCACAGATTCTTAAAGTAAAAAGTATGTGATAAGGCCCCACAAAGTAGATCTGTTTCTAAGGCCATTTTTGTAAAATTGCATGTGGGTGGGAGTTTTTTTTATTTTATTATAGCCCCCACAAACAAAGTTTTTTTTTTGGGGGGGGGGGGGGGGGGGGTTATATAGGAATCACCCTGTCCGTCCGTCCATCTGTCCGTCTGTCCATCCTTATAAGCACAACTCCTAAACTGTTTGAAGAATTTTCATGAAACTTTACACAATGGAAGAACTCTATATGAAGATGTACATGAAGCAATATAATTCTGTTCTGACGTTTCCAAGGGGAAATAATCTAACTTATACATTTCAGGCACAGGGGTATCACTTTGTGAGCTTGATCACAGTACCTCTAGTTTTTTATAATTATTTCTTTGTCATCAAAAGTTCATATTCTTGGTTTGTTTTACGCCTCATAATCTACAGAATAGCATGGGTGGTGGTGTATTTTGTCACTTGAGTGCAAAGCCTTGATGCACTCAGGGGACAAATTTATAAATTTTATTAACTTGTGTAAAATATGAGGCCAAAAAACATTTAATTATTATTTTTTTAAGTTTGCATTGATTATAAAAATAGAGCATGCAGCAGCCAAAAGGACCATGTGGGAGGGCCTGATAAACAGATTTTTAATTTTTTTTAGGCCCAACTCAAGGTGCATATATTTATCATGATGCAGTACTGTGATTACAACAATGGACAGAGAATTTCAACCGGAAATGGATCATGACTGGGTTGTGACACGATCTAACCTCTCTCTCTGCTTTTCTTGATATAACACTGTAGAATCTCATCCATTGAAAAAGAAGTGCATAGTTTTCTTGATTTGGTCATGATTTTGCAGTAATTATTGATGAAATCAGCTTGTCATGATCATATCGTGATAGTGGCAGCTTTTGTGATCACGGGCCTGGAAATATGAACGATCTTTTAGGTTATGAAGGGGTTACTTCAAATATAAAATGTGAGAATGAACTACAGGTCACGACAAAATAATACCACATGCTTGCCAGTCATGCAGGACATTTTCTTAGAACTAACTCGACTCACAGGTTGCATATTGTATCCACATTATTATACCCCACAAGGGAAGGATATTGTGAAGACCTTTGTCCATCTGTCCATCTATCCATCCATCTGCCCATCGATCCATCCATCTATCTATCAGTCTGTCCATCCATCCAAACATTGTTTATGGCATAACTTGAACAATAGTTAACAGATTTCAGTTCTTTTTGGTATATGTCTATAGCAACAATGTCTACATCAAGTTCAATGACCACTGATATCATTTGAATACTATGAGAGTTATGGCCCTTTGTTACAAAAATATAAGATAAAACTTGTTTATGGCATAACTTTAACAACAGTTAACAGATTTCAGGTCTTTCGGTATATCTCTCTATAGCAACAATGTGTATGTCAAGTTCGATAACCACCAATATTCGATGAAAATTGTGGGAGTTATTTCCCTTTGTTTAAAAAATATTGTCTAATTCTTGTTTATGGCATAACTTTAACAATAGTAACCAAATTTCAATTCTTTTCATTATATGTCTCCATAGCAACAATGTCTATGTCAAGTTCGATGACCAGCGGTATCTGAATAAGAAATTTGGATTTTGTGTGAGTTGCGTTAATGGGTTAATTGGAAGTAATCCAATCTTCACTGCCTGTACTGATATGTCAAATTTTCGGTGATAAAACATCATACATGTAAATTTGTAGGTTTCCTGATTGTGATTGGTTTTGAATATATTTGTTTGTGGGGGGATTGGTATCTCTTTGTGATGCTTTTCTTGTTATGAAAAGAGAGGCATGCCATTTATGTCTTAACAGAATTTCTGTCAAAATAAATCCCAACTACTTAGGTTTGATCTCGTCCAAGTTACTAGTTGTTATTTATTTTGGCAAAAAGTGTGTTGGAACATAAACAGCATGGCTGGCATGGTGAAAACAGAAAAGATGGGGAACCCTCACAACACTTTTTTCCTATAGGTTACCAAGATGTGAAACAGTATAACTTGCAGAGGGGTTATCATGTAAACTAATTATTTCCAGACCTGTGATCATAGTACTGCACCCTGGGTGTGGCATTTTATAGAATGCTTCAAAATCCAATCATATATTATACAATTAGTGACTTTCCTTTAGGTTGATACAAGAAATTATCAACCTGAGAAAAGTAATATTCACTGAGGTTGTGGGCCAAGGTGAATAATACTTTTCAAGGGTTGATAAGTCCTTGTATCACCCTCAAGAAAAGTCAGTTATTGTTTTATTATTGCAACAAAAAAAATCGCTTGCAAATTCCTTGCTTTATTACATAACTTTTGAAGAAAAACAGCTTAATCATATGCAACAAAATAAATTTAATTTCGACATATATATATATATAAGAAGCAATGTGCATTAACTTATTTGTTCATGCTGTAGTTAATTGTTATATTTGAAGAGTTCCTAAACATTGGAACAGGGAAATTAAAGGAAGGAGTAAATTTTGTCCTGAGATTTTCTCAGATGTTTATGGGTTCGATTTCTTTCAAAGTTGGTATGGATGTTCACTACCATGGGACCCTGGGCACATGCGATTATAGTTTCAAACAGACATTTCTTGCCAGAATTATGCCCCTTTTCATCTTAGAATGCCTGAATTGCCTAGAATTTTGTTCGGAGATTTTCTCAGACGTTTATGGGTTGATTCCTCTGAAACTTTGGTATGGATATTCACCACTGTGGGGTCCAGTGCACCTGCAGTTATAGTTTTGATCAGACTTTTTTCCCACAGTTATGCACCTTTTCATCCGAGAATGTCTGAATTTTGTTCGCAGATTTTCTCAGATGTTTATGGGTCAATTCCTTTTAAACTTGATATGGATGTTCACCACTATGGGAACCTGTGCATCTGCTATTATAGTTTCAATCAGCCTTTTTTGCCAGAGTTGTGCCTATTTTCATCTTAGAATAATCTTGGCAGTGGGGGAGGGGGGGTGGGGGTATGAACAGGCCCATCTTGGACAGTCACACCTCTGGTTTTATCAGAATCTGCGCTTTTTCTTTCTTTGCTGTTGTCTGTTAGATGTTTATTGTCTTTGAGTGGTGTGATGTCAATATTGTCATGTTTTCTTGAATTACAAATTTCCAGAATGGTTTAGTTTTGATTGTCTCTGTTCCTTCAAGTATCGCTGAGTTGATGAATTCCTTCTTGCCTTTTACCTTCTTTTTGGTAGCGGTTGTAGTTTGCCTTGTTATTTGGTTTTTGCCCTTGATTGTAAAGGTTTTGTCTCTTTAAGCACTTTCTTGATTTAAACTATGGGAATCTCTTGGGATGTTTTGACATTTCAGAACAGGCTTTCATTATTGTTAATTTGAAATGACCACAAGCTATGACTATTTATTAGCTCACCTTGACAAAGTCAAGCTGAGCTTATCTAATTGCTCTCCATCCATCTTCTGTCATCCGTCAACACCATGATTTGGTCTTCTCCAAAACCACTGGGCCAATTCAAGTGAAAGTTTGTGTGAGTGATGGTCCCAAAGGGGCATTGCATTTTTTTCTACTCAACATGCCCAGCCCCATAGGGATGGGGTGGGGGAAAATGCTCCAACATATTTTTAAAATCTTCTCATGAGCCAGTGGGTATAATGACTTGATATGTGGTATGGAGCTTCCTTTTGAGGTGTATAATCAAGTGTATTCAAACAAAGTTCGTGAAGCAATATTTGCCTTTGTAATGGGAGGGGCAAGATTATTGGCCCTGCCCAAAATTTCTATTTTCTGAACGTATGGTCCAATTTGAACCAAATTAGGTATGTGTTATCACTGCATCACAGGCACTTGACTCATGCAAAAAAAATTTTCCAGTGTCTCCATGAGAACCCAATGAGCTAAAAATAGAAATATTTTCAAATGCCCATATTTCCCAAACCACACAGAACAGAGAACTGTTATTTGGCATGAAGCATCCTTTGGACCAGTAGAATTTTCTTCAGAACCATATTTGATATTTGATATACAGCATCCATAGGGGGTCAGATACAAGTTTGGTAAAATGAAGCCCCTTGGTTCATATTTGGGCTCAATACAGGAGCCCAAATTTTTAACTTAGGACAATATGGAGAATACTCTTTAAAAATCTTCTTCAGAACCACCAATCAGAATCTTTAATGTTTGGTATACATCATTGTTATAAAAGTCAGATTCAAGATTGTTCAAACCAAGTCCCTAGGTTAATATTTGGGCTTCCTATGGAAATAGTGCAATATGGGGATAATTTTTAGAAATCTTCTTCTTTGGATCCACCAGTCCGAATGATTTCATATACAACATCTCTAGGGGAGTCAGATTCAAGATTGTTCAAATTGGGTCTGTAGGTTAATATTTGGGCTCGTTATGGTAGCCCAAATTTTAACTTAGTGCAATATGAGGAAATTTCTTCTCTGGGGAGGTCAGATTCTAGTTTGTTCAAATTGGGTCCCTAGGTTAATATTTGGGCTCACCATGGTAACCCAAATTTTAACATAGTGCAATATAATGAAATTTCTTTAAAAATTTTCTTCTAAAGATCCACCTGTCAGAATGCTTAAATATTTGGTATACATCATATCTAGTGGGGTCAAATTCAACTTTGTTCAAATCGAATGCCTGGGATAATAGTTGGACTCCCTTTGGGAGCTGGAATTGGCCATGGAGCTGAAGAAATTAAAATGTTTTATTTAGTACCCTCCAGAGGTGTGTAACTAAGATTAATCCACATAGGTTGTATCCAGGGGCTCCATAGGGGAGCTCCACTTTTTACATTATGATCAACAAAAGAAAAGGCATGATGCTTGGACTATTTTAGTGACTCCTGAGGGGCTCAAGGATTGACAATGTATCCTATGGAGATGGATTGCTTAATGTAGATTCATTCTTGGACTCTGTTTATGTCGGGTTCTGTTCAAGATGAGCGCTTCAGGCCCTGTGGGTCCTCTTGTTTTAAAACAGCCATTATAACCTTAAAAATATACAAATTCATATTAGAGTTATATTTAGGCTTTTCCCTCTGGAAAAGACTATTGTTTTTCTACTGATTATTAGGCTTTTCCCTCTGGAAAAGACTCTTGTTATTCTACGGATTAGATTAGATTTATTCGTGTTTAAGGTCTCATATTTATGCACAATGGCTAATCATAACTGTGACAGTTTTACGGGTGGAGGAAGCCGGAGTACCCGGAGAGAACCACCGAGCAATGGCAAGCAACTGTCAGTTCCACAACATACTAACTCCACACAAGCAGGGTTAGCATTGGATGAAGACAAGTGCACCATCGACATGCAGTACGCCTTAGTACACAACGCCACCGTGCCCCCACACGGGCAATGGAGATGAAGTGTCTTGCCCAAGGACACAACGCGGTTGCCACAGGTGGGACTCGAACCAAGGTCCTCTCGGCCTGCAGCCTACACCTCTAACTACTGAACCACCATGCTCCCCATTCTATGGATTATTATTATTTTTTTTTTTTGTGGGTTTGTGGGGGGGGGGGGGGGGGGGGGGGAGGGGGTTCCACACATTTTGTCCATACGATTCAGAGGCCATTCGAACTGATTTTCACGAAATTTTGCACTCATAGACAGTCACAAAATCTAAATTTTTGATTTAACTCTTATTTCATCTGAATTGGCAAAAAACTGCCAAAATTGGGGTTTATAGGCACTTTCTCGAAACCCGTCTTGTAGATTGTTTTTAAATATTCTTCATTATTAGACCTGTCTGTGACACGACCATTCATATACAAGAGATATTAGGCGATGCATATGGTAACCCTCCACAGACAGCCAAACATCAAAATTTTGATGTAATGGGCTGTTTTAGGGCTCCAAAAGCACCCAGACGATACACAGGAGATAAACATGACTTCATTTATTGGAAGTGGGATTCACTGTGGATCATTTTTGTAAGTAATAAGGGTATTCAAAAAACCAAGCATTAACCCGTTTTGGGCTGGTTAAACTGCAATACCCTTCAAAAGCTAAAAAATTCATGTTTTCTGTAGATTTCTCTAAACAAGTCTTGTAGATTTTCAAGAAAAATTGGCCACTCGCAGGTCCTGGTGTGACAATACAAGTTGCATGGACAAAATACTCCGGTGAGCATTTTTTAACCCTCCACTGGGTGCTAAAAGACAAAACTGTGATAAAATGGGCTATTTTTGGACAGCAACAGCACCCAAGGGGTACGCCACAAAGAATAGTACCTCCTTTCATCAAGCGCAAAATTTATACGGAAACATTTTTGTAAGGAGTAAAGGTATTCAAAAGTCGAAGTCTTAACCCATTTTTGGCAGGATAAAAAGAGATACCCATTAAAGGCTTAAAAGTCCCACACTCGTAGACAGTCACAAAATCTCAATTTTTGATTTAACCCTTTTTCGACAGAATTGGCAAAAAACTGACAAAATCGGGGGTTTATAGGCACTTTCTCGAAACACGTCTTGTAGATTTTTTTTAAACATTCTTCATTATTAGACCTGTCTGTTACACAACCATTCATATACAAGAGATATTAGGCGATGCATATGGTAACCCTCCACAGGCTGCCAAACATCGAAATTTTGATGAAATGGGCTGTTTTCAGGCTCCAAAAGCGCCCAGACGATACACGGGAGATAAACATGACTTCATTTATTGGAAGTGGGATTCACTGTGGATCACTTTTGTAATAATAAGGGTATTCAAAAAACCAAGTGTTAACCCATTTTGGGGTGGTTAAACTGCAATACCCTTCAAAAGCTAAAAAATTCATGTTTTCTGTGGATTTCTCTAAACAAGTCTTGTAGATTTTCAAGAAAAATTGGCCACTCGCAGGTCCTGGTGTGACAATACAAGTTGCATGGACAAAATACTCCGGTGAGCATTTTTTTTAACCCTCCACTCACTGCTCCACTGGGTGCTAAAAGTCAAAATTGTGATAAAATGGGCTGTTTTGGACAGTACCCAATAGAAATGCCACAAAGAAAAGTACCTCCTTTTATCAAGCGCAAAATTTATACGGAAACATTTTTGTAAGTAGTAAGGGTATTCAAAAGTCGAAGTCTTAGTCCATTTTTGCAGGATAAAAAGAGATACCCCTTAAAGGCTTAAAATTCACATTTTCTGTAGATTTCTCAAAAAAACATCATGTAGGTTTTCAAGAAAAATTGACTATTCACAGGTCTTTGTGTGACATTACAAGTTGCATGGACAAAATATTCCAATGAGCATTTATTAACCCTCTACAGGCTGCCAAGCATCATAATTTTGTTGAAATGGGCTGTTTTCGGACACGCACAGCACGCAATGTAAACCCGAGAGATACACAGACTCTCCTTTGTTTGAAGTGGAATTCACTGAGGACCATTTTTATAAGGAATAAGGGTATTCAAAAACCCAAGCGTTAACCTCTTTTGGGGTGGTTAATAGACATACCTATCAAAAGCTTAAAAAATCATGTTCTCCCTGGATTTCTTTACAGACATCTTGTAAGTTTTCAACAGAAAATGGCCATTGATAGGTCTTGGTGACACATTACCGGTTGCATGGATAAAATATTCCGGTAAGCATTTGTTAACCCTCCATAGGCAGCTAAATGTCAACATTTTGAAAAAATAGTCTGTTTTTGAACACCAACAACATCAAATGAGGATGCCACAGAGAAATTTAACTTCTTTTACCGGACGCAAAACTGATTTTTGTAAGTAGGAAGGCTAAAAAACTGTCAAAATTGGGGTTTATAGGCAATTTCTCGCAACGTGTCTTGCAGATTTTTTTTAAACTATCTTCATTGTTAGACCTCCCTGTGACACGACCATTCATATACAAGAGATATTAGGCAATGCATATGTTAACCCTCCACAGGCTGTCAAACATCGAAATTTTGATGAAATCTAAGACCAAAAATTACATGTCCTAAATGGTCCTCCATACTTTTACTCCACTGCACATGTGTAGTGTCAAGGAGGTCTCGAAATTGGCGCCAAAAGTCATTTTCTTTGTTTGGCCCTCAATTCAGTTACATCTGACTGATATTTGTGCTTGTAAATCTCAGTTTTAATGATGCCAGACACATAATTATGAGAGAAATGGTGGATATAAGGAGGAAATAGAAGGAGGAGAGGAAGAAACAGTGGAAGGAAATGTTCAGGGCTGTAACTTATAATTTTTTTACGAAATTATTTCATGTTACCTATTTTCGAGGCATGACCATGTTGTGGTCATTCTTGCTCTGAATGTTCCATTGTTTGATCAGTGTTTCCTCTCTCCCTTTCCTTTATTCCCCCCAAGCTATTCTCCCATGCTTTTGGCTTATTTTTTTGTAATGTTTATTACTAAAATTTCTTGGGAGTTTTGGCTTGCAAACAGAATTATTTTCTGTTTTTTCCCCATGTTTACGTCCTCACCCTTGGGTGTTTAGGCGTTTTGGTCTGCATCTACCATCTGATGTTCTGCAGTTTCTTCTCTGGAAGTCTCTGTTTTGCATCAGATAGTGTTTAAACTGGTAACTGATTTCGGGCCATGTTTACCAGTGCCTGGAGTCATGTTTCCGGTTTGTGTACACTTTTTGTTTATGTTGACAACGGTTACTTTTGATAGTGATTACTTGTCTTCTGCTTAGTTCAGTTCATAGCAAGATACATTAATATTATCCGTAAGTGTTACATTAATTTTTTAGAATGATTTTAAAATTCTTGTCCACACTTAGGCATTTTTGGGATCCATTTGGGTTCATTGTTCCCGTTGGGAACTTGGGCTCTTCTGAAAATATTTTCAAAAAAAATTTTTGGGGGAAATTATTTTCTTTTGAAATGTTACATTGGATTATATTATATTATGTACATTTGTTTCAACGGTTAGTATGAGTAATATGATTGTGTATATTTTTTCATGTTGAAAAAATATTGTTCAAATTGTAATGTGAGGATATCTTCCTCTAATTCTCAGGTCATTGTGTTTCTTATAGTCAATGTATTCACACTAATTCTTGCTCTGTGTGTGTTGATTGCTATGACAACATTGGAGATGTGTGTCATGGTATTTGGTTAGCAGTGAGGGGTCCATTAGGCCCTCTCTCTGCAGGGTCGCTCTATATTATCAGTTTCTTTTTCAGAATTCAGAGTGATGTTTTCATGATGTCTTCAACAAGTCTGTCTCCGTAGTTGCAATATTAGGGCTAGCAGGAAGTGCTCATGGTATTACGACCATTGCCGGGAGTTCGCTAGTTTGATCAAAGGCATTGATCGCCCACTAGTCCGCCCGGCGCCCGGTGTCGCGACCATTCACCGAATGGCTCAGCACCCGGGTTCGTCCGTCACGGTACAGGGAAGCAGATTGGGTGATGCGAGCACTATAAAACATCGAATGTGCACTCCCAGCAACGACGGATCCGAGGATAGTACGGAGGAAGCCTTCAGTCCGGTAGCTAGCTCGTCCAGGTTCACCTGGACCGTGAGCGAGAGAGGCCCCCTCTCTCTTACATCAACATCTTTGCCACAATGTTGTTTTGTTGTATGTTTGTTCGCTTAGTCGGAGCTTACGTCCACTCCTTCTGCTCGGGACGCTCCGTCGCATGACAGTCCGACGCGGCTGTTATATTGGCTTCCTCATCCTCATCCACACACATGACCGCACCTTGGCTATGTGACCACAGATTTCCAGGCGACGTTCGCATATTATATAAATGCAGGATTGAATGTTCCTGGTGCTCCTGCTTCGCCGACCAAGGAATACACGTCGACCAGGTCACTCCATCTGCCAGCCAAGGATACGAGACCTTTCTAGTTGGGACGTTCGCATATTATATAAATGCAGGAATGAACGTCCCTGGAGCTTCCAACGGATAATTACATAGGATCGCAGCTCCACAGGTCTCATAAGGTTGCATGAACAAGGTGTTGTTACCGTGATGTCTTTGTAAGTGTGCTTCCGTCGTCACAGTCAAATAAATAGTTAGTGGCAGAAGTGCTCATGTAGATAATTCAATTGCATGGAGTTCCCTGGTAGGATCGATGGCTTTGACGCCCGCTAGCTCGCCCGGTGTCGCGACCATTCACCAAATGGCTCAGCACCCGGGTTCATCCGTTGCGGTCCAGGAAGGAGATTTGGGTGATGCGAGCCCTGTAAAATACAATGTGCACACCCAGTGACGACAGATACGAGGATGGTACGGAGGAAGCCAATTAGTCCAGTTCCTAGCTCGTCCAGGTCCGTCCAGGCTGCGAGCGAGAGAGGTCCCTCTCTCCTACTACAACATCTGGGTCCAGATGTTGTGGTACAAAACGTTCCTCAGTCGGAGTATACGTCCACCGCTCGGGACGCTCCGTTATATAGACAGTCCGGGGAGACTGCTCTTTCGGCTTCCTCATCCTCACGGCAGCACACGTGACTGCACATTGGCTACGTGACCAGTCATATTCAACCAACCAGGGATTCTACGGCGACCAGGTCATGCCATCCGGTAGCCAAGGATATGAGGCCTTCATACTCTGGACGTTCGCATATAAGAAATATGCAGGAGTCAACGTCCTAGGAGCTTCCAGTGGCTAAATCCTGTAAGACTGCAGCTCCGCAGGCCTCCGTTACGGACGTGCTATCGCAGATAGCACAAATTATCCCAGCATCCCAGCATCTGACAGTAACTCTGTCGGATCTAGAATTATCCGAGGAAGCTGGATTGGTACGTTCCGCTGCAGGTTCAGTTACGGACGACCAAGTATTACAAGTGGTCCGACAGGATGGCGAAAGGGATACGGAGAAGTTGTATTTTTCCCTTTCGGAACAACATAATTGCCGGCATTATCTTCTGAAGTTGTTCCTCCAGACCAAATAGCTGCGTTGCCAGATAAGAGACTGATAGCGCCACTGGACTCAGAATTCTTATCGGTTTAGGGACCTCGTCCCTCAGTTTCCGACATAGTCCAGAAATGTCTCATGGACATTTGAACTATTGAATGATGCTATATACATATAACTTGCTACCTAAACGGGCAGGTCGGGTTTCTTATTGGCAAATGCTCTACTTCTGCCTTTCAATTCAAGGAATAATTTCGAAACAGCAGGACAGAGTATTCCGAGAGTTTCTCTGCGTCTAGACGACCAGGCCAAAGACCTAGTATTGTCTATACTGTCGTCAATGTCAATTCCAACCACCATGTTGGAAATGACAATATCGTCTAGCAGGGTAGCTTAGTCGCATCATCGTACGCAGATCACCTTACCAGAGCGTTATCTTTACGTCTCAAAGGAAAAGAATTCCAGGATGTACATCCTCCTTAAGAGTTCTTTCAAGGGCCTCACGTACAACTCCGCGATATGGAGTTGGCTAGACGTGACACGTCCCTAGCTACATCCACGCGTGTGGATAGTAAGGTGAAAAACTCTCTCAGAGTCGCTCCGGTGTCCGGAGAGTTTCTCTTCGACGGCAAGCTTTCTGCAATCTATGATAAGATAACTAAGAAAGCTTCAGACTCTGCTATTCAAATCCGCTTCCATATAATCTGATTCAGCGGAAAAAGTAGGACAGGCACTTCTGGGATGAATACGTCAAAGGGAAGTTCCTATAGAGGTTCCTATGCGTCCTCTAGGTCTTCCTCTAGAGACTGTCAGGGTAGCGACTTAGGTAGGGGCCGTGATACTGGCCAAGACATCCGGTCAGATGCATCTAGGTCGACAGGGTGAGGTGCGGGATGTGGAGGACATGGTTTCTCCTTCCGCAAGCCTCGCAGGACCAGGAGGTAATGGTATTTACCTCTATCGTGTACCAGTGAGTGGAAGACTGTCGAGTTTCTCAATCAATTGGGAGTAGATTATGCATGTTCCTTGAAGTTGAGGGGTGATTTCGGAAGGATTAAATTGTCCTTCAAACGAAAACCTCCGTTACTCGAAGTCCAAGATGGACTCCGTCAGGTCCGCAGGGAAGAGGCTCGTTTCCATCAGAAGTCCAGTCTCTTCTGGAATGATCGCGATAGAGATCGTAGAAATCCAGGAATTTCTAGGTTTCTACAACCATCCTTTTCTGGTTCCAAAACCAGACGGCTCGTTCCGTCCACTCATAAATCTGAGCTGGATAAACAAGCTGATCGTGGCTCCAAGTTTCTATATGGAGACCATCCGATTGGTCAGAGCGAGTATTCGAGTGTACGACTATGCTACGTGCATAGATCTCAAGATGCGTACTTTCATGTCCTAGTACATCAGGCGTTCAGGAAGTATCTTTGCTTCTTCATCATAGGAGTCGTGTTTCGCAATGTGCTTTGGTCTGAATCTAGCCCCCTGGGCTTTCACTCGAATATTGAACTCAGTAATGACTCATTTCCGAGCTCATTTATCTGCGATAACGTCGGCCTACTGGGGCGACCTTCTTCAGAGGTACGGCAATGAGTTAACACTTCAGAACGATGTGCAGAATCTGTTTCTGTTACTCCGACGTCTCCGTTTCATAAGTAAACGAGGAGAAGTTGGATCTGGTACCGTCCATCATTCACCCACCGGGGGATGAGCTTCGAGACGCACAACATTCTCGTTCGTCTGCCGTTAACCAGAGCGAAATTAATCAGTTGTTATCCTCACTGTTGTTCTCGCTCAGACAAGGTCTCAGCGAGAGATCTCATGAGACTGATACGTTTGTGCTGAGCTGCTGGGATTTTATTCCGATGGGGCGGTTACGCACTTGTCCTCTCCAAAATTCTTATAATCCAGAATTGGAGGGTGAAGATTCTTTCGCTCGATACGGACATCTTCTTGTCAAATCAAGTGAATAAGAGATTCAGACTTGGACAGTGTTTTCAGTGGTAAACTCAGGGAGTTCCACTGCAATTGCCGGATCCGAGTTTTACAGTATTGATGGACGCCACTCAAACGGGTTGGGACATATCATTGAGCCCAAAGGATTTGAAGTGCCAGGGTCTTTGGGATCCGTAGTTACTAATCAAGCACATAAACATCAAGATTGATGTCATTTTGGCTTGCTACGTTATTGGATGAACGTTATTCAGAATGCTCACGTGCTAATTCTGTCCGACAATTCGACGGTATTAGCGTATTTTCGGAACTAGAAGGCACTCATTCCATTCTGTTATTCATGTTAATGGAATGAATCTTTCTGTTTGTACTAGAACATTAAGTTCTCCTATCGGTCCATCATATTCCAGGTCTTCTGAACGTATTAGCAGACTCCTTTCACGGAGGGGCCACTTGTTGCCGCCAGAATGGGCTTTCAACAACGAGTAATCAATCAGATTGCTACCAAGGAGAATGGCCAATTGATCGACTTATTCGCGGCGCATCTCAACAATCAGTTGCAGACATATGTGTCACAATGTTTGGATCTTTGAGCGTTTGCAGTAGACGCTCTATCGATCTCGTGAGACGGAATAATAGGATATGTGTATCTTCCGGTGCAGTTGATTTAGCAGATATTGCTCAAGTTAAATAATCTAAATGCAATTCTGTTGGTAGCATTTCTATCTCCAGAAAGACCGTGGATTAATCTACTCAGGCGTCTGTTGTGGGACATGCCGTGAAAGCTTCCTCCACATTTCGGTCCATTCTATGGTCAGATGGATCAATTTACTATCAGTACTGCTTATGATAATATCTTCAATCAGCAGTCTGTGCTTTAGATTTAAGCTCATGAAGTAAGAGTTCTTTCTTCGTCATGGACTTATGCTAATAATGTTGCTATTACAGATCTGATGAGGGCTACATATTGGTCTTAGCCTTTCACTGTCATGAATTTGTATCTGAGAAATATTGAGTCCATTTCTGCAGATCTGCATTGTTTAGGTCCGTTATTTTTGACTCAGAATGTCGTTCACTAAACAGTTGCAACTATATGTGTGTAGGTTTTCAGTTCTGGCAGTGACTCTGTACTGCTGCCCTCTTAACTCTGGAGTATTTGATCCAGGGCAAGGGGAAGGGGGGGGGGGGGTGTTCCCTTAGGTCACATGCTTTATAGTGTAAAGCAAGGGAATACCTCTCTTGGAGTCAGTAATTCCGAGTCGGTACCGGGATGGTTTTAAAGTGTAAAGCTGAGGTTTACTCATCTATGTAATATTTTTAAAGTGAAGCATTTGTATATGTTACGTGTTAATCGGGCGTTAATATACAATCCTCGGACACTTTTAAATGAGTATATAAAGTCTCATTTCTCTGGACTTCCTTATATATTGGCTTTCCTTTAAAAATATTAGTATAAAGGGTTATACTGGATGTTAATAGAGATCATTGATGTTATTGTGCTCAATTGGTGTTGTGTCTTTCCTTTTTGATAGAAATAAGAAAGATACATGTAAAGCCTATCTCTCCTTTTCTCTTTTGAGGGGATAGTTCTGTTATATGTAATTGAGTCTATTGGATTTTCCTTTATGTCCTAGGCCCTCCAACCTTTTTACTATTCAGCTAAGTCTGGGTCATTGGTACAGTATAAAAATGTTAAAAAATTTATAGTAATTTTTATATTTTTTATACTTACCAATGACCCAGATGGGGATAGCCCTCCCAGGGATTGAGAACTCATATCTCTCCGCTGAGTACATAATGCTTACCAGGCACTGGTTGTAAGAATGACTTTTGGTGCCAATTTCGAGACCTCCTTGACACTGCACATGCGCAGTGGAGTAAAAGTATGGAGGACCATATAGGACATGTAATTTTCGGTTTTAGATGCAAATTTTGGGGATGGGGGGGGGGGGGGGGTCAAATTTGCATTTGGCCCTAAATGTTTTAGAGTTAGCACCAGCTAAGTCTGGGTCATTGGTAAGTATAAAAAATATGTAAATTACTATAAATTTTTTAACTTTCTGTGGATTTCTCTAAAAACATCTTTTAGGTTTCAAGAAAAATTGACTACTCGCAGGTCTTTGTGTGACATTACAAGTTGCATGGACAATATATTCCGGTGAGCGTTTATTAACCCTCTACAGGCTGCCAAGCATCGTAATTTTGTTGAAATGGACTGTTCTCGGACACGCACAGCACCCAATGTATACCCAAGAAATAAACATAATCTCCTTTGTTGGAAGTGGAATTCACCGAGAGCAATTTTTGTAACTAATAAGGGTATTCAAGAAACCAAGCGTTAACCCCTTTTATGGTGGTTAATAGTGATACCCATCAAAAACTTTAAAAAATTCATGTTTTCCCTGGATTTCTTTACAAACATCTTGTAGGGTTTTCAAGAGAAAATGGTCATTGATAGGTATTGGTGTCACATTACCAGCTGCATGGATAAATTATTCTGATAAGCATTTGTTAACCCTCCATGGGCTGCTAAATGTCAAAATTTTCAAAAAAATAGTCTGTTTTTCGACACCAACAACATCAAATGAGGATGCCACTGAGAAATTTAACTTCTTTTACCACACGCAAAACTGATTTTTAGCTCAACTTGACAAAGTCAAGCTGAGCTATTGTCATCACTTCTTGCCTGTCGGCATACGTACGTATGTTAGTACGTATGTACGTTAGTACGTACATCCACAATTTCCTTTGGCACACCTCACAGGTCGCATTTATGATCAGGTCACTTTGAAACTTGGTATGCTTGTTTGGGGTGACCTCTAGATGGGAGCTATCGATTTTCTTCAATTTCCATCAAAAAATGTTGCCGCGGCCAACATTCTTAGAACTTAGTTTAGTCAGACCACAATATTTCCCTTTGGCACACCCTACAGGGCACATTTATGATTGGATTGCTTTGAAACCTGGTATGCTTGTTTGGGGAGACCTCTAGATGGGAACTATTGATTTTCTTCAATTTCCATCAAAGAATGTTGCCGAGGCCAACGTTCTTAGAACTTAGTTTAGTTAGAAGACCTCAATATTTCCCTTTGGCACACCCTACAGGGCACATTTATGACCGGATTGCTTTGAAACCTGGCGTGCTTGTTTGGGGTTACCTGTAGATAGGAGCTATCGATTTTCTTCAATTTCCATCAAAAAATGTTGCCGCGGCCAATGTTCTTAGACCTTAGCTTAGTCAGACCACAATATTTCCCTTTGGCACACCCTACAGGGCACATTTATGACTGGATTGCTTTGAAACCTAATATGCTTGTTTAGGGTGACCTCTAGATGGGAGCTATCGATTTTCCTCAATTTCCGTCAAAAAAATGTTGCATGGCCAACGTTCTTAGAACTCAGTTTAGTCAGACCACAATATTTCCATTTGGCTCACCCTACAGGGCACACTTATGATTGGATTGCTTTGAAACCTGGCATGCTTATTTGGGGTGACCTCTAGATGGGAGCTATCAATTTTCTTCAATTTCTGACAAAGAATGTTGCCGCGGCCAACGTTCTTAGAACTTAGTTTAGTCAGACCTCAATATTTCTCTTTGGCACACCCTACAGGGAGCATTTATGATTGGATTGCTTTGAAACCTGGTATGCTTGTTTGGGGTGACCTCTAGATGGGAGCTATCGATTTTCTTCCATTTCCGTCAAAAAAATGTTGCCGCGGCCAATGTTCTTAGAACTTAGTTTAGTCAGACCTCAATATTTCCCTTTGGCACACCCTACAGGGCACATTTATGATCGGATTGCTATTGAAACCTGGCATGCTTGTTTGGGGTGACCTCTAGATGGGAGCTATCGATTTTTAGCTCACCTGACTTTCAGTCAGGAGAGCTATAGTGATCACTCACCGTCCGTCTTCCGTCGTCGTTCGTCGTCCGTGAACATGGTGTTTGCATCTTCTCCTCCCAAACTGCTGAACCAATTTAATTGATATTTGAGATAATAGTTTGTTATGACATCGCAATTTGATTGTGTTCAAATCAAGTTGCCTCGCCCGTGGGTAGGGCCACACCCAAAAAGTGTGCTGAAATCTTAAAAAATCTTCTTCTCATGAACCAGCTGTAGCAGAGACTTGATATTTGGTGTGCAGCTTCCTTTTGAGGTGTAGACTCGGATTTGTTCAAGAGAAGTTTGTGGGGCTATACTTGGCGTCATGATGGGAGGGGAAAGAATATTTGCCCCTCCCAAAATTTCTATTTTCGAAACCGAGAGGCAAATTTGGACCAAATTTGATATGAGGGCTTACTGGGTCATAAGTACTTAATTTATGCAAAAAACCATTTTTCCTGTCGCCCCATGGGGACCGCAGGAGCTAAAAATAGAAAAAAATTAAAACGCCCATATCTCCAAAACTACATGGCACTGAGAATTCTTATTTCTTGTGAAGCTTCCTTAGGACCAACAGAATGGAATGGTCAAAAAAAATTCCCATCGGTTTTATCATGGGGTACTTTTTGGGGAATTTGAAAAAGTGCTGTGTCAGCATTTTTCAACACTGTGGGTAATGGGGAAAAACATATAAGACTTCTTTTCTCCCAAACCACTGCTCCAAAAGCTTTCAAATTTCACATATAACATCTTTGGAAGATTGTTTCACAAGTTTATTGAAATCAATTGCCTGGGTCGATATTTGGGCTCTCTATGGGAGCCCAAATGTTTAAATTAGTGCAGTATGAGGAGTATTTTTTAAAAATCTTCTTCTTCAGATCTACCGATAAGAATGTTTTGATATTTGGTATGCAGCATCCTTGGAGGGGTGAGATTCAAGTTTGTTCAAGCCAAGTCCCTGGGTTGATATTTAGGCTGAAAATTTGGGGTCCCGTTGCGGACTTAAAAATTTTGGACCAAAATCTGGAAATTTTTTTTTTGTTTTTTTATGCGTTTCGGTCAATTTTAAGACCCAAAAAATATTTTTTGTTTACACTGAAAATTTGGGGTCAGGGTGGGACTTTGAAAATTTTGGACCAAAATCCTGAATTTTTTTTTTTTGTTTTTTTATGCATTTTTGTCAATTTTAAGACAAAAAAAAATTTTTTTTTTTACACTCGAAATTTGGGGTCCGGGTGGGACTTATAAAATTTTGGACCAAAATCCTGAATTTTTTTCTTTTGTTTTTTATGCATTTTGGTAAATTTTAAGAGAACAAAAAAAAATTTTTGTTACACTGAAAATTTGGGGTCCGGGTGGGACAATTTTGGACCACAATCCGGAAATTAGTTTTTTATGCGTTTTGAGAAGAAAAAAAAAATTGAGGCTGAAAATATTTTGTTTGGGGAAAAAAATCTGTTTTTTTATGCGTTTATCTCAATTTTGGGACGTAAAAGTGCAGGAACTGAAAATAGAAGGAAAATCCTGTGTATTGTGTGGGCACAATCGCTTCATCCAGTTGGTATATGTTTTTCTTAGGAGGGGCATATGCAGCTTATTCAAGTCCCTGGTTTGATATTTAGACTACCATGTCAGGTGAGCGCCCGCAGGCCCCCTGGGGCCTCTTGTTTCCTTTTGTCAAAAATGCTTTTTGTACAGTTTTTGTGTTAAAGTTCGTGTTTAAAAATCCAGACAGAAATTATTACCCCCTCCCCCACACCCCCCCCCCCCCCCTCCCAATTAGGTATTTTTTTTTTTCTTTCCTCGAATATGCATTTTGAACTATTTACAGTCACTAAGTCAAGCGTATCAGGAAGTGACATTGAGAGTGAATAATTTTATAATGCAACTTTGAAAATTTGCAGTGACCGTGTTACTCATTGTTTGTTAATGTGCACAACAATATTGCTCCATGAAATAAGGGTTTTTTGAAAACTTTTTCTCACCCAACATTATGTCACAGAACTGTATTATTAATTTAAGTTTTAATCTGTTTATGTGACAGAATTGTTAGATAAATGAATCACAGTGATAATGTGCATGTCCTGTAATTTGCATTAGTTCCTTGGTGGTGTCCAGAATGGGATCACAACTCATCGGCAAAGCCGGCTCGTTGTGATTCTATTCTGGAACCCACCTCAAATCTGATACGAATCACAGAACATGCACATTATCATGATAATCTGTATTTATCTAACAATCATATAGTTTTTGGCCTCAAAACCGCGAGAAACCGTATGTATTACATAATGTGTTCCGATTCCGTATCATATAGACAACTCAATCTGATTCCGTATCATATAGACGACTCGTTTCCGGTTGCACTACAGGCTATCATAACAGGCGCATGGACACATTCTATGTGCGTTTCAGTGATCGACCGAACATTATGTCCCAAAAATGTTTAAAAATAATTTAACCTTTTACCTAACACGAAAAGCAGACACTTGCAAAAACAATTCTTCAATAACTGTGTTTTTTCATTTTTAGCTCAACTTTGGCGAAGCCAAATTTGAGCTTTTGTCATGGCGTATTTATGAACCGATTTTTACAACACTTCTTGGGTACCTTTGTTATGACCGTGGGACAAGAACGAGTATTTTGGGGTCCGGTCCGAAATTCAGGATGGCTGCCAGCCGCCATTTTGTACCGACGATGCAGAAATCTGTTTTTTGCACAGAACTTCCATATGAAAGCACTGATTTGAATAATTTTTGTATGAATGTTTAGTACCATGGGATACATCACATATAATACGGGTTTTTCTCTCGTACGTAAATTATGCAAATTAGACTAACTTTGATGTATTTAGTGTTACTTTCAGCACTGTCAGTGCAAAAGCCAATACGGCTCGGGCTAGAGGCCGCATTTATGAACCGATCTTTACAAAACTTCTTGGGTACCTTTGGTATCACCGTGGGACGAGAACGAGTGTTTTTGGGTGCAGTCCGAAATTCAAGATGGCCGCTGGCAGCCATTTTGTTAAAAATTAGGGGCAATCAGATTTTTGCGCAGAACTTCCACATGAAAGCTCTACTTTGAATAATTTTTTGTATGAATGTTTAGTACCATGGGATACATCACATATATTACAGGTTTTTTTCTCGTGCAGAAATTATGCAAATTAGATGAACTTTGATTTTTTCAGTGCTACTTGCACACAGTAAGTACACATGTCAATACGGCTCGGGCTAGAGGCTGTATTTATCAACCGATCTTCACGAAACTTCTTGGGTACCTCTGCTATCACCTTGGGACGAGAACGAGTGTTTCTGAGTGCGGTCTGAAATTCAAGATGGCTGCCAGTGGCCATTTTGTACCGAAATTAGGTCTAATCAGTTTTTTGTACACAACTTCTATACGGCTCAGTCTAGAGGCCGTATTTATGAACCGATCTTTACGAAACTTCTTGGGTACCTTTGTTATCACCGTGGGATGAGAACGGAGTTTTTGTGTGTGTGCAGCCATTTTGTACCAAAATTAGTGCAATCAGTCTTTTGTACAGAACTTCTTGTATGAAAGTTCTGATTTGAATAAATTTTTGTATGAATGTTTAGTAAAATGGAATACATCACATACAGTATGGGTTTTTTTCTCGTGCAGAAATTATGCAAATTAGATGAATTTTGATTTATTTAGTGCTACTTATACACTGTAAGTGCACATGTCAATACGGCTCGGGCTAGAGACTGTATTTATCAACCGATCCTCACAAAACTTCTTGGGTACCTTTGTTCTCACCTTGGGACGGGAACGAATGTTTCTGAGTGCGATCCAAAATTCAAGATGACTGCCAGTGGCCATTTTGTACTGAAATTAGGTCCAATCAATTTTTTTGTCACAACTTCTATACAGCTCGTATTTATGAACTGATCTCCACGAAACTTCTTGGGTACCTTTGTTTTCACCTTGGGACAGGAATGAGTGTGTTTTGGGGTGCCTTTGTTATCACTGTGCTATGAGAACAAATATTTGGGGGTTCAGTCAGACCCACTCTGGGACTCAAAGATTTCTTTTCTAGTTTAGCATCTGACTGTCACCCACCTTTACAATACTTTTACCTATACATTTGTTACAGGCTACGATCAGTATTTATGTACAGGCCGTTACAATACTTTATATGTACCTTTGTTATCAAGTCATTACCTAGATATTTGTCATTGCTGTGTCACATACTATACATGTACATGTCTTGACAAGTTGAGCTCAATGAGCTCATTCCAACGAGGGGTTCATAACCTATGTTTTTGAGACAAAAAAAATGAAAAATAATGAAAATTAACTGGCGATTTTTGTGAATAGCATTGGCCGGTTTTTACGTTACGTTGGGTAAAGAGTTAAGATTTAATCTATTTATGTGACAGAATTGTTAGATAAATGAATTATCATGATAATGTGCATGTCCTGTGATTTGCATCAGATTCTCGGTGGTGCCCAAAAATGGGATCATTTCGTTGAGATCCCACTCTGGACTCTACTTCGAATCTGATACAAATCACAGGACATGCACACTATCATGATAATCTGTATACATCAAACCTACTGGTGAAAGTCTTGCTACTGATCAGAATTCCAATCCTAATTACAGTGCCTATTGTCTGAGATTAGCATTTTCACTCTTGATCTTGAAATAATGATTTACAACTCTAAAACTAGACTTTATGATTCTGGAGAATCATGGCTTTTCCAGATGAGATTCCATGATTTTTCATGCCCCCCAGAGTGTCTGAGGAATTGTTTTTAACTGTCTCACTGAAGTTCCTTTATTGGTGTTATGAGAAAGGTGGGTTTCGTAGTCTCAAATGACTCCGTTTGATAAAAAAAAAATGTTTAGGTAAAAACCACCATTATTGGCGGAGAGGGTTAATATCAATATCGTCATCCGACAAGTTAATGAACGACAAAATGAGTTATGTTTGTTTGACACATACCTACTAAGTGCTGTGGCTATTTGAAAATGGTCCATTTTATCTCAAATGTATCCAAACTATTGATGTCTGGCAGCTTGTAGAGGGTTAAAAGAGCTAACAGGAATATTTTTCCATGCAACTTGTAATGTCACACCAAGAACTGCGAATGGCCATTTTTTCTTTAAAATCTGCAAGATGTTTTCAGAGAAATCCAGGGAGAACATGAATTTTAAGCTTTTGATGGGTATGATTCTTTATCCAGCCCAAAATGGATTAAGTGTTGTTTTTTGAATATCCTTGTTATTTCCAAAAATAATTCTCAGGGAATTCTACTTCCACTTATGTTGATCTCTCTTCTTAACTTTGGGTGCTGTGGGCACGCAAACACAGCCCATTTTATCAAAATTTTGATGTTTGAGAACCTGCAGAGGGTTAACAAATGCTTGCTGGAATATTTTGTACATGCAACTTGTAATGTCACACGAAGATCTGAGAATGGCCATTTTTTCTTGAAAATCTACGAGATGTTTTTAGAGAAATCCTCGGATAACATGAATTTTTAACCTTTTGAGGGGTATCGCTCTGCAACCAGCTCTAAACGGGTTAATGCTTGGTTTTGTGAATACCTTCATTACTTACAAAAATTATCCTTGTTGAATTCCACTTCCAATGAAGGAGGTTATGTTTATCTCGCAGGTACACATTGGGTGTTATGGGTGCCCAAGAACAACCCATTTTCTCAAAATGTCTATGCTTGGCAGCCTCTGGAGGGTTAACATATGCTTACCGGAATATTTTGTCCATGCAACTTGTAATGTCTTTCCATGACCTGCGAATGGTCGATTGTTCTTGAAAATATTTTGGAAGAAATCCACAGAAACTGGAATTTTAAGCTTTTAAGGGGTATATCTCCTTGCTCTTCCAGTCAAAATGGGTTAAGACCTCGATTTTTGATTACCCTTACTACTTATAAAAATGTTTCCCTATCAGTTTTGCATCTGGTAAAACAAGTTACGTTTCTCTGCGGCATTCCCATTTGATGTTGTTGGTGTCCAAAACAGAATATTTTTTCAACATTTTGACATTTAGCAGCCCATGGAGGGTTAACAAATGCTTACCTGAATATTTGATCAATGCAACTGGTAATGTGACTCCAAGACCTATCAATGACCATTTTCTCTTGAAAACCTACGAGATGTTTCTAAAGAAATTCAGAGAAAACATGATTTTTTTAAGCTTTTGATGGGTATTGCTATTAACCATCCAAAAAGGGGTTCATTTTTAGCTCACCTGACTGAAAGTCAGGGTGAGCTTTTCTTATCACTCTTCGTCCGTCGTCCTGCGTGAAGGTGGTGTTTGAGCCTCTTTCTCCTAAACCACTGGTCACATTTTAATTAAATTTCATGTAAGTAGTGGTTATATGGGGGCATTTGATTTTTATGCAAATTAGGTTTCGGCTCATATTGAGCAGAGGTGTGGGGAAAAAATGGCCAAATTTTTTGAAAATCTTCTTCTATGAACCACCAGTAGCAGAGACTTGATATGTGGTATACAGAGTCCTTTTGAGGTTTAGAATCAAGTTTGTTCAAGAGAAGTTTGTCGGGCATTATTTGCCTTCGTTATGGGAGGGGAAAGAATTTTTGCAACTCACAAAATTTCTATTTTCCAAACCGAGAGGCAGATTTGAACCAAATGTGATATGAGGGCTTATTGGGTCATAAGTACTTAATTTATGCCCAAAATTTTTTCCCCTCGCCCCATGGGAACCACAGGAGCTAAAAATAGAAAAAAAATTAAAACGCCCATATCTCCAAAATGACACGGCACTGAGAATACTTATTTGGTTTGAAGCTTCCTTAGGACCAACAGAATGGAATGGTCAAAAAAAATTGCTATCGGTTTTATCATGGGGTACTTTTTGGGGACTTTGAAAAAGTGCTGAGTCAGCATTTTTTAACACTGTGGGTAATGGGAAAAACATGTAAGACTACTTTTCTCCCAAACCACTGCTCCAAAAGCTTTCAAATTTCACATATAACATCTTTGGAAGATTGTTTCACATGTCTCTAGGGGAGCCCAAATGTTTAAATTAGTGCAGTATGAGGAATATTCTTTAAAAATCTTCTTCTTCAGATCTACCAATAAGAATGTTTTGATATTTGGTAAGCAGCATCCTTAGGGGGGTGAGATTCAAGTTTGTTCAAGCCAGGTCCCTGAGTTCATATTTAGGCTGAAAATATGGGGCTCCGTTCCAGACTTAGAAATTTTGGACCAATATCTGGAAAATTTTTTTTTGTTTTTATGCGTTTCGGTCAATTTTAAGACAAATTTTTTTTTTTTTTACACTGAAAATTTGGGGTGTGGGTGGGACTTCGAAAATTTTGGACCAAAATCCAGAATTTTTTTTTTGTTTTTTATGCGCTTCGGTCAATTTTAAGACAAAAAAAAAAAAAAATTTCTCACTGAAAATTTGGGTTCCGGGAGGGTGGTACCAAAAATCCTGAAAATTTTTTGTTTTTGTTTTTTATCCGTTTCAGTCCATTTTAAGAAAAAAAAAAAATTTTTTTTTTTACACTGAAAATTTGGGGTCCAGGTGGGACTTCGAAAATTTTAGACCAAAATCACAAATTTTTTTTTGTTTTTTATGCGTTTCAGTCAATTTTAAGACAAAAAAAAAAAATTTTCTCACTGAAAATTTGGGGTCCGTGGGGGGTGAGACTTGGAAAATTTTGGACCAAAATCCGAAAATATTGGACCAAAATCCGAAAATTTTGGGTTTTGTTTTTTATCCATTTCGGTCAATTTTAAGAGAAAAAAAAAATTTGTTTTTACACTGAAAATTTGGGGTCCGGGTGGGACTTCGAAAATTTGGGACTAAAATCCAGAAATTTTTTTTTTTTACACTGAAAATTTGGGGTTCGGGTGGGACTTCGAAAATTTTGGACCAAAATCCAGAAATTTTATTTTGTTTTTTATGCATTTCGGTCAATTTTAAGACAAAAAAAAAAAAAATTTCTCACTGAAACTTTGGGGTCCGGGGGGAGGGGGGGGGGGGGAGACTTGGACAATTTTGGACCAAAATCCGGAAATTTTTTGTTTTGTTTTTCATCCGTTTCGGTCAATTTTAAGACAAAAAAAAAAATATTTTTTTTACACTGAAAATTTGGGGTCCGGGTGGGACTTGGAAAATTTTGGACCAAAATCCAGAAATTAGTTTTTTGGTTTTTTTATGCATTTTAAGAATAAAAAAAAAAATTTAGGCTGAAAATATTTTGTTTGGGAAAAAAATCTGTTTTTTATGCATTTATCTCAATTTTGGGACGTAAAAGTGCGGGAACTGAAAATAGAAGGAAAATCCTGTGTATTGTGTGTGCACAATCGCTTCATCTAGTTGGTATATGCTTTTCTTAGGAGGGGCATATGCAGCTTATTCAAGTCAAGTCCCTGGTTTGATATTTAGACTACCATGTCAGGTGAGCGCCATCAGGCCCCTTGGGGCCTCTTGTTTGAATACCCTTATTACTAACAAATTTGGTCCTTGGTGAATTCCACTTCCAACAAAGTAGATTATGTTTATCCCTCTGGTATGCATTGGGTGCTGTACACATCCGAAAACAGCCTATTGCAACAAAATTACGATGCTTAGAAGCCTATAAATGCTCACCGGAATATTTTGTCCATGCAACTTGTAATGTCACACAAAGACTTGCGAATAGTCAATTTTTCTTGAAAACATACGAGTTACTTTTCGAGAAATCCACAGAAATTGGGAATTTTAAGCTTTTAAGGGGTATCTCTCTTTAACCAGCCCAAAATGGGTTAAGACTTTGACTTTTGAATACCCTTACCACTTACAAAAATGTTTCCCCATCAATTTTGCGTCCGATAAAGAAGGCACCCTTCTCGGTGGTACACCCATTGGGTGCTGTTGGTGTCCAAATACAGCCCATTTTATCACAATGTTTAAGTTTAGCAACCCGGGAATGGTTAACTAATGCTGACCGGAATATCTTATCCATGCAACTTGTAATGTCACACCAAGACCTGGGAGTGACCAATTTTTCTTGCAAATCTACAAGACTTGTTTAGAGAAATCCACATGAATCTTGGTGAATTCCACTTCCAATAAAGGAAGTTATGTTTATCACTTGTGTATCGTTTGGGTGCTGTGGCAGCCCGAAAACTGTCCATTTTCGAGAAAGTGCCGATGAACCCCCATTTTGGCAGTTTTTTTTGCCAATTCTGACAAAATAAGGGTTAAATTGAAAATTCTGCTTCGGAATATTTTTAGATTTTGTGCCCCTCTATGAGTGTGCAAAATTTTGTGAAAATCTGTTCGAAAATGGCTTCTGAATCGAACGGACAAAATGTGTGGGGAAAAAAAACAACAAAAAAAACAACAACAAAAAATAATAATCCATAAAAAATAATAGTCTTTTCCAGAGGGAAAAGCCTAAAAAGAAATCTCTGGTTGTGTTTAGTCAGTCATGTGTCCTAGAATATAGCGCATGTGGATGGATTTCAAAGAAATTTGGTATGAGGTATCCTTGTGACAAGCCACTCCTGCACATGTTACAAAAAAGTTGCCTGCATATTTTCCAGAGTTATGGTCCTTACTTGATCAATTTTTCATGATTTTTAGCTCAACTTTGGCGAAGCCAATTTGAGGTATTGTCATGGCCCGTCGTCCGTCTGTCCATCCATCGTGCCGTACACACGGCTCGGGCTAGAGGCTGTATTTATGAACCGATCTTTACGAAACTTCTTGGGTACCTTTGTTATCACCATGGGACAAGAACAGGTATTTTTGGGTCTGGTCTGCAATTCAAGATGGCTGCTGGCAGCCATTTTGTACAAAATTAGGTGAAATCAGATTTTTGTTCAGAACTTCCATATGAAAGTGCTGATTTGAATAATTTTTTGTTTGAATGTTTAGTACCATGGGATACATCACATATAATACAGTGGGGGGGAGGGTTATGAAGCATCCTTAGGACCAGTAGAATTGAATGGTAAAAAAAAATTGCCATCGGTTATGTTAAGGTGTTCTGCAGTGGGCATCGAAAAAATGCTGAATCAGCATATTTGCCAAAAATTTTTTTAAATCTTTTCTCCAGAGCCAATCAGAATCTTTTGATATTCAGTATACAGCATTCATATGGGGGTCAGATACAAGTTTGTTAAAATATAGCCCATTGGTTCATATTTGGGCTCAATACAGGAGCCCGAATTTTTAACTTGGGGTAATATGGGGAATATTCTTAAAACATCTTCTTCAGAACCGCCAGTCAGAATCTTTTAACGTTTGGTATACATCATTCTTATGAGGGTCTGATTCAAGATTGTTCAAATTGGATCCCTAGGTATATAGGTGGGCTCGCTATGGTAGCCCAAATTTTAACATAGTGCAAAATGAGGAAATTGTGAGAATGTCGGTTTTTTATGTGTACCTGTACCATGTATGATACACATAATGCCGGCATCCGGGGTGACCATCCGTCGTTCGTCCATCCTTTGTCCGTCTGTCCATCTGTCCGTCCGGCATCCGTATCCATTTCTTTGTCATTCGATAACTTGAAAAATATTGCTTGGATTATCAAGTTACTTTATATTTGTGTGCAGGTTACTGATGTGCCAAGCTGTATAGTTTTTGGTGTAAATCTGATGATTTGATCCCGAGATATTAACCCTTTATCCTTTAAATTGAAAATTCCTCCAATCTCTTTGGCATTCGATAACTTGAAAAATATTGCTTGGATTGTCAAGTTACTTTATATTTGTGTTCAGGTTACTGATGTGCCGAACTGTATAGTTTTTGGTGTAAATCTGTTATTTTGATCCTGAGATATTAACCCTTTATCCTTAAAATTGAAAATTTCTCCAATCCCTTTGGCATTCGATAACTTGAAAAATATTGCTTGGATTGTCAAGTTACTTTATATTTTTGTTCAGGTTACCGATGTGCCGAGCTGTACAGTTTTTGGTGTAAATCTGATAATTTAATCCTGAGATATTAACCCTTTATCCTTCAAATTGAAAATTCCTCCAATCCCTTTGGCATTCGATAACTTGAAAAATATTGCTTGGATTGTCAAGTTACTTTATATTTGTGTTCAGGTTTCTGATGTGCCGAGCTGTATAGTTTTTGGTGTAAATCGGATAATTTGATCCTGAGATATTAACCCTTTATCCTTCAAATTGAAAATTCCTCCAATCCCTTTGGCATTCGATAACTTGAAAAATATTGCTTGGATTGTCTAGTTACTTTATATTTGTGTTCAGGTTACTGATGTTCTGAGCTGTATAGTTTTTGGTGTAAATCTGTTATTATGATCCTGAGATATTAACCCTTTATCCTTCAAATTGAAAATTCCTCCAATCCCTTTGGCATTCGATAACTTGAAAAATATTGCTTGGATTGTCAAGTAACTTTATATTTGTGTTCAGGTTACTGATGTGCCGAACTGTATAGTTTTTGGTGTAAATCTGTTATATTGATCCTGAGATATTAACCCTTTATCCTTAAAATTGAAAATTTCTCCAATCCCTTTGGCATTCGATAACTTGAAAAATTTTGCTTGGATTGTCAAGTTACTTTATATTTTTGTTCAGGTTACTGATGTGCCGAGCTGTACAGTTTTTGGTGTAAATCTGATAATTTAATCCTGAGATATTAACCCTTTATCCTTCAAATTGAAAATTCCTCCAATCCCTTTGGCATTCGATAACTTGAAAAATATTGCTTGGATTGTCAAGTTACTTTATGTTTGTGTTCAGGTTTCTGATGTGCCGAGCTGTATAGTTTTTGGTGTAAATCGGATAATTTGATCCTGAGATATTAACCCTTTATCCTTCAAATTGAAAATTCCTCCAATCCCTTTCGCATTCGATAACTTGAAAAATATTGCTTGGATTGTCAAGTTACTTTATAATTCTGTTCAGGTTACTGATGTGCTGAGCTGTATAGTTTTTGGTGTAAATCTGATAATTTGATCCGGAGATATTAACCCCCTTTATCCTTCAAATTGAAAATTCCTCCAATCCCTTTGGCATGAGATAACTCAAAAAATATCAATCCGATTGTCATGTTACTTTATATATTTATTCAGGTTACAGATGTGCTGTGCTGTATAGTTTTTTATGTAAATCTGATAATTTGATCTGGAGATATTAACCCTTTATCCATCAAATTAGACACTCCTCCAATCCATTTCTATATGTACCCATACCCTGTGTGGTGTACATTATGTCAGCATCCGTGGTGGCCCTACATCATACAGCTTTCTACTAATTGCTCGTATGGGTACACATCTGACGATTTCATCGGCCTATTTTTCTAATTATATATTTCTCGACTACTGTATTATTTCATGTTTCTGACCATTGTGAGTATCATTTGATATCCGTGCGCAATCTAAAATGTCTCCTCTTACAAAATTTTCAGGAATGTACAGAAGCATTGAGGCACCAGTTGAATATTATTTAGTTTAAACAATATTTATTGAAAAAGATAAGTTAACTGTATACATGAAAACAAGTATAAACATATTGAATGTTTTGTACATAAAATTCAGTGAATACATTTAACACTTGAAATGTCAAACTAACTTGTTGTAGTAGGGGATTCGGAAGAAAGCTGAATGCTTATGTAAACCGTCTCCCAAGTCTGCAAGGTTACCCAATTTCAATTAGACAGATAGAACGGGTGGGTCTGTTTCGATATTGTTTAAACGAGAAAAAAATGAAGAAAGTAGATCGAGAGGAACAGTGATGAACAGTGAAGGAGAAGGATGACAATTGAAAAGGGCCAACTTGAATGCAAAAGACATCAACATTGATCGACAACAGTTAGGGAACTGACTCACTTGGAAATCGCAGCCTAACGCTAATATAAGACGAGGGTATTCAAATGGACAACGGATGGGGGAGGGGGGGTGCATTTTTCATTTCAGTAAGGGACACGACTCCGGAGGACCGCCGCCAGCACCATGCACCGCCGGGAAACGAACAGTGTCTTGCAAGTGGAAGACGCATTATTCGTTAGCATGCAATGTCTTGTTCAATAATGTACGAACCACCTCTCGTCACCCGCAGCACAGAGCGCGGCAACATTAACCCAGAACCCTACCCCCCCGCCCCATGAAAAAACCCAACAGTGTGAGAAGCTAATAACCAGGCCCACAACCCGAAGGTATTTCATTTGATGTAGGCTTTTACTAAAAAAAGAAGAAAACTTACGTAAGACAGACAAGCAAACCCCCGCCACCGATCATCAGGTTAGTTAGATGGTCCACTAACAGAAGAGATAATTGGATAATACAATAGGAGCTCACTTGAAAGAGATGTTGTGTTGAGAGACCATCCAGAAGGCGACTAGGCCCTGATTCCACCCATTGTAAACTATAAGGTGAGCAGCGGTAGGGTCGCAATTATTGGAAACGTTTACTAAGTAGAATAAAGTCCTGCACCATTTCAAATACAGACAAATTTTCTTCACTAGTAAGGAATTCGGAGCCAAATAGGAGTGTTGTCACATCTGGTGCAAACGGAAGTGATTTTATTGTTGACCTGTGTGCCTCTTCAAAGACTGGACAGAACAAAAGAAAGTGTTCGCTTGTCTCGAGGACACCACACTGACACAGGGGCGAAGGCGACAGGTGGTTATTGAATAAATGGGTGCTTAGATTACTGCAACAGAACCACAATCTGCAGTGATAGATTTGTCCTATTCGTGATTTTGCATGGCCATAGAAAGACGGGGGTCGCAGATTGCCCCTGTTAAGATAACTTGCGAAATTACTCAGTGATGGGACAAGAACAGGTATTTTTGGGTCTGGTCTGCAATTCAAGATGGCTGCTGGCAGCCCTTTTGTACAAAATTAGGTGAAATCAGATTTTTGTGCAGAACTTCCATATGAAAGTGCTGATTTGAATAATTTTTTGTTTGAATGTTTAGTACCATGGGATACATCACATATAATACAGTGGGGGGGAGGGTTATGAAGCATCCTTAGGACCAGTAGAATTGAATGGTAAAAAAAAATTGCCATCGGTTATGTTAAGGTGTTCTGCAGTGGGCATCGAAAAAATGCTGAATCAGCATATTTGCCAAAAATTTTTTTAAATCTTTTCTCCAGAGCCAATCAGAATCTTTTGATATTCAGTATACAGCATTCATATGGGGGTCAGATACAAGTTTGTTAAAATATAGCCCATTGGTTCATATTTGGGCTCAATACAGGAGCCCGAATTTTTAACTTAGGGTAATATGGGGAATATTCTTAAAACATCTTCTTCAGAACCGCCAGTCAGAATCTTTTAACGTTTGGTATACATCATTCTTATGAGGGTCTGATTCAAGATTGTTCAAATTGGATCCCTAGGTATATAGGTGGGCTCGCTATGGTAGCCCAAATTTTAACATAGTGCAAAATGAGGAAATTGTGAGAATGTCGGTTTTTTATGTGTACCCGTACCATGTATGATACACATAATGCCGGCATCCGGGGTGACCATCCGTCGTTCGTCCATCCTTTGTCCGTCTGTCCATCTGTCCGTCCGGCACCTGTATCCATTTCTTTGTCATTCGATAACTTGAAAAATATTGCTTGGATTATCAAGTTACTTTATATTTGTGTGCAGGTTACTGATGTGCCAAGCTGTATAGTTTTTGGTGTAAATCTGATGATTTGATCCCGAGATATTAACCCTTTATCCTTTAAATTGAAAATTCCTCCAATCTCTTTGGCATTCGATAACTTGAAAAATATTGCTTGGATTGTCAAGTTTCTTTATATTTGTGTTCAGGTTACTGATGTGCCGAACTGTATAGTTTTTGGTGCAAATCTGTTATTTTGATCCTGAGATATTAACCCTTTATCCTTAAAATTGAAAATTTCTCCAATCCCTTTGGCATTCGATAACTTGAAAAATATTGCTTGGATTGTCAAGTTACTTTATATTTTTGTTCAGGTTACCGATGTGCCGAGCTGTACAGTTTTTGGTGTAAATCTGATAATTTAATCCTGAGATATTAACCCTTTATCCTTCAAATTGAAAATTCCTCCAATCCCTTTGGCATTCGATAACTTGAAAAATATTGCTTGGATTGTCAAGTTACTTTATAATTGTGTTCAGGTTTCTGATGTGCCGAGCTGTATAGTTTTTGGTGTAAATCGGATAATTTGATCCGGAGATATTAACCCCCTTTATCCTTCAAATTGAAAATTCCTCCAATCCCTTTGGCATGAGATAACTCAAAAAATATCAATCCGATTGTCATGTTACTTTATATATTTATTCAGGTTACAGATGTGCTGTGCTGTATAGTTTTTTATGTAAATCTGATAATTTGATCTGGAGATATTAACCCTTTATCCATCAAATTAGACACTCCTCCAATCCATTTCTATATGTACCCATACCCTGTGTGGTGTACATTATGTCAGCATCCGTGGTGGCCCTCCATCATACAGCTTTCTACTAATTGCTCGTATGGGTACACATCTGACGATTTCATCGGCCTATTTTTCTAATTATATATTTCTCGACTACTGTATTATTTCATGTTTCTGACCATTGTGAGTATCATTTGATATCCGTGCGCAATCTAAAATGTCTCCTCTTACAAAATTTTCAGGAATGTACAGAAGCATTGAGGCACCAGTTGAATATTATTTAGTTTAAACAATATTTATTGAAAAAGATAAGTTAACTGTATACATGAAAACAAGTATAAACATATTGAATGTTTTGTACATAAAATTCAGTGAATACATTTAACACTTGAAATGTCAAACTAACTTGTTGTAGTAGGGGATTCGGAAGAAAGCTGAATGCTTATGTAAACCGTCTCCCAAGTCTGCAAGGTTACACAATTTCAATTAGACAGATAGAACGGGTGGGTCTGTTTCGATATTGTTTAAACGAGAAAAAAATGAAGAAAGTAGATCGAGAGGAACAGTGATGAACAGTGAAGGAGAAGGATGACAATTGAAAAGGGCCAACTTGAATGCAAAAGACATCAACATTGATCGACAACAGTTAGGGAACTGACTCACTTGGAAATCGCAGCCTAACGCTAATATAAGACGAGGGTATTCAAATGGACAACGGATGGGGGAGGGGGGGTGCGTTTTTCATTTCAGTAAGGGACACGACTCCGGAGGACCGCCGCCAGCACCATGCACCGCCGGGAAACGAACAGTGTCTTGCAAGTGGAAGATGCATTATTCGTTAGCATGCAATGTCTTGTTCAATAATGTACAACATTAACCCAGAACCCTACCCCCCCCCCCCCCCCCCCCCCCCCGCCCCATGAAAAAACCCAACAGTGTGAGAAGCTAATGACCAGGCCCACAACCCCGAAGGTATTTCATTTGATGTAGGCTTTTACTAAAAAAAGAAGAAAACTTACGTAAGACAGACAAGCAAACCCCCGCCACCGATCATCAGGTTAGTTAGATGGTCCACTAACAGAAGAGATAATTGGATAATACAATAGGAGCTCACTTGAAAGAGATGTTGTGTTGAGAGACCATCCAGAAGGCGACTAGGCCCTGATTCCACCCATTGTAAACTATAAGGTGAGCAGCGGTAGGGTCGCAATTATTGGAAACGTTTACTAAGTAGAATAAAGTCCTGCACCATTTCAAATACAGACAAATTTTCTTCACTGGTAAGGAATTCGGAGCCAAATAGGAGTGTTGTCACACCTGGTGCAAACGGAAGTGATTTTATTGTTGACCTGCGTGCCTCTTCAAAGACAGGACAGAACAAAAGAAAGTGTTCGCTTGTCTCGAGGACACCACACTGACACAGGGGCGAAGACGACAGGTGGTTATTGAATAAATGGGTGCTTAGATTACTGCAACACAACCGCAATCTGCAGTGATAGATTCGTCCTATTCGTGATTTTGCATGGCCATAGAAAGACGGGGGTCGCAGATTGCCCCTGTTAAGATAACTTGCGAAATTACTCAGTGATGAATTTTATCTGATTGATAAAGGTATGTCGTTCCATAGGCTTGTAGTTCTCGGTATAAATGAAGACTGGTACAGTTGGGTGTTGCAGAAGGGAACTCGGAGGTCATTACCTGATCGGAGATTGAGACATCGGCTGGTGGTGGAGACTGTTGGCGGTACCTTATTAGCAATATATGGGGGGCGTCGCATGGTGGAACATCGGAAAAATTGTTTCAGTTTGTATTGCGACGTCTTTCCTCAAGTGAGTCCCAGCGGGTTTCATTGTACAACGCAGAAGTCCTAGCACTCATGGTTGCGCCAGTCACTATCCTTGCTGAAGCCAACTGTACTTTTTCCAAATCATTTTTATTACTCGCCGTGCAATTGTCCCAAATTGTGCTACCATATTCAAGGAGAGGCCTAATAAAGGCAAAGTAAATCTTTTCAAGGACACAGCGGTCAAGAGTAAACTTTTGCCTCCTCAGTAAATCTACGCGAGACCATGCTTTACCGCAGATATGTTCAATGTGGTCATTCCACGTACATGCATCATTTAAGATAATTCCCAGGTGCTTGTGATTTTTAACTTCCGATATCTGGGCATTACCAAGAAACAGTGGTGGGTGCACGGCAGGGCTAACCTTGCGCGATATGAGCATGGTCTCGGATTTTTTAGGATTGAACTCAACCAACCACGTCTTGGCCCAATGCTCTATTGTAGTCAGATCCTGGTTCATCACAGTTGCTGCTTGGTTTGGATTCTCAACTATTAGATACAATGATGTATCATCAGCGAAGAGCCGAATGCTACTCAAGAGGTTATCTGTTATGTCGTTGATATATATGAGAAATAATAAGGGGGCCAAGAATCGACCCCTGAGGTACTCCAGAGTTTATCGGTCGCCAGGATGAGGTCTCGGAGGCAATTGCGACCCTCTGGACCCTGTCGGAGAGGTACGATTTTAAAAATGCGAGTAAATCACCTGACACTCCAATTTTTTCCAGCTTGCGAATGAGACCAACATGCCACACCTTATCGAAAGCTTTACTGACGTCGCAGAAGACTACGCGAACCTCTTTTCCGTCGTCGAGGGCTCGGCAGAATTCGTCATAGAGGTCAGTTAGTTGAAGTATAGTCGAATCACCAGGGGTGAATCCCGACTGAAATTGACTTAGGATGTTGTTGTCGCTCAAGTACTTCCACAACTGTTTGAAAATACATTTTTCAAAAACCTTACCAACACAACTAAGGAGGGAAATCGGACGATAGTTCGTTACTAAATTGGATGGATGCTTTTTAAAACGGGCGTTACATTAGCCTTTTTCCACAAAAGTGGAAAGTAATTATTATTCAGGAGAATATTGAAGATTACTGAGAGAGGTTCACATAGAGATAATTTACATTCCTTCAGCAACCGGGGACTTATAAGATCAGGTCCTGCAGCCTTTGATGCATTAAGGGATTTTAGCGCTTCGTATACATCACTGCTCTGTATGATTATCCTGGCTATTGAGTAAGGGGTGGGTGTGGCCAGTATAGGTAGGGATGCCTGAGAGTCATCCACTGATGAGATAGAGCTAAAGTATTCATTAAACACATCAGCTTTTTCCCTGTTTGTGACGTACGTTTTGTCCAAATGACTGATAGCCGGAATATCTGAATTGGTGTTGCCAATGAATGTCTTAAGGGTTTTCCACCACTGGGCTGGCGTAGTTGCACGACTAGTGAGTACTGACTGTACGTTCGCAACATAAGCTGCCTTCGCCTTCCTGATGGCCGAGACCACTTCGTTTCTCTTCTGTTTGTATTTTTCAAAGGACTGTGGGAGACCATTGCGTTTGGCAACGCGATACAACCTTTTCCTCTGTCTTATTAGTAATCTTATTTCGTTATGCATCATTTTGGTTGATACTTTCTAACAGTGATCCATTTGTTGGGAATATGACGGGAAGCAGTGTTGAGTAGCTCTTTAGATAACTCAGAGACAATTATATCCAGACTCGATGCATTGAAAATAGTATCCCAGTTTACACTAGCGAGCGCGTCATTCAGTTCGCGATAGTGGCCCTGTGAATACAAATAAATTTGTCTCATAAAGGAGATGCGCGATGGTTTGATAAAGTCGATCTCCAGGACAGTAGGACAGTGATAGCGGATCATATCAGGTATAAATGGATCTAAGATCTCACAAGTCTTCACGTTGACTGTCTTGCTAACGGCGAAAATGTCAATCAGTGAAGAAGAGGATTCCGTGAAACATGTTGGCCCATCCACAAGCTGTCTAAAATTAAAATATCTAATAATATCTGAAAGATGCCCTCTGGGACCTGCGATTTGATTGTCGTTGAAATCACCGGTTATGACAAGGTCAGAAACAGATGTATCCGTTGCTTTGTCAATCGAAGCGGATATAGTATCCCATATATCAACAGGACTGTTGGGTGGGCGATAAAATACTCCTAAAAGAAGCGACTTACCCCTTTCTCTTATTAATTCCACCCATAGGCACTCGACAGGTGTCATTCGTAGGTCAGGTCTGTGCCTAAATGCAATGCCATCCTTAATGTATACTGCTACCCCGCCTCCTCTTGATGAACGATTAAAGAGCAGCGGCTCCTGGAATCCACGTATAATAATTTCATTAACTGGGTCATCATTATGTAACCACGCCTCGGTAAATGCCATAATGTCATTTGACGGGGACTCACACTGTATAATGTCAAGTTTGGGCTTTAGGCTTTGTATGTTAAGGTGGAGGATTTTAAGCGTGTTATCGATTTGGTGAAAGTCCTCGTTAGTTGGTCCCAGGGTTGGGATGAATGTCTCCGCAAGTTAACAACAGAATGGCCAGGAAACACGGAAGGAGGCACAAGATGAAATATATTACGTTTCTATCCAGAAAATTGTTAGGGACCATGTAAGCAAGGTCGTTGGGTACGATGGGTTTCTTTGGACTCTTTGGCATGTAAGATATATTTGCCCGAACGCTCTTCCACGATGGCTGCAATGTGAGAAAGAACAGAACAGTCATCGCAACTAGACATTCAATGTGTTTCCGTGCCATGAAGGCGCATGAGAAAATATATCAATAAGCAAATGGATTCCGACTGTCCTAACGTGCTTTTGATGCGACGAATGTAAGCTGCTAAGTTGAATGTACCTATCCGAGCTCGATACATTGCGAGGTTACACATTATGTAATATCTGAGTGGTACCACACACTGAGTGCTCGGATAATGATACTCTTCATGATAGAAGACAGTTCAGTCCGTTGTGCATAAGATACATTCAAGTCGGCTTCAGATAGAGAAAGGAAATGTAAAGAAAACTGTTGGAAATAAGGCATACTGGAGTTGGATAAACAAAAAGTGAAAAACAGGAGAAGGAAAAACATATGTATAAGAAATTGTCTTTAATCCACGAACAGGGTGCTAATCTTTGAGGTGGTTTGATGTCAGCGAAGAGTGTGATTAATTTAATGGGATTTAATAGGAGAAATAATGGCCTGATTCGATATAAATGAGACACAGGGTTGTGTGTGGGGGGATGAGGCACAGGGCCAGGAAAATATAAGTTTGAATAGCCTAGATCTTGTGATAAGATCCAGTACGTTAATCGCGGGTCATCAACAAAAGGTGCAGATGCGTTTCTAATGACCAAAGACTCATTGGGTTGGACGAGTCATTGGCACGACACGCAAATATCCAAGCCATAACAAGGTCCTAAAAGTCATAGAGAATACCTAGCCCCCAAAGACATGGACTAATAACACACTGATCACCAGCACCTCGACTGAATGACGCCCGCACAATCCCTTGGAGCTCAATTGATTGTGCGGGATTCATCCAGCCGGGCATCTGATGAAGACTTAATCATATGAAAAAAGAGAAAGTATGGTGAAAAAAAAAAAAAAAAAAAATAGAAAGAGAATACCACTGAATTAAGGGGCAGACAGTTCCACCCTAGCTCCGATGGAATGCAAGTGGCGTGATGTAATTGAGTAAACGCCTGCACTATGATCGATCGCAATGGATAACAACGGACTGCGCAGAAATCATCACAAGTCGCTGATATGTTACATATTTTAGGTGTTTCAATCTCGAAATGATAAGCGAAAGGTGATCGAAAGCGTTCGGGGAGGGGGGGGGGGGGGGTAGTAAGCAATAGGTGTTTCCATTCTCGAAAGGATAAGCGAAAGATGATTGGAAGCGTTAGGTGTGTGTGTGGGGGGGGGGGGGGGGGGGGGGGGGGTAGTAAACACGTGATTTACTGTAAGCGGCGAAAACCCTCAAGTGTGACCAACCCCTATTCGAAGGATACACCTTCCACCCTGAAAGTAACATAGAATGCACTTAGAACTATCTGTTTAATGAGTGGAAGGAGGAATTCTAAGGGAGACACAGATGGGGATGGGTGATGGAATCTGCACAGTATTGGTCGGGTGGAACGGACACGTATTTTCTGGAGTAAAAGGTATCAAATTAGAAGTGGCTCTAATAGGATATTAGATCACTAGGTAGGTAAGGGCAAACTAACATTAAAACGATGATAGGAGAGCTTCAGTAAAGATAGTTACTCGTAATACAATGCCTATCGTGTTAAGTGCCACATACGTCTGTATAAGATATAGACTTGGAAACCTGATCCAGCACCCCGCGATACTTTCTCCGTGATGAATAAGTGTCAGTGGGCGCTCGATTCGCCTTGCAACTCCGTGCAACAAAACCTCGATATTGGAGAATTAGCTAACATGAATTATTTGCTGGACATCAGAATATGTGGCACGCATGTGTGGGATAGCACGCAAAGCTCTTGGTGCGGTAAGCACAAGTCATGGAATACCAATCAGGTTGAGTGCATATAGTTTTTTCGTAGTAACTGTTGAAAAGCTGGCACAGCGCCCACCAACACCTATCCCCAAATAAATAGGTATCAGAGGGCGCCCAACCAGCCATCCAATGGGTGTGTGCCAATACCCTCAGCGCGAACCTAGACCGCAACAGAAGCTTGCACTGATAGCAGCCAACGGGACTTTATCCGGCATGTGGTATTGCATCAGACAGTATTAGCCATTTGAACTCAAGAGGAACGCAATACGTCAAGAAACACGATAAGTCATATTTTAACTAAGTAAGATGGCTACTGTGGTAAAGAGTTGGGTAGACCAACCAATGTTTTGAACATTCAGCCGCGAGGGTGCACACTGAAAACATTATCTGGTCTGCTCCAAATATTAAATATGGACTCTTCCAATTACCTCATTGAACTGACATAGACGATACCACAAACACTCCAAGGGTTAAGCATTTTCTTTTGTTATGCCACATGTGTGCGAAGTGGCGAACAATACAATATTAGCCATTCGAACCCAAGAGGAACGCAATACGTCCCAGAAACACGATACGTCATCCTTTCACTAAGTAGGATGGCCAATATGGTAGAGTGTTGGGTAGACCAAACAATGCTTCGAACATGCAGCCGCAGGGGTGCACATTGAGAACATTATCCGGTCCACCCCAAATAATAAATAAATATGGACTCTTCCGATTACTTCGTTGAACTGATATAAATGATACCACAAACGCTCCAAGGGTAAAGCATTTCCTTTTGATTGCCACATGTGTGCGAAGTGGCGAACACTACAAACGCGAGCCCAATTTTCATTTACAACATGTTGCAAGACAGATATTCTGCAATAGCTCATATTGGTAGAAAGGGTATGCTCGTGTTGGTAGAAAGGGGTATGCCCCAGAGTCACCCTCATGGGCGACATGGGCCATACATACATAGGGCCATATATATATACAGGACCATACATATATATATACCGATGTCAAGCAGCACGCAAAGCTCTAGGTTCGATAAGCACTAGTCATGAAATACCAATCAGGTTGAGTACATAGAGCTCTTTCCTAGGATCGGTTGGAAAGCTGGCACAGTGCCCCCAACACCCATCCCCCAACGAATAGGTATCAGAGGGCGCCTAACCAGCCATCCAAGGGGTGTGTGCCAATACCCTCAACCCGAATCTAGACCGCAACAGAAGCTTACAAGGATTTATCATTTTCTTTTGTTGTGCCAACCTTGCTAAGTGGCGATCAATACAATCGCGAGCCTAATTTCACATGGAAATGTACACAATTATTTCCGTTTGTTCTCAAACTGTGGCATTAGCGTAAAATTTAATGGTATTTATGCTAATATGCCTTGACAATGACACATGGAAATGTACACACTTTAATGGAATTTCTGTATTGTTCTCAAGCTATGGCGTGACTGCTGCACAGCAGCCACGCCACATTTTGAGCACCAGCCGGAAAACAATTCAAAATTGATACCCAGATCAAAATTTAATGGTATTTATGCGAATATGCCTTGACAATGACACATGGAAATGTACACACTTTAATGGAATTTCCGTATTGTTCTCAAACTATGGCGTGACTGCTGCACAGCAGCCACGCCACATTTTGAGCACCAGCAAGAACACAATTCAAAATTGATACCCAGATCAAAATTTAATGGTATTTATGCTAATATGCCTTGACAATGACACATGGAAATGTACACACTTTAATAGAATTTCCGTATTGTTATTATATTAGAAATATTATTTCTATCTTGCACGTGCAAGTTAGCTATCTTGCACATGCAGGTTAGCTATCTTGCACCTGCAAGTTACTATCTTGCATATGCAGATTAGCTATCTTGCACCTGCAAGTTACTATCTTGCATGTGCAGGTTAGCTATCTTGCACATGCAGGTTAGCTATCTTGCACGTGCAGGATAGCTATCTTGCACCTGCAAGTTTGCTATCTTGCACGTGCAGGTTAGGTATCTTGCACCTGCAAGTTACTATCTTGCACGTGCAGGTTAGCTATCTTGTACGTGCAGGATAGCTATCTTGCACCTGCAAATTAGCTATCTTGCACGTGCAGGTTAGCTATCTTTCACGTGCAAGTTACTATCTTGCACGTGCATGTTAGCTATCTTGCACATGCAGGATAGCTATCTTGCACCTGAAAGTTAGCTATCTTGCACTTGCAGGTTAGCTATATTGCACCTGCAAGTTACTATCTTGCACGTGCAGGATAGCTATCTTGCACCTGCAAGTTAGCTATCTTGCACGTGCAGGTTAGCTATCTTGCGCCTGCAAGTTACTATCTTGCACATGCAGGTTAGCTATCTTGCATCTGCAAGTCTATACTATACATGTATTTGAGAATGTCTGTATGTCTGTCCAGGCGGGGTCGAGTGTGCCGCCCGTGGGGCGAACTGGGTCGAAAAATACACGGCCCCTTTTTTTTTGTGTTTTGGGGGCTACTTTTCATATGACCACTAAATTTTCCCGTGCAACGCAGGGTAACCCTGCTAGTTAGTTATATTTATATTTGAGGAACATCATTTTAGTCATATTTGAAGTTGAGTTCATCAAAATTAGTATATAAGGGTCCAACCTAGCCATAATTTGCCTGACCTAGGTTCGAATTTGCCGGACCCCCCTCCAGGACTACGGAAATTCCTATCGCGGAGACAACCACTA